>OW121740.1:4550000-4972500 GCA_933228675.1 Stomorhina lunata | reverse complement strand
GTATTTTTTACGTACATAAATGTTTCTAGTTAACAGAGATTACAATGATTTAGCAAACCAAAAACAAATTATGTTCAAAAGTTTTTGTTAGATAAATAATATTTTTTGCACTTACATAGAAGAAGGTTAGTATCACTAAAAGGCTACGTGGTATATGCAGTCGTGACGCTAACTCATGTTGCATGGCGGCATGTTTTTCACTGTTGATGATATGTACAAAAACACTGTCGCTATCTAGAGAAGAAAAGATAAAAACGAAACAAAAAAGAAAATTCCAAATTTGAACAAACTTTTATAGTTTTGCCTTTAACTCTACTTTTTACACCCTTATAAGATTATTCTGAAACTTACTTGAATTATCTGCCGCACACGTATAGTTCCCCGAATCGGTATGTGTTACACGTGAAATCACTAAATTGCTGGTTTTCATTTGTTGTTCCGAGACGACGCGTATACCACCCCTTGTTGAGTCGTTGATTAGTTCACTATCTTTAAACCACAACATATGAGTGTAGGGACCAGGAGCTTGTGGTGCAATGCAGGTTAGATTAATGTCACTTCCACTTTGCACAAACAATTCACGATTGGCTAAGATTTGGGCTTTAGAGGCTGTTAAAATGAAACAAAAAAATAAGAAAAAAAAAACAAAATTTAATAATGATACTTTGGTGAATTTTCCCCTCCTAATACTTACTAACTACCATTAATTTATAGGCTTGACTTATTTTCGGTTCCACCGACACCTGACACTCATATACTCCCGCATCTCTGGGCTGCACTGACACTATCTTCAGCACCCATTCATCTGAATTGTCTATGTGTCGGGCTAGAAACCTTTGATCATTGGTATAGGTCATTATGCCAATGGTTAGTATGTGTAGATCACGCTTTCGTATCCACGACACCGCCCGATCGCCCAAGTTTTTCACACGACAATGTAGTCGCGCTGTTGTACCCACGGCTGCTATTACGTCTCTTTCGGTTGAATTATCAAATTCGGGATGTATATTGTCGTAACTGTCTAAGATGATGTTGTTGTTGTGATTGAACTCGTGCAGGGTGTCGTTTGTGGGCATTTTTAAGGCTAAAAGAAGAAGATAAAAATTTAAAGAAAAGAATGAGATTTTTTTAAGAAAATTTCTTAAAATTTTTAGAGTTTGATAACTTAATTTTAAAGTAAAACAACAGTTTTTGCTATAAAATTTTACCAAAATAAAATTTTAATGTAAAATTAAGATATGTCAGTTAAATCTAATTACATTCGTAAAACATGTTTGATATAATTTTGAAAAAAAAAACTTTTGGAAAACCTATTAAGACCGTCAATATCTAACTCTCTAAATAAATAAATGCAAAGAAAGAGAACAATAAATCAGGGCAAGTGCAAATAATATGCTTAAAAGACTCCTCCTCACTTCCAATACGATAATAGTAGCAGTTATCTCTATAAGGGGCCATAACTATCTTGAATGAATAAATTCTTCTACTTACCATTTGCTAGATTTAATGCTCCATCTAACAAAACTTCTAAAAACAATGAAAAATCCAATGAAAAGTTCACTCAAAAGCAATAGTAGAATTTTTATCTGTATTCAAACTCAGAATATGAAAACAAACGAAAGAAAACATTTGAATTTGTTTTAATTTTGAATTTGACTTGTACAAAACAGAAACGATATACAAATAATGACAATATACTTGCAAATATGATTTATTTTTTATTCGTACACAAACAAAACACGAATGTAATTTAAACATATTCAGCTAGAAAGAAAAAAGAACCGAAAAATTCAGAATAAAAACGTTTCGCAAACGTTTGCTAAGTGATTTGATCTTTTTTTCAGGTTAAACTAAAGAGAACAGACTCTGTTCTTTCGTGTTTTATAGTTTTAATAAAAATTGGTATTTTTTAATGTGTAGTTTTAAAGTTTTCTGACCCATTTTTTAAATTTCTTTACCAAAAATTTTGATTCTTCTGCTATCCTTGACCCCAGTGGAGCATCGGGTCTCAAAAAAAATTGTGATTGTGTTATAAAAAATTTTTCTATATTTCTAAATTTTTCTATAGAAAATTTTTATATCGAAAATTTTCTTATAGAAAAATATTTTTATCGAAAAGTTTTGTATTAAAAATTTTTTTATAGAAAATATTTTTGTCGACAATTTTTCTAAAAAAATATTTTTATCGAAAATTTTTCTATAAAAAAGTTTTTTATCGAAATTTTTTCTACAGTAAAATTGAATATTTTTTATAGAAGAATATTTTTCTGTATTTTTTCTTAAGAAAAATATTTTTATCGAAGATTTTTCTATAGAAAAATATTTTTATCGAAGATTTTTCCATAGAAAATATTTGTTATCAAAAAGTTTTCTATAGAAAAATATTTTTATTGATCTTTTTCTATAGAAAAAATTTCTACCAAAAAGTTTTAGTCGAAGATTTTTCTATAGTAAAATATTTTTATCAAAGAGACTTCTACAGAAAAAATTTTTTATTCAATTTTTTTATAAAAATTTTTTTATCTAAAATTTTTCTATAGAAAAATATTTTAATCCAAAATTTTTATGTAGAAAAATATTTTTATCAAAAATATTTTTATAGAAAAATATCTATATCGAAAATTTTCTACAGAAAAATATTTGTTTGGAGAATTTGTATATAATTAATATCGAAAAATTTTCCATAGAAAAAAATTTTTATCAAAAATTTTCTATAAATTTTTTTATCGTAAGTGTTTCTACCTAAAAATATTTCAATATTTATCGACAATTTTTCTATCGAAAAATATTTTTTTCGAAAAATTTTCTTATAGAAAAATATTTTTTTTAATTTCTCTTTAGAAAAATATTAGTATTGAAAATGTCTCTATCAAAAAATTTTTTCATAGAAAATATTTTTAACGAAGATATTTCTATAGAATAAATATTTCATCAAAAATATTTTTATAAAAAATTTTTTATCGAATATTTTTTCATAGAAAAATATCGAAATATTTTTTTTTTAGAAAAATAGAAATGTATAAATTTCTGTTGAAAATATTTTTATAGAAGATTTTTCTACAGAAAAATATTTTTATCAAAGATTTTTTATAGAAAATATTCTTAAAGAAGATTTTTCTAAAGTAAAGTATTTTTATCACAGATTTATCTTCGAAAAAATTTTTTATCAAAAATTTTTCTAGAAAAAATTTTTCTTAATTGAATTTTTCTATATAAAAAATTTTTTATCGAAAAATTTTCTACAAAATAAATTATTTTATCGACAAATTTTTTTTTTACAGTAAAATATTTTTCTTCAAACAAATATTTTTTATCAAATTTTTTCTATAAAACAAATATTTTAATCAAAAATTTTTTTTCTAGAAAATATTTTTATATAATTTTTCTATAGAAAAAATATTTCATCAAAAATTTTGCTATAAAAAAATTTTTTATCGAAATTTTTTTTATAGAAAAAAATTTTTATTGATCTTTTTCTATAGAAAATATTTTTGTTAAAAATTTTTTCATAAAAAAATATTTTTGTCGAAGATTTATCTATAATAAAGATTGTTTTATGGAAAAATATTTTCTATAAAAATTTTTTTATCGAAAATTTCTCTGTAGAATTTTTTTTTTTTATCTTTTTCTATAGAAAAATATTTTGATCGATAAGTTTTCTATAGAAAATATATTTACCAAAAATTTTTTTATCAAAAATTTTTCTATAGAAAAATATTTAAGGTGAAAATTTTTCTATAAAAAAATATTTTTATCGAAAATTTTCTATAGAAAAAAAATTTTATCGAAAATTTTTCTACAGAAATTTTTGTGTAAAAAAAAAAATTTATTGAAAATTTTTCTATAGGAAAATATTTTTATCGAAAATTTTTCTATTGAAAAATATTTTTATCGAAAATTTTTCTATAGAAAAATATTTTTATCGAAAATTTTTCTATAAAATTCTATAAGTACTATAAAAAGCTTTTCAGCGTAATTAAATGTTTGTGAGAAGCTTCTCTAAAAAACAATTGGAAAAATATTAGCTAGAAAAAGATTTTCTTTGTTTGTTTTGAAAAGCTCTATAAAATAATAAAAATAATTTCCACAAAATATACTATTTACAAAAGCTCTTCTGATTCCATTAAATAAGAATAAACTCAGCCAATTTAAATTTTAAACAAATTTTTTAAGTACTTATTTATAATTCTTTTAATAATATGCTATTTTTGATGTCTTAGTTAAATAAATCTTTCTTAAATAGAAAAATGCAGACTTTTGGTTCTTAGACAAAAAAGAAAAATAATTCCAAAATTCTAATTTTAAAAATTTCCCATTACAATTTCTGAAGTACCAATTTAAATTTGTTATTAAATCAACCATAAAAATTATACGAGCAAATGTTATTTCTAAGAACAGATAAACAAATGACATAAAAAGGCAAATAAAAAATAATTATAAAAAATAATATATAAAGTATAATAAAAAAAAGAGCTTTAAATATGAATAGAAAATTAAATTGTGACAATATCTAAAGTCATGTTGATAAAAACACGTAATTTGAGCACGTTTTTAAATGAATTAAATAATTTAACTTTGATTTTGTTTCTTGTCGAAAGAAAATTAATTAAATTGTGGAAATCTTTTGAACATGTAAATACTTTAAGACTTAATTAATTTAACCAAATAATTACAACATTACCAAAACATTGTGTTCACCCATCATGACATGAATTATTTTATATTAGCATTTACATACATATCCTGAGCAATATTGACCACTCGTATTTTCCTATTCTTAACATTTGTTGCAGAAACATAATTGAATATTGCCAACATTAACTTATTGCTGTGTAATGTTACAAATCACTTATGTTTTGCTTGTCCTATTTTATGTTTAAGTCATCAAGTCATTAGTTCCAGCCAGAAATCGATAGTATTTGTTCTTCCCTTATTCATCATCTTAAATTGTTCTTTTGAGTAAAGTCGTTAAGTCATGTCGGAAAAGGACTACATGCCTACCATATCCTCTTATGGACGTCAATGACTTTTAAGCCACAAAATTCAATTTAAGTGTTAAACTTGTTGTATGAGATAATTATTATTACTTTTATTTTAGAGGATGAAGAATGAAAAAGCATTTTTTGCAAATAAAAATTAAGTTCATTCCACATTTTTTTAGACATGAATTATTGGATATAATGAACACGTTTTTCGAAATTTGTTTTAACAAATTTTATAAAAGCTTTAAAAGTTTTCTTAGAAGTATAAAACATTTTGACTTTTAATAATATTATTTACAAATTTAAATTGTTTGATAATATTTATATCAGCTTTTCCGTAAAAATCTTAACATCTCATCAACACATAAATACTTTTTTATTAAAAGCTTCTTTCAATAAAAATCTGCTTTTTTGCACAACTCTTATCTTTATAAAAGGTATTTAAAAAAAATAAGTGTAAACGTTTTTAATGTAGAACCTCTTTCTAAAGCTTTTCCAAATAAATGTCTTTTATATGAAAAATTTTCCTATAAAAGCTAAAACGTCTTCTCAAAAATGTTGACATAAAATGATTTTAAAAAGAAATTTTAATCTCTTGGCAATATTTTAAGTCTTAGTAACAGCTTTTTCTCAAAAACCTTTTATATTAAAAGATTCAACCAAACTTTTTTTTAATAAAAGCCTTCCATACAAAAAAAATTGAAATCTTTTTTATGAAAAGCTTTTTGCTGAAACACCCCTGTATAAAGATAATAATTTAGTTTAAAAGTTTTTAATATAGAGCTTTTTCAAAAGCTTTACCGAATTGATGCCTATTGTATGGCAAATCTTTTTTTATAAAAGACATTTCATAAAAATCGTAACCTTTTTAAAAACACGTTTCTATAACAATTTTTTAATAAAAAGCTTTTTCAATAAAATTCAAAGCTTTTTTAAAATATAGTTCTATGCAAGAGTTTTTAAGAAAAAATTTTAATAAATTGTCTAAATTTAAAATTTCTAAATGTGATTTCATAATTTTCTATGAGTACTATAAAAAGCTTTATTTTTCTATAAAAGCTTTCTCGAAAAAAATTACAAACAGAAAGCTTTTCATTTGAAAAAAAAAGCTTTTCAATGCAAAAGCTATAATAAACATACATTACATATATTTTTCAAAAAACTAATTTGATAGAAAAAAAATTATAGTTTAAATATATATTTTTCTTGAAAAGCTTTTGTCTAACTATTTTATCAAATAAAATATTATAAATAATTTATTTGCATTTAAAGTTTTTCTACAAAAATTTATTTAAAAGCGTTATTCTATATTGTCCATGAGTACTATACAAAGCTTTTTTGAAAAATATTACTTATAAAACTCTTTTAAAATATTCCTAAAAAAGCTTTTCAACAAAACTATTTTGCAATTTAAAAGCTGACATAAACAAAAAAAATTCACCAAAAATACTATTTTTTAAAAACTCTTCCATTAAAAGCTCTTATGTTATAAATGCAGAAAAAAGTATAGTAAATAATTTTTTGAGTTTTTAAAGCTTTTTTATGAAAAAAAAGTAAAGTTATTCTATGTTTTCTATAAGTACTATAAAAAGCTTTTCAGCATAAATAAATGTTTGTGAGAAGCTTCTCTAAAAAACAATTGGAAAAATATTAGCTAAAAAAAGATTTTCTTTGTTTGTTTTGAAAAGCTCTATAAAACAATAAGAATAATTTCCATAAAATATACTATTTACAAAAGCTCTTCTGATAACAAAATCTTCTGTTCAATAAATCTTAATAAGAGAAAAACGAAAAGCTTTTTAATAAATGTTCCCAGTACCAAAAACGCTGTTTCATCAAAAACCCTTTCTAACAAACTGTACGATTTATATAAAGCTTTTACAAAAATCTCTTTTGACACAAAGCTTTTCTGTTAAAAATCAGAAAAAGCTTTTTAATAAGAACAAAAAAAGATTTCTTTATAGCACTTTCTTAAATCTTCTCTGAATAGAAAATTCTAAAAACTCTGCTTGTATAAAGCTTTTTTGCTAAGACGCACCTGAAAAGCTAATTTTCTTTTTATGTGATTTAAGCATGAAATATATTAAAACTTTTAAAAAGTAAATTATTTTATAAAAATAAATTTAAATTTCGATTTCATTGTTTTTATATAATTTTTAATTCACTAAAGGACTCTTACCTTGAACAATACTAAAATACTAAAATCACCACAAAATTTAAAATAATCAAATAAACCAAAAATTGTTTATGCTGCTCATTATACTCCTGGGTATTTACTCGTAATTGTAATAAAATTACAAACAGATTTTGAATATTTCAACAACAAATTTAAATGGTTTTTATTTCCTATTAACTGAATTACTGCATCCGTCTGTCTGCCATTGTTAAAAGTAAGTGGCTCTCAAAATGCCATTCAAAGTGTTTAATGGGCTTTAAAAAGGTTTGAAGTGTAAAACTAATAATTTTAATATAAAAGTTTCAATTTGCTCAAAATGAAAACAAAACTAATGGCGGTCATTGATGTGCAATAAAATTCGTTGAAAAGACATTAAATATAATAACCAATATTTTTCATTTTATTTTACTTTTACTAACCAACAGAAGGAAACTGTAAAAAACCAAGTAATTTTTCAATTTTTCATTTGGTTAAAAACATTTGAAAAAACACCCCCTCAAAGACATGAAAGCAAAAAAGTATCCTTTTATAAAAATTACACGACCATTTCATACAAAAAATTGAGAAAAATAACCAAAATAACAAACCAACAAATTTTGATGAACTTTTCAAATAACGAAGTAAAACAAAAAAAGTTAAATAAAAGAAATAGAAAAAAGTTTACCACAAAAAATCGTGTCTTTTTTGTGGCAACTCCTAAGAAATGTTGCTAGTTTAAAATAAAAAAAAAATATATAAATTTGAAACACAAACATTTTTGCGGTGATTGGTCTGTGGGTTGTTTGTTGCTTTAAACCACCCACTTATTCTAACACTTTACTTATTTTTTCTTAAATTTTCTTTATGATTTTTTTAAACAAAACTGATTGCTTTGATATTTGAAAAAACTAGCACATAATATCTGGAAAAGCAAGAAAAAAAACTACATCATCAGCAGCAAAGTCAAAAATAAAGTTATATCTTTTTCTTTCGTCTTTGTTAGCATCAAATCGATTGGCTACGTGTCATAAGGTCAAATTAGAAAACTTCTGATTTTTGTTGGCAAGAATATTTTTTCTCAACATAACCTACAAAAGCAAAATAAAAACATATGTATCTTCTAAATACACCTATTTTTATCCAAAAAAAACTACAACAAAAAACCTCAAAAATGTAAACTGATGTACTTACATGTGTTTTGAGAATTTTATTTATTCATATGCACAGTGGGTAGGGAAAAGCTCTTTTTAAAGAACAAATGTTTCCATATTTGAGCCTGTGTTTGTGTCTTAGTCTATGTCTTAGTTTATGTCTTAGTCTATGTCTTAGTCTATGTCTTAGTCTATGTCTTAGTCTATGTCTTAGTCTATGTCTCAGTCTATGTCTTAGTCTATGTCTTAGTCTATGTCTTAGTCTATGTCTTAGTCTATGTCTTACTCTATGTCTTAGTCTATGTCTTAGTCTATGTCTTAGTCTATGTCTTAGTCTATGTCTTTGTCTATGTCTTAGTCTATGTCTTAGTCTATGTCTTAGTCTATGTCTTAGTCTATGTCTTAGTCTTAGTCTATGTCTTAGTCTATGTCTTATTCTATATCTTAGTCTATGTCTTAGTCTATGTCTTAGTCTATGTCTTAGTCTATGTCTTAGTCTATGTCTTAGTCTATGTCTTAGTCTATGTCTTAGTCTATGTCTTAGTCTATGTCTTAGTCTATGTCTTAGTCTATGTCTTAGTCTATATCTTAGTCTATGTCTTAGTCTATGTCTTAGTCTATGTCTTAGTTTATGTCTTAGTCTATGTCTTAGTCTATGTCTTAGTCTATGTCTTAGTCTATGTCTTAGTCTATGTCTTAGTCTATGTCTTAGTCTATGTCTTAGTCTATGTCTTAGTCTATGTCTTAGTCTATGTCTTAGTCTATGTCTTAGTCTATGTCTTAGTCTATGTCTTAGTCTATGTCTTAGTCTATGTCTTAGTCTATGTCTTAGTCTATGTCTTAGTCTATGTCTTAGTCTATGTCTTAGTCTATGTCTTAGTCTATGTCTTAGTCTATGTCTTAGTCTATGTCTTAGTCTATGTCTTAGTCTATGTCTTAGTCTATGTCTTAGTCTATGTCTTAGTCTATGTCTTAGTCTATGTCTTAGTCTATGTCTTAGTCTATGTCTTAGTCTATGTCTTAGTCTATGTCTTAGTCTATGTCTTAGTCTATGTCTTAGTCTATGTCTTAGTCTATGTCTTAGTCTATATCTTAGTCTATGTCTTAGTCTATGTCTTAGTCTATGTCTTAGTCTATGTCTTAGTCTATGTCTTAGTCTATGTCTTAGTCTATGTCTTAGTCTATGTCTTAGTCTATGTCTTAGTCTATGTCTTAGTCTATGTCTTAGTCTATGTCTTAGTCTATGTCTTAGTCTATGTCTTAGTCTATGTCTTAGTCTATGTCTTAGTCTATGTCTTAGTCTATGTCTTAGTCTATGTCTTAGTCTATGTCTTAGTCTATGTCTTAGTCTATGTCTTAGTCTATGTCTTAGTCTATGTCTTAGTCTATGTCTTAGTCTATGTCTTAGTCTATGTCTTAGTCTATGTCTTAGTCTATGTCTTAGTCTATGTCTTAGTCTATGTCTTAGTCTATGTCTTAGTCTATGTCTTAGTCTATGTCTTAGTCTATGTCTTAGTCTATGTCTTAGTCTATGTCTTAGTCTATGTCTTAGTCTATGTCTTAGTATATGTCTTAGTCTATGTCTTAGTCTATGTCTTAGTCTATGTCGTAGTCTATGTCTTAGTCTATGTCTTAGTCTATGTCTTAGTCTATGTCTTAGTCTATGTCTTAGTCTATGTCTTAGTCTATGTCTTAGTCTATGTCTTAGTCTATGTCTTAGTCTATGTCTTAGTCTATGTCTTAGTCTATGTCTTAGTCTATGTCTTAGTCTATGTCTTAGTCTATGTCTTAGTCTATGTCTTAGTCTATGCCTTAGTCTATGTCTTAGTCTATGTCTCGGTCTATGTCTTAGTCTATGTCTTAGTCTATGTCTTAGTCTATGTCTTAGTCTATGTCTTAGTCTATGTCTTAGTCTATGCCTTAGTCTATGTCTTAGTCTATGTCTTAGTCTATGTCTATGTCTTAGCCTATGTCTTAGTCTATATCTTAGCCTATATCTTAGCCTATATCTTAGTCTATATCTTAGTCTATGTCTTAGTCTATATCTTAGTCTATATCTTAGTCTATGTCTTATTCTATATCTAAGTCTATGTCTTAGTCAATATCTTAGTCTATGTCTTTGTCTATGCCTTAGTCTATGTTTTAGTCCATATCTTAGTCTAGGTCGTAGCCCATGTCTTAGTCTATATATTATTTATATTTTAGTCTATGTCTTATTCAATGTTTTAATCTATGTCTTGGTCTATGTCTTTCAAACTTAAATACTTTTTTCTTATTGTTTCTTCATAAAGCCTTTGGAATCTTTATTATCTTTATTATTAATTACTAACTCTTCAAGTATTAAATCTTGACCCTGACCATTGTGCTTGTGATTTTGATACAAAACTAAATGAAATACAAAAAAGTTAAAACAAATACCAGAAATAAACTAAAACATAGAAAATACTCATAAAATAACATTTTTATTTACAAATCCCCAACAACTCGTTATCCTTTTTGAAACTACTGTAAACACTAGATTTAGTTGTTGAAGTTGGTCTCCTCTAGTCAAGACAAAGTCTTGCACAAATACTTATACAATATCATCAGGAGAAATTCTCATTTGAAACCAAACCAACAAAATAATTTAAAGATTGTAGCAAAAACAAAATCAGCTTAAAATGAAAAAAGTTTTATTGATGTGTCAGAAATCTGCTCAGCATGACGATGTTGAAGATGCTGCCGATGATAGTAGTTCTTCTTTTGTAGTTGCCTCTATTAGAACTGTTTTCTCCAAAGGAGGTTTTTTAGCAACTAAATATGGAAATATTGTATTTGCTGGTGTTATTGTTGTATATAGTCAATGCTCAAGATGATAAAAAAAATGTTGATGATGATTTGTTTGAGGATGCTTTTGTTGGGTTTTTGGTGCCCCTGATGATGATGTTGATAAAATGAAATGAAATATTGCCATAAACTACAATAAGGACTATTAAGTAGAACATCGAAATTTATTTAAACGTTCACTCATAATCATCATCCTCATCGGCATCAGCATCATCATACATTCATAATACAGAGCAAACAATCAAACATCAGCAATAATAATAATAAAACTAAATTTATGTTACAAACGTAATACACAAACAGCAAAAATATATATTAGAAAAAAAGATTTATGAGAGTAGCTGAGGAAGAAGGATAAGGATTAAGTTTTACTGCATCAAAATATTTATTTCTTCATTTTTGTAGTTTTTTATTTGTTAACGAATTTTGTGGATTTCTATGATTCTTTTCTCAATTCTGATGAATTTTTGTCGTTTAATTAAAAGTTTTTTCCTTTAGGTATTGTATTTATATATTTTTTTATAGTTTACTTATTGAAAGATAACATTGTTAAATTAAATAGAATTTGATGCTGGATATAGGCATTTTGTTTCAACCTAAAATTTTTCTTTTAAAAATTCTTTTAAAACATTTTTAATTTTTCTTTAGAAACCTTTATAAGATTTTATGTCCATAACAAACAGTTTTTTTTATAAATTAATATTTAAAAAATGTCATTTAAAGAACTTTAAAACCAAATTTATTTTATATTTTCTTCTCCACATGAAATGCTTCACCAACACATGTTTGTGCTAACTTTTCATTCTTATTTTGTTTTAAGAATTTGATTTTTTTTTAATATTTTTACTCATATACTTCCAAAAGCCTTGCCATAAAATCATATATTTTATTGATTTTCAAAAAAGTTTGTTTTTCTTTTAAAACTTAAAGTATATAGAATTAGTTTTCACCTTTTTGTTCATTTGAGAGTTTAGGTTAAGAAAAATAATATACTAATACATACATACATAATTCCCACGACTTTCCAATTGGAACAGAGAATGAGTTGCATCCGATTCTATTTTTAGAGGGACATATGTTTTAGCTCCGGCTCCGAAAGGCAAATGCATTTGTTAGAGAAGTTTTATATAACCTAATACTCAATAACAAGTGGGTAGCTGAGTTATTAGGTGAAGCGCCGCTTTTGAAAATTTATTTTTTCAAGTAGGTCTGGCTGGAAATCGATCTCGGGACCTCTAGTACGCTAGGCGGTTGACTAAACTTCTATACCACGGCGGTTTTTATACTAATAGACTTGTTTATTGAATATTGATTTTAAAAGAATACGATAAGCCTATATTCAATAACATCTATAACCAATTTTTTCCAAAATAACTTTTTTTTGGAAAACTTAACTTTTTCAAAAAATGGAATTGCTACATGTTGGTGTGAACTTCTACACATATTCTATATCAAGGGTGGGCACGTCAATAAGAGCCATTTTACAATGGTATATTTTTTAAAGAGTCACAATAGATAAGAGTTGGATAAGAACATGATAAATTATACCCAAGAAACATGTTACCGATTTAAAAATAAAAAGTCCTTTAAAAGAAATTATATAATAATGGCAAATTATGATTAAGGAGACACACTACGAAGGCCAAATACCAACATTGCTCGACAAGCGCTTCGTTAAAATCCACAAGGAAGCGGCCGTCGTGTTGGTGCACCTGCTAGAACGTGGAGAAGGTCAATTGATGCGGAGTTACAAGCAACAAACTATTCATGGAATGATGTATGCCTAACATCTCGCAATAGAGTTCGATATAAAAGGATGGCTGAGGCCCACTGGGAGTCAAGGATAATAGAAGATGATCAAGCAAAGGGAATAAATGATCGGTCTGGATTAAATATAAATTCAAAACTGGTTGTTTAAAAAATGACATAATATTAGTAAGCAACATTAAAATGTATATCATGCATTCTGATTGGAATGGTTTTAATTCCATACTTATATTCCAATCGGATAGTTTTTACTTCTACATATCCAAAGTGCTTCTTTCTGTAATTCGTTTGTTCTATATGCAGTAAAACTATTACAAATTTGAAGTGTTAGGATCTTTGTTAAAAAGTTTAATAAGACCTTAATTTCCCCCTATGAATTTTATCAGTCCGCTTACAAGTTTATTTGTTCATCACAAAGCGCTGTTTTGACATTGATACCACATTTCGATAAGAGCTACTCAGTTTAACATTTTTTTCTTCTCATTTACTTCTGAAAATGTAAAAATTGCCAATTGTGAAACAAAGTGAATGTCAGTAGACTCGCCGAGACCTACACAATTTTTATTTATAGTTTTGCTAATTTGGCCAATTCGACGCTCATTTGCACAAAGTGATATTGAAATCAGTGAGAACAATTTCTCCACACGTCCGTTTAGCCCGAGCAATATCAAAAACTAGCTACATTAATACTGTCATCTGCTCGGCTAAGTAAGAAAAAAAAAATCAACTTACAATGAGTCGCAGTTTACGCAACAAAGAGCCGCATTTGCCCATCGTTGTTATATATGTTAAAAAATTCATTTTTTCACCATAAAAAAGTATGGGGTATATTGAGATTGTCATTCCGTTTGTAATTTCTTTACTATTGGCTCAAAAATCAAAAACGATATATATTCTGAATCCTTGTGAAATTCTAAGACGATTGAGCTATGTCCGTCTGTCTGTCCGTCTATCTGTCTGTTGAAATCACGATAACGTCTTAACGAAGAGCTAGCTAACTGAAACTTAGAAGAAACATTTTTCATCTATGAGAAAATTTTGGTATTGAAATTGGGCAAAATCGGTTAACATTTGACCATAGCTCCCGTATAACCACCTCTAGGCTAATCGCTTATTTGCTAATAAATGACAAATTATAACAGTTATGATGACAAAATTTGGTATCTAGAAGTTTTACATAAGCACTAGGCAGCATATAAAATTTCATCGAAATCGGTTCATATTTAGCCATAGCTCTCATACAAAAAACTTACGAAAACAGCCTAAATTTCACCTAAAATAAACTTAAATGCCAATAAATCTAAAAGTATAACAGATATAACCACTAAATTTGGCACAAGAAATTCTCATACCAATACCAGCCAGTGTACAAAATCTTGTCGCAATCGGTCACCATTTGACCTAGCTCCCATATAAAAAACTTACGAAAACACAATAATTCAAAAATAAAAGGGGATTTATGTCCGTCTGTCCGTCAGATAAAATCGTGATAGCTCCTCAACTACTAGTAAGACTTAATTAAGCACAAGGAAGTCTTATGTCAATGCAAGCCAGTGTGCCACAATCGGTTACCATTTGACCATAGCTCCCATATAAAAAACTTATGGAAACACAAAAATACATAAAGAAAAAGTTGTTTATGTCCGTCTGTCCGTCAGATAAAAGCACGATAGCGCCTTAACGAAAAGAGCTAGAGAGACAAAATTTTACAAAGGTATTTTGGATATCCTGAAAAAGATGTTTGTTGAAAATGTACAAAATCGGTTCAAATTTAGTTAGAGCTCCCATATAACCCCGCCCCGGGAAACACATTAGTGCTGATAAATTGAATACAATTGTAATAGCTATGACGATTAAATTTAAAATAGGAAAGTTTTATGCAATTTTTGATCAGTTTATCAAATTTTATAGGAATCAGTCCATATTTGACTTTAGCTTTCATATAAAAAACACTCACGGAAACCAAAAATTTTAGCAAAAGCCAGTTAAAAGCTATTAAATTAGAAACTATGATAGCTATGACCACTAAAGAATAAGCAAAAATAAGCTCTATATATATACCAGCCAGTGTGTAAAATTTTGTTACAATCGGTCAACATTTGGCTATAATTCTTATATATATAACATCCCCTTTTTATATCTACAATCAAAAAGATTTGGAGGTACATTCATTATATTAAGATTGCACCTGTGAAATTATATAGGCATCAATCAATGTTTAGCCCAGACTTTATATATGATGAATGCATTAGGAATTCGTAACGAAATATATGGACCTGCCGTATTACTATTAACGTATTTAGCCTAACTACGTATTAATCACAACGAAAAGTATTTAACAACTTATTAATGTAAAACTATACCCGGTTATGAGACCGAATTTTGATCAAAGTAAATACTGGGGAAACCACTAAAATATTTTTAAATGTTGAACTATAAAGCTACGGCAACCGAATTTAGTTTAAAGGTAATCGAACTGTACTGTAAAAGTACAAGTCGCAATTCTAAAGATAATTTGATAAAATATTTTTGATAATGGCTATTGAAATTCATCAAAGTCGGTCCATTATTTATGGTACGTCCCTTAGGTCCCACGTTCCGGAATTGATATTTTGGCCACAAATATCAATATTTTTTTATAAAATGTAAATTAAAATCCCTGTACCAAATTTCGTTGAATTCGGTTAACATTTGACCATAGCTCCCATACAAACTCTTCTATTAAAACGCACTGAACGAGACAAAAATCAGTAAAACGCACGTAAATCTGAAGATAATGAGAATTTTGAGTTTTCTTTTTTTTGCATACATATTTTTTCTAAAAACTGTAATCAATTTGCCAAATTTCAAGATAATCGGTTCACATTTGACCCTAGCTCTCATATAAGTCCAAATGACGGAAACAGCTTAAATATATAAGTTTTGAGAAAATATTTGTATATATACAAAATTTAGCAAATATTTGTCTTTATAGAGGAAAAAGAACACCTTTGACCATAGTGGTGAAGGGTATCGTATAGTCGGGCTTGACCGACTATAGCACTTTCTTTCTTGTTGTCTTTTAAAATTAAATTTTTTTATTTTTTAAAAATTCATAAAAAAATCGAAGATAGTAAATATATACCATTTTCATTACATGGTCACAAAACTGTGAATGTTTCAAATAAAATCAAGCTCATTTCCTGAAAATCTTTTCATAAATAAAAAAGAAATGAAGTGAGTAGCAATGTCAAGTCTCATTAAGTATTTTAAAAATTGTACCCGTTACATAATTTTTTTAAATTTTTAAATTTTTAAAATGTTTGCTAATTTTCACTTTATTGTCAATAAAACCAATATTTTTTCATGTATTTTCACGAAATAAGGCTTCAGTTATTATAATATTTTATAAATTACAGTTTAAAGTACGTGAGCTAAAAATGGTAAGTTTTTTAAATCTTAGATTTTTTTATTAATTTTTTTAAAAATACAAATTTTTCGATTTTGCAAAAAAAAAACTCATTTGTATGTGAAAAACTCCACAACCGATGACCGTATGAAAAAATTGTCTTATCAGGCTTAAAGAAAATTTTAGATAAGTCAACGAATCAACGAAATTAGACAAATCATTCCAAAGGTATGATAAATAAAATCAATGAAACGACTTCTGTGAAAATCCGTAATTTTAGAAAAAATAAAAAAAATCGTATCCATTTTAAATTTTGAATGTTTTTGTACTTAGGGGCTATAACACATCGAAATAAAATAGGTAGACTTTAAAGGAATTTCTCTTATTGACCAATGCTATTAATCACAACAAAAAGTATTTAGCTGGTTATTAATGTACAACTATACAATGTTATGAGACCAAATTGTGTACAAAGTAAATACAAGGGAAACCACTTACATACTTTTAAATGTTAGACTACAAGTATAAAGCTACTGCAACCGAATTTAGCCCAAAAATTTTACCAATAATATCAACTAGCGTAGCAAATTTTTTCGACTTTGGTCCACATTTTGAATTAACTGCACCCTCATAGATATATGAGATATGTTTCCATATTAAACACAAGTCGATGGTGGGTATATAAGATTCGGTATAGCTGAATATAAGACTCCAACTTGTTGTCAATAGAAATAGGATATGAAATGAAAAAAAAACTTTATTATCTATAAAAGTTATATATCCTTTAAATCAGCTATTTACGATGGAGTTATCTTGTTATCCTTAGGATCATTGCAGGGAAAGAAAACCTTAGGAGTCTTACAGATGCACATAGATCGTTTATCAATACGGACAATGTCGGGTTCGTTAGTTTGAAATAAAATATAGCTGTGTCTTGAACTGCTTTTCATATATTTCTTTAATGGAAATATGTCCAATATTCTTAACATGCTAAATTTTCTTTCAAATAAAAAACTATATAAAATTTCAATATTTCGCTGAAACATACAAATTACTTTTTGGTATAACAAATTTGCATAAATACATTTACCATTTACAGTTTTGCCTTTTGAACACTTAAGGGGGTGGGACGAAAATGATTAATGATTTTTTATTTTTATGTTAAATAGAAATTTGGGCTGGCAATTGATGTAAAATGCCAAAAGGAATTCACTAATATTTTAATTTAAAAATACCAATATAAAAATAAATGAAAAATGGTGAATAAATTAAGCCTTTAAGGGTTGAAGTCGGTTTAAATTTAAAAAGAAAATTAGGGCAGTGACATGAAATATATGTACATATGTATATGATATGGAAATCATAAAATTTAAATATTAAAAAAAATTTTTTTATTTCATTATATGTAATACAAAATTTGTAATTCATAATAAAATGATACTGAAAGAAGTACAAACTTTGTTCCTAACTTGGGCTTTTTACCTTATATTTAACAATAGGCTTTATTGTGTAAGTTGTAGAATAAGATTTTAGTATCACTTGGAACTATTTGTATTATATTTGCCCTAAATTTTCTCATTACAATAAATAACAGTTTTTGTTAGAAGATTTTACAGGTTTCCATTTTTCTTAAAATCCCAAAGTTTTCTTTTGCAAAAAGTTTTTCTTTTGAAATACATTTAAAAGAAAATCTTTTTTTGTTACCAAATTAAATTCATATCTATTTTTATCCAAAATAAATAACAATTAGAATACATTTAGGAAAAAATGTCATTTAGAATTCTCAAGCAGACGAATTAAGATAATTAAAAAGTTTTAGACATTATATAAGTTTTTTTCCAAAAATGTTGGCAATCTCTAGAAAATTCTTGAAAAAAAGTTTTAATTTTAAGTGCTAATAAAAAAAGTTATTTCTTTAGCCATAACCTAATGGGATAATAAAATCAAATAAAAAGTCAAGGCCGGTAATAAAAACGTATTCAAAATTAAAACTTTTATCTAAGTTTTCAATTATGTTAAGGAAATAAAAGACTTTTTGATGCGAAAGTTAAGCAAAAATAATAAATTTATTATTTCTTATATAACTAGAAAAAATGTTGTTACCAATACTCTGGTGACGTATACTTAATATATTAAATTTACATCTAATTAGTAATACTCATACGCCCTCATGCCTTGCTAAAAGAGATTATATTAAATTAATATTACGTATACGTCTCATATGGCAAATTCAATTTCAACTTTGAACTAAAAAAAACTCATACATATCTCAGATCTTCCTTTATTATCTCATGTATCGTGACACAATTAACATTTAATTTTGTTTGCTTTTTATACTATGGAAAAAAGACTTTGTTATTACTCTAGTATCCCTGAAAATATACACATTTATTTTCTTTTGAAATAGCAGAAAATCTCACATTTTCTTAAGTGTTAAAATCCTTCATATGATATAAATGTAAGCTCTTACACAGATGAGATTTTCTGAAGAAAATCACATCTGATATGTTACAATTTTCTTCTTTGAAAGCGAAAGCAACTCGTATGAGTGTGACAGTATTAATACATTTCAAGCAGATGCCAAACCATTAACCCATAATCAGCTGCCTAGAGGAAATGGCGAAGATGATGAGGATGATGTTGTATGTGATCAAGCAGAGGAAAAAGAAAAATGCATTGCTATCATCCTTCGTTATATTTTTACTTTTCAAAGTAAGTTTGTGTACAGACATTTACAAAATAATGGCATTTTATCTACATTAGACTGTCTCGATAAAATATAATGCCTTCACTACCAGAACTTTAAGTTTAGTCACAGAAAAATTTTCAAAATTTTATATAAACATTTTTTTATTTCTATAATAAAAAATGAATTCAAAGAAATAAAAGTGGTTAGAATAGGGTTCTTATGATAAAACGTATAGAAACAGCCTGGGTTGGAGTAGGCTACAAATGTATATAATGCATATAAAAAGGGTTCTGGAATCAACTTTTACGTATATCGATTAAGTCCAAATCATTCGATTTAATCCATCCATCCATCTGTATAGTTGGTTGGCTGTCTGGACATACAGCCTTGATATCAAAATGAAATTTTTACTTTCAAAGATCATTTTATGGCTTTTATTTTAGTAAAGAAAATATTTAAAATACGTGTCTCTATGTATTTTAAAGAAACTGTTTTCTACTTGTTCCGTGATTTAAGTATTTCAAAATTTTGATAACACAAATAAACAAAATTTAGCTTTTGTACTTAATTTTATCATCACTACATTCTAATTATTCGTTGTGATCTTTTGATTACATTATGACACATTTTGATTTGGAGTCAAAAAAATCCGAAATAAATGCACTAGACTAATGTATTCAAACCCCATAAGCGTTTGTAGCTGGTAGGTGGAACTTTGGAGTTATCGCCTTTTGAAAGTTGCAATTTTCTATGTAGGGTATGAAAAATTAATTATCATTAAAAAACCTTAGAACGCTTAAATTATTTTATATACAATTTTAATTTTTTTTTAAATTTATAAAAATAGTTGCAATTGAAACTATTTTTATAACATCATCATAAAACGGCAAATATTTTAAATAAAATAAGACTGATTTTCTGAATATCTATGAATAGATATTGTTTTTATTAATAATTAAGTAAATAAAGTGAAAATACCCGATTTCATATTTAAGGCATTTCCGTCATTGGGTCTTATATGGGAACTATGGTATAATGTGGAAGGACTTTCACGCAGCTGATTATAGTTAATCTAAAAATTATGTGTTCAACAAAAAAGCATACAATTTTTATCATTATAAGATTAAGGGGCTGTTTTGTGAATTTCGACTCATTCATTTGTTTTTTGTCAGAAGGATTGTATGGGAGCTAGGGTCAAATATAAATTGATTTTAACAAAATTTGTTACAGTGTTTTTTGTTTATATAAGAAAATTTTCTCAAAATTTCACAGGAATTTGTGGCCAAAAAACCAAATCTGGAAATCAAGACAGTTTTCATAAAGATAAAAGCAAGTTTATGACTTTGAGGAAAGTAAAACGATAATCCGGAAAGAGGAATGGCCAAACCGCCGCATTTGATATCGATAGAAAATTCAGGCTTTTAAGCAAATATTGTGTAATATACCTTAGGAATTTTCAAAATAATTTATTTTGCAAAAAATCAAATAAATTTTCAATCTAAAAATATAAGTTTGTTTGTCAAAACATTTAAATAAAATTAAATTATTTTACTCTCAGGGAACTTTAAACAAACATGATATATATTATATTGTTTAGATTATCCTAAAAGTATGCTACACATATATATATGTTACACAAACACATTGATAGGAATACGGTAGGTACATATATTTTGTTAGGAAATTCTAATGCTTAACATTTATTGATAGCTATATAATTTCATAAAGATTGTACTTTATATACTGAGTGAAACTCCAAATATTTTCAATTGTAAATACAACAAGTAAGAAAGTGCTATAGTCAGTCAAGCCCGACCATATGATACCCTTCACCATTGAGGTGACATATAAGTTTTTGTTTATTAAAGACAAATATTTGCTAAATTTTTCGTAACACAAACATTTTTTCAAGACTTATATATTGAAGCTTTTTTCGTCACTGTCACTTATATGAGAGCTAGGGTCAAATGTAGACCTATTATCTCGAAATTTAGCAAATGGATTACAGTTTTTACAAAAATTTTGCACGCCAAAAATAAACGTAAATTTGTCATTACCTTCAGATTTACAAGCGTTTTAGTGATTTTTGTCTCATTTGGTTCGTTTTTATAGAAAAGTTTGTATGGGACCTATGGTCAAATGAGGACCGATTTCAACAGAATTTGCTACAGTGATTTCGGCTAACATAGGTAGTAAATGTTTTAAATTTCATCAAAAAATATTGATATTTGTGGCCAAAATACCAATTCCGGAAAATGGGACCTATGGGAGGTACCATAAATAATAGACCGATTTTCAATAGCCATGTTCCCACTTCAAAAAAAATCATCTGTGCCAAATTTCATTAAATTCCCTTCAGAATTGCGACCAGTACTTTGATTATATGGCTTACATGGGGGTCCAGCCAGCCAGACGGACATCGCTAAATCGACTCAGAAATTGATTTGAAGTCTATCGGTATAATAAAAGGCGGGTCTAAGACAAATACTTATATGCGTTATATACATCAGCACAAACTTATAATACTTAATAACCTATGGTAGTGGTGGTGCAAAATTTAGTGGCTATAGCTATCATAGCTTATGATTTAATAGCTTTTAACTGGCGTTGTGGCATTTTAGTTGTTTCCGGAAGTGGTTTTTATATCAAATATGGACCGATTCCTATAAAATTTGATATACTGACCAATAGTTTCATAAAATTCTATGTTCTAAACATAGTCTTTATAGGTATTACAATTGTATTAAATCATCATTGTCCGCATAAATGTGATTACCGGGGCGGGGTTATATGGGAGCTCTAAATAAACGTAAACCGATTTCGCCCATTTTCTATACACAACTTTTTTATTATCAGGTATGTGATGGAAAACGATCGTTTTCAAATCGATCGATTTCAGATATATTTTTGAGATAGTTTTGGGTTATTTTCCCAAAAAATTCAAACCAAATGAAAGATAAAATATCAGTCAAAAGGATTAAAGCCCAAATTTTCATTTTTTTGGAGGAAATAAACGAAAATTAGCCAAAAAATATGTCTCAAATCGATCGATTTGAAAACGGAAGATTTCCATCACATACCTGTATATTAAAAATACGTTTCTAGAATTTTGTTTTTTCTTCCTTTTATTTGACAGGCGGACACAAACCCCCTATCTTTTTGGGTTCTTTGTTTTTCTGTAAATTTTTATATGGGAGCTATGGTCAAATGGTGATCGATTGTTGCAAAATTTTGCACACTGGCTAGCATTGACTTGTGCTTAATTTAGTGGCCATAGCTAATTTTGTTTATCACTTATTCGCATATAAGTTTATTTTAGTTGGAATTTAAGCTGTTTTCTTCGTAAGTTTTTTTGGATGGGAGCTATGGTTAAATGTGAACCGATTTCAATGAAATTTTATACGCTACATAACGATCATGCAAAACTTGTGCTCTAATAAATTTTATTATCATATCTCTTATAATTTGTCATTTATTAGCAATAAAACGATTGGCCTATGCGAGGTTATACGGGAGCTATGGTCAAATGTAAATTGATTTCTACCAATTTTAATTTCAAAATTTTCCTAGAAATGCAGAATATTTTTGCCAAATTTCAGTGACCTAAAATTCGTTCAGGCCCTAAAAATACAATGAAAAAATATTATAGAATTTTTGAAGTATTTCGGCCTTTTTTATTTTTCTGATCCCCTCTTATATTAAATATATAGGTATGAAGTCAATAAATTGGAAAACTTTATAAAAAAAAAACTCCTAGGCAACTAAAGTACATACATAATAAATCTATCTGACTGTCTTTACACTATTCAAGCCTTATGCCATATAGAGGAAAATATCTATGTCAAGGAGAATAAACTATAAGTCAGCAAACGAGCAATGTTAAATTAAATTCTGTTTTAAATAGGTTTTAAATAATATTATACGATGCTGACTTAGCAAAGGATTTAGACAATATGAACACCCATATATCCTTGTCATACACAACAGAATACATACATAAATATTTAACATACACACGTACTAACACAAATATTAAGTCTGCTCAAAATCAACTATATACTTCTTATATACTATATACATATATATCAAATAGCTATATTTTTCTTAGAACTCTAAAATACATATGTGACCACATTTGTTAACCTGGTATTAGGTGGGATTAAGCCATGATTTGGCATAACAGCGTTAACATCATACAAGACAGAGAGACAGTTGTAAGACTATGTATAAAATATGACCCGACTCGGCTTACCTTTGTTAACTTCCAAATTTCAAAGAAACAAAAAACAACAGCCACAACATCATCTTCATCATCATTTCAGATTATTTCTAACAAATTGGGTTTTATTCGTTCAAGTTTTTCCAAATAAGTAAAAGGCAAAATATGTGGTAGAGTCTTTAAATATTTTTCAGGTTAGTTATTTTTCTTTATCAAATCACATATGGTCACGTAGTGCCTAGAGCTTAAGTTACTCTGTATGCCACTAACTAATGGGAAAAGTATGGACAACCGAAATATAATGAAAAGTTATTTAAATAGAAACAACATATGGTTGTCTTCTCACTTTTGGGTCTAGGGATTAAACACTTTTGCGAATTAGAATGAAAAATGTTAGACTAATTTGTTTTGGGAATATTAATAGAGGTAAATATTAATGTTGATATAATAACTATGTCTGTGTTACAAAGAACTTAAGCAGAATAATAATTGCTTAAGGTCTTAATGGGAATATATTTATTACTTAAGGGATTTAATAAATATTAAACATGAGTTAAACAGAGAATTCAGCGGCATTTTAAAACTAATTTACTTAAAAAGATTTAAAATGTTTGCTTTTGTTTTAAAATGGATTGACAAGATTTAGTTCTTTGAAACCCAGAAAAATTACTTATACTTTTCGATATTGAAATTTTCTTATAGAAAAATCTTTATTTTAAAAACTTTTCAATTAGAAAATTTCGATAAAAAAAATAGTCGATATAAATAACATTTTTCTATAAAAACGTTTTCCTATACAAAGTATTTTTGATACAATTTGTTTAACGAATAAAACTTTTCGCACAAAATTTTTCAATTTTAAAACATTCTTTAGAAAATTTTTTGATGTTACACATTTTTGATGTCAAAATTTTATTATAGAAAATTTCTCGATGTAAAAATTTGTTATAGAAAATGTTAAAAAATTCTTATAGAAGATTTTTCGATATAAAACTTTGTTATAGAAAATGTTAAAAATTTCTTATCGAAAATTTTTCTTTTTTAGAATTTTCTTATAGAAAATATTTTAATGATAAAATTTTTGTATAGAAAATTTTTTGATGTTAAAATTTTCTTACAGAAATTTTTTCGATGTTAAAGTTTCTTATAGAAAATTTTTCGATGTTAAAAATTTCTAATGAAAATTTGTTGATGTTAAAATGATGTTAAAATTTTTTTATAGAAAATTTGTCAATGTAAAATTTACTAAAAGAAAATTTTTCAATCTAAAATTTTCTAATAGAAAATTTTTCGATTTTAAAACTTTCTAATAGAAAATCCTTCAATATAAAAATTTTCTTATAGAAAATTTTTCGATGAAAAAATATTCTAATGAAAATTTTTCGATGTTAAAATTTTCTAAAGAAAATTTTTCCATGATACATTTTTCTAAAGAAAAATTTTCGACGTTAAAATTTTCTTAAGAAAATTTTTCAATGTTAGAATTTTGTATAAAAAAATTTTCGATGTTAAAATTTTGTTATAGAAAATTACTTGATGTAAATTTTTTTTACAAAAAACTTTTCGATGTTTGTATTTTCTTATAGAAAATTGTTCAATGTTAAAATTTTTCTATATTAAAATTTTTTATAGAAAATTTTTCGATGTTAGATTTTGATGTTAAAATTTTCTAATAGAAATGTTTATGATGTTAAAATATTCTTATATAAAATTTTAAATAGTTTAAACTTGAAATGTTCAAATTTTTAATAAACAATTTTTCATTGCCAAAATTTTTTATAGAAAATTTATCGATGTTAGATTTTGATGTTAAAATTTTCTAATAGAAATGTTTATGATGTTAAAATTTTCTTATATAAAATTTTCCATAGTTTAAATTTAAAATGTTGAAATTTTTTATAGAAAATTTTTCAATGCCAAAATTTTTTATAGAAAATTTTTCGATGTTAAATTTTTTTATAGAAAATTTTTCAATGTTAAAATTTTCTTATAGAAAATTTTTCGATATTAAAATTTTCTTATAGAAAATTTTTCGATGTTGAAAATTTCTTATAGAAAATTTTTCGATATTAAAATTTCCTTATAGAAAATTTTTCGATGTTAAAATTTTCTTATAGAAAATTTTTCGATGTTAAAATTTTTCGATATTTAAATTCTCTTACAAAAAATTTTTAGATTTTAAAATTTTCTTAAACAAAATTTTTCAATGTTAAAATTTTCTAATAGAAAATGTTTCGATTTTAAAATTTTCTTATATAAAATTTTTCGATTTTAAAATTTTCTAATAGAAAATTTTTTGATGTTAAAATTTTCTTATAGAACATTTTTCGATGTTAAAATTTTCATATGAAAATTTTTTGATGTTAAAATGTTCTTAAGAAAATTTTTCGATGTTAAAATTTTCTTAAGAAAATTTTTCGATGTTAAAATTTTCTACAGAAAATTTTTCAATGTGAAAATTTTGTTATTGAAAATTTTTTATATTAAAATTACAAAATTACAAAAAGTGTTAAAATTTTCTTATAAAAAATTTGTCAATGTTTACACTCTCTTATAAAAAATTTTTCGATGTTGAAATTTTCTTATATAAAATTTTCCATAGTCTTAATATTTTGATGTTAAAATTTTTTTTGGAAAATTTTTCGATGTTTAAATTTTCTTACAGAAATTTGTTTATATTAAAGTTTTCTCGTAGAAAATTTTTCCATCTTAAATTTTTTTATAGAAAATTTTTGATGGTAAAATTTTTTTATAGAAAATTTTTGATGGTAAAATTTTCTTATAGAAAATTTTTCGATGTTAAAATTTTTTATCGAAAATTATTTGATGTAACAATTTTACAGATTTTTCTATTTTGGAATTAGATTTCTTATAGAAAAGTTCCGATTTTTAAATTTTTTAATAGAAAAGTTTCGATTTTAACATTTTGTTATTTAAAACTTTGCGATGATCAAATTAAAAAAAAATGTTTCGATGTTAAAATTGTTAACAAAAAAAATAGTAGATGTTAGAATTTTCTTTTAAAAAATTTATCGTTTTCCAATACAATTTTTTAAAAATTAAAAATTTTGGGAAAAAAAGTTTTGAAATATTAAAATTTTTAAACTAATTTTGAAATATACAATTTTTTTAAAAAAATTTACAAAATTTATGTAATATAAAAATTTGTTCATACAATTTTTTTTAAATATTTTTCAATTTAAACATTTTAAATTAAAAAAAAAAATCAATATAAAACTGGCCAAAAAATTATATGGAATTAAAAAAAATATTTAAAAAAATTTGAAACCTAATAATTGCATATAAAATTTTCTAATAGAAAAATTAAGGTTGAAAGCTATATACGAACATTGTAATTTAAATTAAATATATTTCATATCCAACTGTAAGTTAAATTTTTTCGCTTGTTTTATAAAAGTTTGTTGTCAAAAATTTAAAACAAATTTTGTTAGATTTGCTCTTGAACAATAAGAAATAAAATATTTATGCCAATTTAATATTTAAGAAATTTTAAATTAAACTCAAAACGAATGTGTGTAGTCTGCCTATACCACATGACCAAAATCTCAAAGTTTCAATAGAAGTCGTTTTTAATTATATATCCTTAAAACTTTACTTAGATTGATGGTGTCAAGTCAAGTGTCAAAAATTTAAGAAACATAAGATATTAAATGGAAGATTTAAAATTGTTGTAAAACTTATAAATAAAGTTATTTTTTGTTAATACCTAATTGGGTAGAAAATTTATTCGAAAATCCTTATCCTATTTTCTGTAAAATCATTTAAGGTTTCTATAAAGTTTATTTACCTTGTACTAGATATCGTGTCCTTTCACTATCTGTCGTTAATCCAAAAATAAACAGCATTGTCAAATATTCCAGCAACATTTCATGTGAATATTTTCACACAAAAACGAAAGTAACAAATTATAGAAAATTTATTTATACCAACTACATACAACATATAAAAATTCAATTTACAAATTATATGTGTGTGTATGTAACATTGAAGGGAATGAATGTGTGTGTTTTTGGCAAGTTCACACTGTGTTAATGTGAAACTATTTTTCATAAGGGGTTAAAAACTACTACAGCAACAGTGACAACGACGACAACGACATTGACACCCAAAGCATTTTTTATCGTTTAATCAAGGATGATTTTGCTGTTTCTGTTGATGGTGATGATGATGAGGGTTTTGTGTCATTTATCTATGAGGAGCTGTGTAATGAACAACAGCAGCTTTGGTATACTCGTATGTTAAACAGGAAACGGAAACAAGATTTTCTTTTTCTCTAACATTCACTCACTCACTTATGATTTAATATTTAGTCTCTGGGTTACTTATTTGTTATTGTTGTTATTTTTTGTTGTTGCTTTTTTTAACTTTTTACACTAGAGTAATAGACAGTAGAAAATATCAATGTACTTATTACAAGTAGGTTGAAGTTGTTGTAAAAAAAATTTAGGAAAATTTCAATCTGATAATATTTACTTGTGTACAACAAAAATTTATATTACAGATAAGGTTTTAGTATTTTTTAGATATTTATTTTTAGTTACAAATTTTTGTTGTATTTTTTATTTTCGTTATTTGTGTTTCTTTACACGTTTTATCTTACACACATTCTTGTTAAATTATTCAAATTTAATATGACAGCTAGCGCCTAAAAGACTGCTATGAAAATTTGTTTTCTTTTTATTTATTCACTTATCTTGATTTTCTACTCATTCTTTCAATTTCTTTTCTTATATGTTTTATTTAAATTTCCAGGTTTTTCTTTTTTTTTAGTATTTGTATCTGTTGTTCAGCTTGAGAAACTCATACTTCAATTAAAATAATTTAATTATGCCTCACAAAATTTTGGCAAAGCCCGAAAAACGTCACACTCTTAGATAATTATCCATGGAATACAAATTTCATTACAGTAGAAATTTTAGCTCACTGATCTTTTTTTATTTTACATTTCTTTTCAATTCTTTACATAAATAGATATTTTTCAAAGAATTTTTTATTTTCTTTTGTTTATTTTTTTTATTATTATTTTTTTATAAGATTGTTTACAATTCCCGAGGGTGGTATTAAGAACTTTGCTATGATATATTTTTTTATCATTATTTGTCAACTTTTCTTGCTTTTATTTGCTTTTTAGAATAATTTAAAATTCAATATTTATGCCAACACAAAACACAAAGTTTTATGGCTAAACATATTTACAAATCTATGTAAAATAGAATTAGATTTTTTTGTTTCTTACGGAAATTGTTGTTGTTTTCCTCGCAGGGTACAAATTTTTGCTGATGATAGTAATGGGAATTGTAAGATTTTAAACACTTGTTCATGCTGAATCATGTTTTATAACAGCAGCAAAAAAAAGAACACAAAAATTACTTAAAACAAACAGCAGTTTCAACAATTTCTTTTTTTTCAAATTTATTAAAAAAACTTTTATATTTATTTAATTTAAATATCTCATTTTTTTATAAACAAGACACTAAAGCCTTTTCTTTACAACATTTTGTGTAAGTGGGCCACGATTTTTCTTTCCACAAAAACGTTACCCCACATATTCCTTTGTTTTTTTTACACTTTGTCACATCGGCTTTTATCACTAGAGTAAGTAAGTTTACATCACATAAAGGAGTTTTAAAATTGTTCAGCTCTACTACCGCTTCGACCGCTTAATAAAAATTTCAATGACCTATTGTGAGCACGTATATTTAACTACTAACTGCTGTTTGGCATGTGAAAAGGATTTGTATGTTGTCTAAGGACTATTGTTTTACTCCATTTATGGCGCATGCTCTGTTAGCGAAAAATAAATGTAACAATTTGGAGTCACAACTTCATTGAGAGTGTGCTATAGAACTCCTCTAGGTCATATACATTGTTTGGCAACAATGTTGCTTAAAAAAAAAGAAAAACATTGGCTGATATAAAGAGGAAATTGTTGTTGGAAAATAAAAATCATATTATGCTAGTTTAGCTTAACTCTGGTAGTTGGAAGCATTTAGTCGCGGAGAGTGTGTTTTGAACATTTCTCTGAGTCATATGCTTGTTTTATTTCAACGAACATTATATTTATAACTTTAGTTTTTACAAAAATACTTTGGGAGTAGAGATTTTGACCATTTTAAAAGGACATATGTATATTGAAGTTTATTTAATACAAATCGCAAATTCACAATAAATAAATGTTTTTATCATATCATAATATTTTCATCATAGACAGATGTTCTTATTCGTGGATCTATAGTTTCAACATACAACTACATCATTTTCAACATTCAACAAAACTATATCTCTATCTTAGGCAATCATATGAAAAGTATTCGAAATAATGATAATGTGGTAGAAAAAAAAACTACAGCAATCATCCTTGTACCAAAGAATCTTAAATATTTTAATTTAAATGTTTCGACTTTTCTACCAAACTTGTACATATCACAAGAAATCTATACTCAAGATCAATAACTTCAATATAAATTAATATTATTATCATGAATAGTTAAACATTTATTTGGACAGAGATCAATAGATACATACATCCACGTTTACATATGGTACATATGTACCATACATCTAGATTCCAGGGGCATACATCTAGATTACGGCATTCGATATCGATCGAAATTTTAGAAATTTTCAAAACATTTGTATAGCATACTTTAGGGATCATCAAAATTATTTAAAAGATGCACAGTAGAGCGTCTCGACTTACATGGGGAAAAAAAATAAAGTTCGCCGTACGCCACCGAATATAAAGCATTGCTATGAGGTAGTTTCGAAAAAATTTTTTTTAATTTTTTTCGTTGCACATTGGGGTCGCCAAAATACATTTTTCCTTATATCTTCGGCATTTACAGTCGGATCTCGAAGTGTGATATATCGATGTTTTTGTCTCGAGGAGGCCAACATTTTTCTTTAATAGTCATTATTCTAAGGTATCCGGTTCTTGTATTTATCTATCAGATCCCTGTTCCTACCTCCCTAATGTACCACCCTAATATCAGAAAATTAAAGCTCTTAAAAAATCGTTAAACTTTTACTGAGGAAGTTTTTCGATTTTTCAAACCGATCTATTACAAACAAGGAATTTCTTATTTTGCCGCACATAGGGATCGCCAAAATACATTTTTCGTTATATCTTCGCCATTTACTGTCGGATCTTAAAGTGTAATATATCGATGTTTTTGTCTAAATAAATACTAGAACGGATATCTTAGATCAATGATTATTATCAAAAAGTACTAGAAGAATGTACTTGATCATTGACCGATTATAAAACTAAACTTAATTATTTTCATAGCTTATCGATGCCTTTAACAAAACACTGAACGTTTTGCTCATGGAGTATATTAATCTACCATAGCTGTCACTGGTGAGCAACGCATGGGCCACATTTTTTCAGAACTTGAGAGCCCTCAAAAATACAGCAAACTTGAGTCTTTTCAAAACACAATTGATTAAAAGATTTTATTAAAAAGGTTTATCAAAAATTTGGGACATCAAACATTTAATTAAAAAGTTTTACTGTAGTGTATTGCACTAAGAATCCCAATTTATTACAATTATTTATTATTGTAATAAATAGTTTTTTGATAAAACCAAAAAATGTTGGTGGGGAAACCTTTCCTCGACGCGTTTCGATGGTTGGTTAGACCATCTCATCAGGAGGATTATGCCTAATTCTAGACAGAGCAAAAACCTCACATTATGTATAATTTGAGGGACTGAATAAATACGAATTATTATTATTGTGTCCAACAAATATCAACATAAAGCGCAGATTATCATCCGAACAGAAACACACAAATATTTTTCAGTTTTATCATTTCTTTAGATTTAAAATTTTTATAATTCTTGGTGTATGAGTTAAGATATCTTGGGTAGGTACTATGTAGAAGAATGTATTTAAGGTCAATGATTAATATCGCAAAACATTGGCCTTCGTTAGACAAAAACATCGATATATTACACTTTAAGATCCGACAGTAAATGGCGAAGATATAACGAAAAATGTATTTTGGCGATCCCTATTTGCGGCAAAATAAGAAATTCCTTGTTTGTAATAGATCGGTTTGAAAAACTTCCTCAGTAAAAGTTTAACGATTTTTAAGAGCTTTAATTTTCTGATATTAGGGTGGTACATTAGGGTTGTAGGAACAGGGGTCTGATAGATAAATACTAGAACCAGATACCTGAGAATAATGACTATTAAAGAAAAATGTTGGCCTCCTCGAGACAAAAACGTCGATATATCACACTTCGAGATCCGACTGTAAATGCCGAAGATATAAGGAAAAATGTATTTTGGCGACCCCAATGTGCAACGAAAAAAAATAAAAAAATTTTTTTCGAAACTACCTCATAGCATTGCTTTATATTCGATGGTGTACGGCGAACTTTATTTTTTCGAGACGCCCTAATGCACAGTTTTCTATATTTTTTGAAATTATTTGCCAAAAGATGAACAATAGTAAAAGAGTTTTAATTGAACTATATGTTTTTTAAAATCGAATCAAAATCGATAATAAACTTTCAATAAACTTTTTGCATCGAAGTAACTTTCAACATCCCTAAGGTATACTTCACAATAATCGCTTAAAAGTCTGAGTTTTCGATTGATATCGAATGCGGTAATTTGGCCCCAGATCAGCTAAGGGCAAATGATTCATTTGCGATAACTAGTTATAGGAAAATAAATTTTGCCGACACACATACACGGCATACATACACGACACACATACACGACACACAACAATTGTGAAGAATATAAAAATATTCTTACTCTTCAAATTTTCACCAGGAATGCCAGATTTGCCGATTTATCGGAATTTTAGCTATTTTCGACCTGGAAAATAGTAAAGTGAAAATATTGTGATTTTGGTTAGAAAATTGTAGATTTTTAAGATAATAACGAAAACCGGCCTTTTCAAAGTTTAAACAGTTTTTGAACATACTAGCTGAACCGGTCCGCGTTCCTGGCCCAAAGCAAACATTAGATATAGATAGATATCATTAATGGTACAACATGAAAATTGGATTTTGCCACGCCTCTCCGCTCGCAGACCGAACATCAAAAATCAGACTTCACAGTGTCGGCTGCCTAGATATTTTGAGAACTCTCTGAAAATTTAATCAAAATCGGCCCAGCCGTTTTGGAGGCCATACGTTACGTACTTAAACACATCCATTTTTATATATCGTCAGCTACATCTGAAATGGCTTATCTGCAGATTTTGGAAATTGAGATTTTGACACCATACGATTCCGTATGACGCTCTTTACCTATAATGTGAATTTTTTATCAAAATATTAATTTGTTCGCGACTTATTCACTTTTTTTGTTTGGCTCATTTACATAAACAATTTTTTTTCGAAGACAAAATGGTTAATCTGCATTGTTTTTACTAATAGTCATAAAAATTGCAAACTACAAATCTGTTAAAATGTAAAATTACTAAAACTTTTTTTACTTTTCTGATGAGTGGCAATACTCTAAATTCAAATGTACTTTCGAAATTCTTCTATCTTAACACTGTTCAACAGAAAATGCGAGACAATACGTATAAACTTCCAAAAATACATGCCATAACTCTTTACAATAAGAAGATATCTTCCTTCAAGCAGGAAAGACGAAAAATTATACAATATTTTAACTTTTATAAAAGAATATTCATTTTGAAAAATGCACTTTTTCAAAAAATAAATAATTACCAATAAAATGTAATAAAAGTCGTATATAGTACGATTACAAATGCAAAAAAGGATACCAAATCATGAGGGAGTATTGTGTAATCGGAATTACTTAAATTTCTTAAATTATGTTATAAATTATGTTATGTAAATCCACTTTCATATTAATCCACTATGAAGAAAATGGTTTATCTACACATTTTAAAATGCATATAAAAATTTTCACAAAACTACTGATCTACCATAAAATTGCGAATATTGGTTTTTATTAAATAAATTTTATTCCAGGAAATGAGGAGGAGTCTACCGATCATATGTTAAAAACTCACTAAAAACAGAATTAAAGAGTTTTTTGCTTCTCCTGAAAAATCCGTATTATTAAAAAAGGAAATGGAATTTTAATTCCATTTAAATTTTTTTCTGTAGTGAAATTTTCCATTTACAATTTTTTCTATCGAAAATTTCCCTATATGTATGTTTTTTTTTGTAAAGAAGACTTTATCAAATATAATTTTTTGAATAGAAAAATTTTTCATATAAAATTTATGGTATATAAAAATTTTCTAACTAGAATTTTTTATAGAAAAACTTTCTATTTTTTGAGAATAGAAAAATTTTCAACATAAAACTTTTTTTATGAAAAAATTTTACATTAAAAATTTTTTGTACAGAAAAATTTTCTTAAACATTTTTAGTATTGAAGAATTTTCAATATAAGATTTTTTTGTATAGAAGAATTTTTGTTATAAATTTTTTTGTATAAAGAAATTTTTAATATGAAATTTGTTCTATAAAAAAATTATTAATAAAATTTTGTGCTATAAAAAAATTTTCAATGAACATTTTTTTAATATTCGGTTAAATTAGTGATATATTTTGTACAATTCCGATGTTTTGCCTATTTCTGAAAATTTAATGCCGATAATGCCATTGATAAAGAGGGAATATACTATAGATCTTTTTATATTTTCTCCGCTGCTACAAGTGCAATCGCCAATTTGCATATGTGTTAGTGCCCTTTACTGATAAAGATCTACGGTTTCACCACAAATCAATATTTTCAGGACAAATTCAAATATTTTACCTTGAATTATTTTTTTAACAAAGACTAATAATTTTATAAGAGATCTAAATTTGTATTATAGATCAAAGTTTACATTATGGATAGATATTTTTTATAACCACCTATATTTTATCATAAATCCATATCTTTATCATGGGGTGAAATCAAAATTTTTCGAACGAAAAATATGAATTTTGAATCCCACTATCTTCAATTTTGATGAAATTTTGTGTATATATGTCCTAGTTAGTTTAGAGTCCTTTAAAATTTTTTGCTTTGGTTCAAATTTTATGGCGGGCCAAAGTTAGTTTTTTAAGATTTTTTTCAAAACATGCCCATTTCATATGTCTATAATTTTTGATAAGGTAATCAGATTTTAATGAAACTAGGCTTATATTTCAGCATATACCTTGTAGTTTTATGTTGTTTAATTGTATTGGGAGTTCAACTATGTTCTTGACTAAAGGATATCTCAAAAACATACCTTCCATTTTCTTTCAACTTCTCTCAAATATAGATTATAAGTCACAAGTCGGTCAAGCCCGACCATATGATAGATAACCTTTACTACTAAGGTTAAATACGGACCAACCAAAGGTTAAATATAGAGACACAAATATAGTCGTATATGCCATTTTTTTAGTTTCGAGATTTTATTAGTTTTATGTCATATCCGGCTGAGGACCTGATATGAGAGCTAAGGTCAATTGTGGATCGATTGTTACCAAATTTCGTTTATCGGTTAATGTTTAATGTTTTAAAATTTAGCAAATATTTGTCTTTATACAGGAAAAAGAACACCTTTGACCTTCTTCTTACTTGTTTAATCATATATTGATAATATTTTAACCATATATTTACCAAAAATTACAACATTACAGATTAATTTCTTCATCTAAATTCTTAATTTCTGGAAATTCTTATGTACACAAAGACAGATTTCATTGATAAGTATTTTAAACTTATCAAATATTTTAATTTTCGTCCAAAATATTTAGATTATAATCCTAATCATAATATAATGGCCTACATCAATCATTTTTTTAATTGAAATCTTCTCCAATCACCTGCATGTTTTTCTTAGAAACGATATTGCAAAATTATTCCAGAAAAAATTAATCTTATATTCTTAAACGAGCAATAATTGTATATATATATATATATATATATAGAATGGCTATCTCGAAAACGGCTCTAACGATTTTGATAAAATTTGGACAGTGGGTATCTTTTTTGATGTATAGGTCGAAGAACAAGGGACTTTTGGAACTTTTACCTCTAAGAGGGTAAAAACGGGTAAAAAGGGGAAAAAATCGAAAACGCTATGTCTCCTAAAGTAATAGGTATAGAAACAAAATTAAAATTACGTTTTAAACAGCTTTGAAAATAAGCGGACAGGTGTTTGGTACTTTTTAAAAACTATGTCCGATAGGGGGTAAAAAAGGGTGAAAATAGTTTTTTTGGCACCTTTTTAACCCACTCTTATATTTTAAACTAAAGAATATAGAAAGAAACTTGGTACTGCAATCAATAGATGTAAAAAAAACATGAAACACGTATTTGGTACTTTTTTGCTTTTGGAGCCAAAATGGGTAAAAAAGGGATAAAATGATAACTTAACATCTCCAAAGTAATATGAATAGAAACATTATACATTATGTTAAATGCGTTTTAAAAAAATGTACCGAATTCAATTGGCACCAAAAAAGTACCAAATATACATATGGAACTTTTAGAAATTAGGGAATAAAAAGGGGGAAAATTAGTATTATTTTAAACAAATGAATGTTTGTCTGTATGTATGTTCTTTATAGAATAGTAAACTGTGAATTTGATTGTGTTATGCTCTTTAGCGAAGATGTTGCGGATAAGCCGGCGAAGGTTTTAAAGTTGATAAGACTAATTTCCGACAGATGGCGCCACTGAAAATTACTCAAAATTAATTAAAAAAAATTAATTAGCAAAGTTGTAGCGCATGAGCCGACGAAGGCTTTTTAGTTGGTATGAATAATTTCCGACAGGTGGCGCTACAGAAACTTACTCAAAGTCAATTTAATCGTAATCTGTACATTTAATCATGCTATAATCTTCAGCAAAGTTGTTACGGATAAGCCGAAGAAGGTTTATGAATTGGAATAAACAAAGTCCGACAGGTGGCGCCACAGAAAACTACTCAAAATGAATTTAATCGTAAACTGTGCATTTGATCAGACTATAATCTTTAGCAAAGGTGTTGCGTATGAGTCGACAGAGGTTTCTGTTGATATGAATAATTTCCAAAATTATTTAAAATGAGTTAAGCTGTAAACTATGCAAACTATGTGTTGGTCGGACAAAATAAATCAAATAATTCAAAATTAACTGAATATTTCTACAATGTATTTCCTCTAAATTTATTTTAGCACTTTATAATATAAAATATATAAAAACTTTAAAATTTTCCTCAAAATGCTTATCATAAAGCTCCGAGCAAGGCTCGGTCTACCAGGTACTAAAGTATTAAAAATCAATTATACGCATATTACTCACTGGATCAATCCTGTATAGGACACGTACCAGGAATCAAAAAACAATTACTCTATTTGTCTACTTCATTTCAACGGTTTCCTTTAGCCATAGCAATATTTAACACCTGTCACTTTTTTTAACTGTTCCTTCTTTTGTTTATTCAATCACACTTTTTGTGTTTGTGATTTTAATTTAATAAAAATAGCTGCTTTCGAAAACCCCCGCAGTTTATGGATATCAAAGTATTTGTATATTTAATACACTTCCATCATATTTTCTTAAGGACTTCAACCATTTCCCAAAAAAGAGTGAAGTAATTAAAATTATATTTTATCCAAAGTTATTGATATATACCTATACACACTTATCTATCTAAACATTTACATATTAATACATTTGAGGAAACTTTTTTATACACGCAAACAAAATTCAATCCATTATGTTACACCCTTATGAAAATGTCTGTGAAAATTTAAATACCATTTGGTGTCAATAATATTAAAAAGCATAAAATTGATTAGAGTTTTATTGGCAGCCATTATACGATACAAACATAGAATTCTACTCACCTATACCTTCTATATATGTAGGTTCTGTTCACTAGTCAAATATTCACACGCAAACAAATAGGCCGTAAGACAGACAGTCGAATAGACAGGAAGGCAAACACACCTAAAGGTACAAACAGGATAAGACAGAAAGAAAGAAATCAAATTTCAAATAAACTCAAAATAAGTAAAACACACAATTATACCTAAGAAATCCTAAAGCTATGTATATAGATACACATTCAAACTTACATTTATTTTCCAACAATACCTATATACAATTCGAAGTGTATTTTTAGGCTGTAATATTAGAATAAAAGGTGTCATGAGGCTTCTTCTACTTCAATTTATACAATTCATTTGAATTGTTTGGTTGACTGGTTAGTCAGTCGGTCTGTCGGTCAGGCTTTTATTGTTGTCATCCTACCCATCATCGCCTCCCTATTTTTCAGTTCATTTGACTTAAGCCAAAATGAGCTCTATTGACTCTTTTTCCATTTTAGCCCTAACTTTCTATTGTTGACCAGATGTGTTTTGTTTTCAACACTCTTCTAAATGTTTCTACAAACTTTTATCTTTCTTAAATCTTCTTATCAATTTTGTATGCAAACAATGTTCAAATTGAAGTGACAAACAATGCAAAACTCAAACATTCTGCTCGGCTTCTTCTTCTACAACCACTTACCAATTTATGTAGACAATAATCTAGATCTACTACTTCATCATTATTGTGATAAACATCATCGACATCATCATCATTATTATCGGTATCAGGAGCAGTAGCAATATAATTTGTAAGTAGTAAAACAATAGATTGTTGTCTAGGTAAGTGTTTATACGTGTTTGCTGAGTGTAGGTTTGAATTGTGGTGGAAATCGAACTCGTTTTCATTTCAAGAATGTACCACAATAAAAAACAGTGGCCTGAAATTCTATTTTGTATATCAATCACACTTAAAAAAGTTAATAGCAGCTTTTGTTTTCTATAGAAGAGTTTGCAATCGCCTTGATTTCTTTAGAAAAGCCTTAGTTTTCTATAGAAAAGTTGGAGATCGTCTTAGTTTTCTATATTATAGTTGGCGATCGCCTTAGTTTTCTATATAAAAGTTGGCAATCGCCTTAGTTTTCTATAGAAAAGTTGGCGATCGGCTTTGTTTTCTATAGAAAAGTTGGCGATCGGCTTTGTTTTCTATAGAAAAGTTGGCGATCGCCTTAGTTTGCTATAGAAAAGTTGGCGATCGCCTTAGTTTTGTAGAGAAAAGTGAGCGATCGCCTTAGTTTTCTATAGAAAAGTTGGCGATCGCCTTAGTTTTCTATAGAAAAGTTGGCGATCGCCTTAGTTTTCTATAGAAAAGTTGGCGATCGCCTTAGTTTTGTAGAGAAAAGTGAGCGATCGCCTTAGTTTTCTATAGAAAAGTTGGCGATCGCCTTAGTTTTCTATGGAAAAGTTGGCGATCGCCTTAGTTTTCTATAGAAAAGTTGGCGATCGACTTAGTTTTCTATAGAAAAATTGTCGATCCCCTTAGTTTTCTATAGAAAAGTTGGATATTGCCTTAGTTTTCTATGGAAAAGTTGGCGATCGACTTAGTTTTCTATAGAAAAGTTGTCGATCGCCTTAGTTTTCTATAGAAAAGTTGGCGATCGCCTTAGTTTTCTATATAAAAGTTGGCAATCGCCTTAGTTTTCTATAGAAAAGTTGGCAATCGTCTTAGTTTTCTATAGAAAAGTTGGCGATCGGCTTTGTTTTCTATAGAAAAGTTGGCGATCGCCTTAGTTTGCTATAGAAAAGTTGGCGATCGCCTTAGTTTTGTAGAGAAAAGTGAGCGATCGCCTTAGTTTTCTATAGAAAAGTTGGCGATCGCCTTAGTTTTCTATAGAAAAGTTGGCGATCGCCTTAGTTTTGTAGAGAAAAGTGAGCGATCGCCTTAGTTTTCTATAGAAAAGTTGGCGATCGCCTTAGTTTTCTATGGAAAAGTTGGCGATCGCCTTAGTTTTCTATAGAAAAGTTGGCGATCGACTTAGTTTTCTATAGAAAAATTGTCGATCCCCTTAGTTTTCTATAGAAAAGTTGGATATTGCCTTAGTTTTCTATGGAAAAGTTGGCGATCGACTTAGTTTTCTATAGAAAAGTTGTCGATCGCCTTAGTTTTCTATAGAAAAGTTGGCGATTGCCATAGTTTTCTATAGAAAAGTTTCCTATAGAAAAGTTGCCGATCGCTGTAGTTTTCTATAGAAAAGTTTGGGATCGCTATAGTTTTCTATAGAAAAGTTGGGGATCACTACAGTAAAGTTGGCGATCATCATAATTTTCTATAGAAAAGTTAGCGATCGCCTTAGTTTTCTATAGAAAAGTTGGCGATTGTCTTAGTTTTCTATGGAGATGTTGTCGATCGCCCTAGTTTTCTATAGAAAAGTTGCAGTTTTCAAAAGAAAAGTTGGTAGCAGTTTTCAAAAGAAAAGTTGACGATCGCCTTAGTTTAAGTCATATCATAGCAGACTTCTATATTCATAACATAAAAAAATATGGAAACACATCATTTTAATTTATTAGAAAACCACTGTGCAATAAAGCATTGCCATCCTTAGTCGAGCAGTTACATTTATATTTGGAATCAATACGAGCATTATCCAAAATTCTTATAAAATATGCATTAAATGTCGTAGACAAAAGTGGTAAACGACCAATTTTGTCAAATACCAATACTTATGCACAAGCACACGTACAAAAACATTTGCACAAATTAAACATCAAAAAGTACATACGAACATATACTCTATAACCATCCCAATATACATACATACATATACTCAAAAAGTTTATACCAGGATAAACAAACAAGTATAATAGATGTGATAGAATCTTTGTGGCTTTTTATTGTAAATTTTCTTCATTCATAGCCAACAATTGTCTTACTTTTGGCTAAGTAAATGAAAATTGGAAAAACCTCGAATGAAATGAATTGAATAGAAAATTGCTATAAATACATTCTCAAAGTACTTTTGCAAATATTCTGCAATTACCCAAATCAAAAGGAGAATATTTACAATATTTACTATTTTCAAAGAAAATTTTTTCTATTTCCTTTTTTTAAGGATATTGTTTAATGGCTGCAAATATGTTTTATTTGTTTGTTTATTTATAATAATTTTATCAGAAATAATAAATCAAAAGAAACTTTCATAATCAATAGTTTGTTAATAATTGAATTAATGCAAAAATGACATAGACCTTTTTAGAAAATATTATACTAGTATCTTATGCATGAACTAGCTAAAAGTTGAGAGGCAAAAGTTTTTCTTTATTATGGCATATGATTTTTCCAAGGACATGCTACAAAATAATTTTAATGTAATAAAAGTTTGACGAAAATTATTCAAATTGTTAGTACATACAAATAACGGCAGAGAAAAGTGTTTACAAAAGGACTGAAAGGGACAAAATCCAATTAAAGGAAAATTTGTTTTGTATAAAATAAGTCCATGAAATAAATTTTTTAGAAATAAAATTTAAAAGAACCAAGGCGAACGGCAAAGTAAACTATAAGGTAAATTTTTAAGAAAACTAAATATTTTGAAATTATTTTTCTATAGAAAATTAGAGAGATCGTCAACTTTCTTTACAAAACAAAAGCGATCAACTGCTTTCCTACTAAAACTTAGTCGATTACATAATTTTCTATTGAAAACTTCTAGCTACTTTTCTATAGAAAACAAAACCTATATATAAACAAGTAAGAAAGTGCTAAAGTCGTTCAAGCCCGACCATACGGAACTCTTCACAACTAAGGCCAAAGATGTTTCTTTTCATGTATAATGAAATATTTTCTGAATTTTGTCAAAAAACAAACATTATCTTAAGGCTTAGGGGCTGTTCACATATTACGTAAAGCTCTTAGAGGGGGTGGGGGGTTTGGTTATGGCTTTTGATACGGTGGAGGAATTTTGTATGTGTATTTTTATTAAAATGTGTTACACAGGGGGGAGGGGGTTAAAAATTTGCGAAAATAGCTTTACGTAATATGTGAACAACCCCTTAAATATTAATACCGTTTTCGTCATTTTGACTTATATGGGGGTTAGGGTCAAATGTGGACCGCTTATCTTGAAATTTAGCAAATTGATTACAACTTTTACAAAAAATATTTATGCAAAAAAATAAACTTCAAAATGTCATTATTTTCAGATTTATAAGCGTTTTAGTGATATTTGTCTCATTTAGTGCATTTTGATAGAAGAATTTGTATGGGAGCTATGGTCAAATGTGAACCGATTTCAAAGAAATTTGGAGCACTGATTTCAGTTTATCTAAGAAATCTATTTTTTAAATTTCATGAAAAAATATTGATGTTTGTCGCCAAAATATCAATTCCGGAAAGTGGTACCAATGGGAGGTAAAATAAATAATAAACCGAATTTAACGAATTTCAATAGCTATGGTCCCACTATCAAACTAAATTTCATCAAATTATCTTTAAAATTGTGACCTGTAGTATGATTACGTCGTTTACATGGGGGTCCAGCCAGACGAACGGACAGACGGACTGACATCGCTAAATCAACTTAGAAAGTGATTCTAAGTCTATTGGTATACTAAAAGGTAGGTCTAGGACAAATATTTCTTTGCGTTACATACATCAGCACATACTTATAATATCCTTTCCACCTATGGTGGTGAAGGGTATAAAAATCTTCATATAGAAAATTTCCATATAACAAACATTTTCTTTTTGAAAAAAAATTTAACAAATTAAATTTTCTATATAAAATTTCCTTTTTAAAAATACTTTATATTAAAATATTCTACGAATAGAATAAATGTATAACATAAATTAGTTTTTTCTTATCTAAACTTTATTTTTGTCTTATTAAAAGATAATGATAACTGCATCATTAGATACGATTATAAGGACAATTTGCGAAACACTTTTTAAAACAAAATCCAAGACTATTAAGGAAATAATGAATTTTTGTTAACATATTTTTCCAGAAACTCAACTTAACCAAAAATACAAGAACTAAAATAGAAAAGGGAAATAGATTCATTTATACATAAGTTTTTGTGTCACCAAAAATGTCCTTTTCTCTAGCAGGAAACTACTATCTTCTGGTAAATGTCTTTGGTCTATTTCTTAGGCTAAAGCATTAAAGGAACAAGTAAAGAGAAACTAAGAAAAATAAAACTAAAGGAAAAATAAAACTAAAGGATATACAAAGGAAGCAACCAGAAACCATTTTGGATTTTCCAACATAAAAGAATACTTTAACACATACACACACAAGTAAAACCTTTTTACTGCTTTTGATTTTGGTGATGTTTTTCTATTATATTTAAACTGTTTCCGTTATCGGTGCGACATTTTGTTTATTCAAGCGTTACAAATTCCTAAAATAAAATGTAATTTGCAATTCCAATGAAGATATTTTCTCTCCTACTACTACCCCAAAACAGATGTCTTTTGCAAAGTCTACTCTGGAAACATAACCAGTCAGTCAACCAATCACTTTTAGCAGGATTTTCATTGAATACCAGCTACAAAGAGTGAAACAAATGATTTAAGGATTTTAAAAATGTTATTTTTTGTTGCCGTTTTTTTTTAACTGCAAAAACTCAAAGGACATTTTTACAATTTTGGCTGTGAACGACAGGCAAAGATATTTAATTTTTTTTTTTTTTTTTGTTTCATATATGACAATATTTTGGTTGAATAAAATTTTATGCATTGTTTTGGTAGAAATAACAATTTTTCCCTAAAATTTTTTATTTAAAGGGAAAACTTTGTCTGCTTTGAGTTAGGAATTGTTATTTTGTTGCTCTAGATTTTATCGTAAGTTTTTTGATGGAACCACTCTAAAACCCATAAAAATATCCGTATACAAACACATTTTTCCGATAAGCTTAATACTTACGTTAAATCAACCCTTTTTATATTTATATCGAAAAAGGGGAAAAATTAATGAAATCATGTGATTATGGTTTTATTTGAAAGTCTGTCTGCTTTTATGCAAATTTATCTTCAATAGGCTTTAAACTTAGAATTATATTATATGTTTGTATACGTGTATTTTTTGCATATTGTAAAATGTTTGACAGAATGGCACTTAAATCAGACAAATTTAAATTTTAGCACAGCCAGAGCAAAAGAAATTCCTTAAAATAAATTGTTTGGAAACTCATTTATGATTGCGGCAAATTGCTATTAAACCAAAATGGTATTTTAAGATACACGTGTTCACTATAGTAGACTAATAAATATTCATAGAATAATGGAAAATTTTCAAAATATTTTATACTTGTTGAATTTTAAAGATTGAATATTATATTAAATGTTCATTTAAGTTGAATGAATAAAAAATTTATAATACAAGAAGAATTCAAATTTAAGATGTTAGAGCATTTCATATTAAACACTTAGCTCATATTTTCTACAGAAAAGTTGGCGATAGGACTACTTTTCTATAAAAAAAGTTGATGATAGGTAAACTTTTCTATAGAAAAGTTGGTGATAGGTCTAGTTTTCTATAGAAAATTGGCAATAGGTCAAGCTTTCTATAGAAAAGTTGGTGATAGGTCAAGTTTTCTACAGAAAAGTTGGCGATAGGTCAAGTTTTCTATAGAAATGTTGGCGATAGCTGAAGTGTTCTATAGAAAAGTTAGCGATAGCTGAAGTTTTCTATAGAACAGTTGTCGACAGCTGAAGTTGTTTATAGAAAAATTGGCGAAAGCTGGAATTTTATATAGAAAATTTGGCGATTGCTGAAGTTTTCTGTAGAAAAGTTAGCGATAGGTCAAGTTTTCTATAAAAAAGTTGGCGATATGTCAAATTTTCTATAGCAAAGTTGGCGATAGGTCATGTTTTCTACAGAAAAGTTGGCGATAGCACAAGTTTTCTATAGAAAAGTTGGCGATAGCACAAGTTTTCTATAGAAAAGTTGGCGATAGCACAAGTTTTCTATAGAAAAGTTGGCGATAGCACAAGTTTTCTATAGAAAAGTTGGCGATAGCACAAGTTTTCTATAGAAAAGTTGGCGATAGCACAAGTTTTCTATAGAAAAGTTGGCGATAGCACAAGTTTTCTATAGAAAAGTTGGCGATAGCACAAGTTTTCTATACAAAAGTTGGCGATAGCACAAGTTTTCTATAGAAAAGTTGGCGATAGCACAAGTTTTCTATAGAAAAGTTGGCGATAGCACAAGTTTTCTATAGAAAAGTTGGCGATAGCACAAGTTTTCTATTGAAAAGTTGGCGATAGCACAAGTTTTCTATAGAAAAGTTGGCGATAGCACAAGTTTTCTATAGAAAAGTTGGCGATAGCACAAGTTTTCTATAGAAAAGTTGGCGATAGCACAAGTTTTCTATAGAAAAGTTGGCGATAGCACAAGTTTTCTATAGAAAAGTTGGCGATAGCACAAGTTTTCTATAGAAAAGTTGGCGATAGCACAAGTTTTCTATAAAAAAGTTGGCGATAGCACAAGTTTTCTATAGAAAAGTTGGCGATAGCACATGTTTTCTATAGAAAAGTTGGCGATAGCACAAGTTTTCTATAGAAAAGTTGGCGATAGCACAAGTTTTCTATAGAAAAGTTGGCGATAGCACAAGTTTTCTATAGAAAAGTTGGCGATAGCACAAGTTTTCTATAGAAAAGTTGGCGATAGCTCAAGTTTTCTATAGAAAAGTTGACGATAGGTCAAGTTTTCTATAAAAAAAGTTGGCGATAGGTCAAGTTTCCTACAGAAATATTAGCAATAACGATTGTTGTCTATGTATAAGAGTTTGCTATAGCAATTTTTGCCTTTATAAAAGCCTTTTTTCTTAAAAAAAAGTTATCTTTTTTTTATGTCATCATAACTAAAAGTTAATAATACAGTAAATGTATTCCCTATCATCCACTATATTCATCAAGTATTTTCCCATTTGCACGTGTTAATGTGCCTTGAAATTTTTGTAAGATTTTTATTTCCTACTTCCTTTACATTGATGAACAATTTGCGACGTAAAAAATTTACTATCAGAACATAAATTGTTCCATACAAAAAAATGTTATTATTCTGATAATTTTTTTAACTTCATAAATTTAAGACCAGCTATTTTTGTATCTTACACTATAATTTTACTTTAGTTCATAAATTGTGGCTTCTATTAAAAAATATTCTTTTCCGACTAATCCCTGAAAGTATTTTCCTACTATTTATAATATATCTTTGATAAAGCTTATAAAGATATAAAATCTCAGAAAAAATATAAAAATTTATAAAGAGACATTTTATCATTATCTTATTAAAGGACTCCCTTACCTTATGTTTCTAAGTCGTAAAGGCTATATAATAACGTTTTTTATTTCATGTAAAACATGGCGATTTTTTTTATAAGTTTCCTTTTACTGACGTTTGGGTTATGGTAACAGAGATAATACCATTTTGTTGGTGTTTTCTTTACAAATTTTTATTTTTATTTTATTTCATTTTGCTTCGCATTTTCTGTTTGTTGTTTTTTTGTTGCCAGTGAGTGTTGAAAATAATAATAAATTGTATATTCGCTTAATTAACCAACCTCAAATCTGTCATGATTCCGCGCTGCGGCTGGTTGTCCTTCCTTTTCTGATACCTTCTTTGATACTTATGTATTTGTGTATGTATTTATTGTCATTTTCAATGGTATTTAATTTTTGAACAAAATTGTTAAGGAATACGCAAAAGGGGAGGAATTATAACAAAGATCAAGTTGAAAGGACACTGAGGGAAAAAGGATTCTTAACTTTTTTTCAAATCATATTAAAATTTGAATTACATATTTGCTAAGAAGTTTTAGGAGTTGTATATATTTTACTTAATTGTAATGATATTTTTCTTTAATCTCATACATTTCTTTCAGTGCATTTAGTTAGTTAAAAATTTATATAGATTATGGGAAAGCAACAGTATGACTTTCAGCAGCAGTTTATATTCATATACATTTGGAAAAAGGAAAAACTGAATGAAAAGATGGAATGAGATAAAAACAACAGGAAGAAACCGACAACAGAAACAAGGGCAATTTGTATGTGACTAAAGAGTCAGCCATGGAGTAATGGAAACAGTAATTATGGAATACAAATTAATGTCATTACATATCCACATTCATATATTGAACCAACTCATTCCCTATACCCTCTTAACATATACAAGATATTCTTCTTATAATTTAGGATGATACTTTGGAGTTACTCCAAGAAGATTTAACAACGAAAGTAATTTTCTAAATATCACATTATGTTTTTTTAGCGAGTTATTTTTAAAAGAAACAATTTTGTATGAACACTTTTAAAAAAATGTTCTTTAAAGCAAAAAATGTTTTATATAAAAAAATTTTAAATTTAAAAGGAAAAATTTTTTATATCAAAAAATGTTTTAAAAGGTAGAATTTTCTATATAAAAAAAGTTTTTATAACTTAAAATTTTCTTATAAGAAAATTTTTAAATTCTACTTTTTTTTGAGAAAATTTTTATAACTACAAATTTTCTATATACTAAATTTTCTATGGAAGAAAATTTTTTTAACGAAAAATTTTCTATGTACCAAAATTTTTTTTAAGAAAAATTTTGTAAATAAATTTTCTATGTAGGAAAAATTTTCTATATAAGAAAATGTTTATAACGAATAATTTTCTATATAACAAAATTTTTGTAAGAAAAAATTTTCTATATAAGAAAATTTTTATAGCGAAAAATTTTCTATCAAAAAATAAAAAATATAAAAAATTTTTATAACAAAAAAAAATTTATATAAGAAACTTTTTGTAACGAAAAATTTTCTATATAAGAAAATGTTTATAACGAAAAATTTTTTTATATATGAAAATTTTTATAACGAAAAATTTTTAAACTAAAATTTTAATAACAAAAAGTTTTCTATATAAGAACATTTTTTTAGAGAAAAATTTTCTATATCAGAAAATTTTTATAACGAAAAAGTTTCTATATCAGAAAATTTTTATAACAAAAAATTTTCTATATAGAAAATTTTTATAACGAAAAATTTTCTATATAAGCTAATTTTTGTAAGAAAAAATTTCGATATAAGAAAATTTTTATAGCGAAAAATTTTCTATCAAAAAATAACAAATATAAAAAATTTTTATAACGAAAAATATTCTATAAAAGAAACTTTTTGTAACTAAAAATTTTCTATATAAGAAAATGTTTATAACGAAAAAAATTTTTATATAAGAAAATTTTTAAAACGAAAAATTTTTAAACTAAAATTTTAATAACAAAAAGTTTTCTATATAAGAACATTTTTTTAGAGAAAAATTTTCTATATCAGAAAATTTTTATAACGAAAAATTTTCTATATAAGAAAATTTTTATAACGAAAAATTTTCTATTTAAGAAAATTTTTATAACGAAAAATTTTCAATATTAGAAAATTTTTATAACGAAAAATTTTCTATATAAGCAAATTTTTCTAAGAAAAAATTTTCTATATAAGAAAATTTTTATAGCGAAAAATTTTCTATCAAAAAATAACAAATATAAAAAATTTTTATAACGAAAAATATTCTATAAAAGAAACTTTTTGTAACTAAAAATTTTCTATATAAGAAAATGTTTATAACGAAAAAATTGTTTATATAAGAAAATTTTTAAAACGAAAAGTTTTTAAACTAAAATTTTAATAACAAAAAGTTTTCTATATAAGAAAATTTTTATAAAGAAAAATTTTCGATATCAGAAAAGTTTTATAACGAAAAATCAATATTATAAAATTTTTATAACGAAAAATGTTCAATATTAGAAAATTTTTATAACGAAAATTTTTTTATATAAGAAAATTTTTATAACGAAAAATTTCCTATATAAGAAAATTTTTATACGAAAAATTTTCTATATAAGAAAATTTTTATAACGAAAAATTTTCTATATAAGAAAATTTTTATAACGAAAAATTTTCTATATAAGAAAATTTTTATAACAAAAAATTTTCTATATGGAAAAAAAATTTCTATAAAAGAAAATTTTTATAACGAGAAATTTTCTATATAAGAAAATTTTTATATAAGAAAATTTTTATGACAAACAATTTTCGATACAAGAAAATTTTTATAATAAAAAATTTTCTATATAAAAACATTATAATATTGGAAAATTTTCTATAAAAAAAATTTTAATAACGAAAACTTTTCTATATAAGAACATTTTTACAATGAAAAATTTTCGATATGAGAAAATTATTATAACGAAAAATCTTAATTTAATCTCTTGATTTACTTTTGATGAGCATTTTTGCGCTACAAAATGTTTTCTTGGGGACCAAAGATATAAAGTTTAAATACTCATGCAAATACATATACAATTTGCAAATTTATAAATGTCTGCAGATAAATTTAATGGTTAAACGAATAAAAAACATTAAAGACAACCAAAAGGAATGAAAAATTAATACAGTATACATATATTTACTTAGTACACTTTGACAAATCAACAGTCAGACAGACAGACGGCATCATCAGTAAAACCAGCCAAAAGGCAAATGAATAAATTTAATGTTAATGTGAACGTATAATAAAAACGGCTAAAATACTTTAGCCGGCATCGCTGGAAACGTAAATTGAAATGGTTTATAAAATTTTATGCATTGCGGTTAAATAATATGTATAAATTTATGTATTTAGTATAAATGTCTATATCAATATTAAAATATTCATTTATTTAAGCATCTTTCAGTTCAGTTAAAAATTATATGTGTTTCTTGTTTTTTGGCGATTAAATTTATGTGTATCCGCCTCTTAAGCTGATATTCCTCAATTAGCCAAGTTGACAAATGTTCATTTAGGGCCTTGAAATACATATTTAAGATTCTTATAGGGATTAATAAACGTCATATTTAACGAACGCATAAACTTAATAACTCATACATAAACATATTTATACAAACATATGTATGTATGCATATGTATTTATATATCAAAAATCCATGCAACCATAATTACAGCTGATGATGTATGTTTGTGTGTGGATTTATAATGGTTTTTTATTTAAAACCTCAAAAGTATTCATATTTGTTAAAGTAACCATGATATAGGGATTATAAACATTTTCATACACCAAACAAGTAAAAGTTAGTTATTTTTTAAAAAATTTATAATTTTTAAAAAAATTCTTTAAAGTAAATTTAATAAATTTTTTTTTTACAAAAAAAAATCCCTTAAGTAAAATTTTTACACTGAAAATTTCTCTTAAAAAAAATCTCTTTAGTAACATTTTTATAGTAAAAATTTCTCTTTACTAATTTTTTTATATTCAAATTTTCTTATAAAAGAATTCTCTTTAGAAAGTTTTTATAAATTAAAAAAAAATTCCCTTATTAAATTTTTTTCCAAAAAAAAAATCTCTTAGTAAAATTTTTTTACCAAAAATTTATCTTAATAAAATTTTTTATCAAAAATTTCTCTTAGTAAAATTTTTGTGCAAAAAAATTCCCCTTGCAAAATTTTGTACAAAAATTTGTATCTTAATTTTGTACAAAAAAATTAGGTTATAGTAAAATTTTTGTACAAAAAATTCCTTTAGTAATACAATTTCTCTTTAGTTAAATTTTTGTATGAAAAAATACTCTTATTTTTTTGGTTTTTAACCGAAAAACATATAAGTATATCATAAATCTGTCTGTACTTTTTTAGATTCAAAATAAATGAAAATTTGTCATGTTTTAAAGGATTTTGAACTGTATTTGTAAGTTCAATCAGTCATGGTGAAAAATGTTTTAAATAAATAACTCGGTTATTCTTTCCACTTTTCATAACAATTTTCCCATGAGTGTAGTCAAATACGAAATTCATAAATTTAGGTTACTGTGTCCCACATATGTACTTCACTTTTCCAACAGCAACAAAAACATCAAGGAAAATGATAACATTCGAGATAGAAGTTGTGTGTGTGCGTGTGCTTATGTATATATAGTGAAATGGAGAGTAGAATATGATGATGGAACATGTGTAAAAGTAACAAAACTGTAAAAATAAAATTATGACATGTGGCACCCAGTCAGTTATTTATTTGTACACTTTCATGAATATGTATGTACTTTTAAAATTTCATATACGTATGACGACTAAATAAATAAATAAGAGTATGTCGTTGTTGTTAAAAAAATATATAAAAATTGTGAAAATACACAAAAGTTCCAAAAAAAATATATATATATATAAAAATGTTTTAACCAAAAACCCAAATGTCGTGATACCATGTTAAGAGTTTACCAGGCCATGATGACAAAACACATCATGTTCATACAAATGAAATATGAATACGAGTATGAACATATTAAAATCAAAATATGAATGAGACTTTGTCTCTGACTAGATCCCAGCAATTTCGTGGGTCTTTTGTTTTTTTTTTCGTTGGGTTTTTAAGTTATTATATGATGAAAGTCAAGTTGCCTTTAACAATGTCATAAGCTTCAATTTACGACCGGATTAACAGAATTTATGTCATCTTTTTTCGTTAACAACATTTAATATACAAATATGAATGAGAAACTGTGATTCTAAATATGTACGAAATATTTATGGGGATATGAGTTGTATTGAGATGTGATCTCATGTTTTTATGTATGTATAGAAATTTATAATTTTACACCAGGTAACGAGAAAATAATAAACATGCTCTAATATCCTTTGGATATACAAGTTGTCAAAATTAAGTTTCAAAAAATATTATTCAAAAAAATATTATTCACAAAAATTTTATTCATAAAAATTTAATATCGAAAACTTTTGTATTGAAAAATTTTCTATACAAAAATTTTTATATCGAAAAATTTTCTGTGCAAAAATTTTTATATTGAAAATGTTTATATCTAGAAATTTTCTATAAAAAAATTTTTGTGTCAAACAATTTTCTATAGAAAATTTTTACATCAAACAATTTTCTACAGAAACATTTTTATAATGAAAAATTTTCACACCGAAAAATTTTCTAAGGATAATTTATAAACCGATTTTTGTACCGAAAAATTTTTATACGAAAAATTTTCTATAAAAACATTTTTATTTTTATTATACAGAAAAATTTTAATCTGAAAAAATTTTCTATAGAAAAACATTTTTTATCGAAAAAATTTTCTATGGAAAAAACATTTTATTGAAAAATTGCCTATAGAAAAATTTTTATATTGAAAATTTTTATATCGAAAAATTTTTGTATCGAAAAATTTTTATATCGAAAAATTTTCTATACAAAAATTTTTGTATCAAAAAATTTTTTATAGAAAAATTTTTATATCGAAAAATTTTCTATAAAAAAAAAATTATATCGAAAAGTTTTCTATAGAAAAGTTTCTATGTAAGAAAATTTTCTATAGAAAATTTTCTATAGAAAATTTTTATTTAGAAAATTTTCTATTGTAAAATTTTTATATCGAAAAATTTTCTATAGAAAAATTCCTATATAGAAAGATTTTCTATAGAAAAATTTTTATTAAGAAGATTTTCTATTGAAAAATTTTTATATCGAAAAATTTTTTATAGAAACATTTTTATATCGAAAAATTTTCTATAGAAAATTTTTTATTTATTTAATTTTATTTTTATTTCCACATTTTCTATAGAAAAATTTTTATGTTAAAACATTTTCTATAAAAAAATTTTCTATAGAAAAATTTCTATATCGAAAAATTTTCTATAGAAAAATTTTTATATCGAAAAATTTTCTATAGAAAAATTTTTATATCGAAAAATTTTCCATAGAAAAATTTTTATATCGAAAAATTTTCTACAGAAAAATTTTTATATCGAAAAATTGTCTATAGAAAAATTTTTATATCGAAAAATTTTCTATAGAAAAATTTTTATATCGAAAAATTTTCTATAGAAAAATTTTTATATCGAAAAATTTTCTATAGAAACATTTTTATATCGAAAAATTTTCTATAGAAAAATTTTTATATCGAAAAATTTTCTATAGAAAAATTTCTATATCGAAAAATTTTCTATAGAAAAATTTTTATATCGAAAAATTTTCTATAGAAAAATTTTTATATCGAAAAATTTTCTATAGAAAAATTTTTATATCGAAAAATTTTCTACAGAAACATTTTTATATCGAAAAATTTTCCATAGAAAAATTTTTATATCGAAAAATTTTCTATAGAAAAATTTTTATATCGAAAAGTTTTCTACAGAAAAATTTTTCGATATAAAAATTTTCTATAGAAAAATTTCTATATCGAAAAATTTTCTATAGAAAAATTTTTATATCGAAAAATTTTCTATAGAAAATTTTTATATCGAAAAAATTTCTATAGAAAAATTTTTATATCGAAAAATTTTCTATAGAAAAATTTTTATATCGAAAAGTTTTCTACAGAAAAATTTTTATATCGAAAAATTTTCTATAGAAAAATTTTTATATCGAAAAATTTTCTATAGAAACATTTATATATCGAAAAAATTTCTATAGAAAAATTTTTATGTCGAAAAATTTTCTATAGAAAAATTTTTATATCGAAATTATATTGAAAATTTTTATTTTTTTTTAATTTTTTATCAAAAAATTTTCTATAGAAAAATTTTGATATCAATTGAAAAATTTTCCAAAGAAAATTTTTAATATAGAATTTTTTGTAAAAATATTTTTATATCATAAACATTTTTTCATTCAAATTTTTATGTCAATAATTTTCTATAGAAAAATGTTTATATCAAAAAGCTTTTATATCGAAAAATTTTGTGTAAAAAAAATTTAATAAAAAATTTTCTCTTAAATAAAAATTTTCTAACGATAACTTTTAATATCGAAAAATTTTATTTAGAAAAATTTTTAAGCCGAAAAATTTTCTATAAAAAGATTTTGTATAGAAATATTTTACATCAAAAATTTTTCTCTAAAATAAAAATTTTTAAAACAAAAATTTTCTATATTAAAAAAATTTTCTATGCAAAAAAGTTTTGTTTTGTTTGTAAGTGTAAATTGTGTACAAATTCATATTTTTAATGTTATTAGATATGTGTATGTTTGTATATAAACGCTTATATGTCCTGTGGGTTCAAGAAGTCAGTTATGATAGGAAATCAAGTAAGAAATTATCTTCGGAAATAACCGGCATTATGATACTCTACAGTTCTTAATAATGTGTAGTTGTTAAAAGACTGGGTAAGTTAATATATATACCATTCGCTACGACCAGTCTACCAATCCATACTTCTCAAGTAGAGCCCCAACAGTACATAATTTTTTTTCTCCCCTCTCGTTTTAGGCTTATAAAAATTATTATCATTTGTCGTTAATAGAATCAAAAAAGACATGTTGTTCATTTTGGGTTTTAGCCAGGACAAAAGGAAAAATGAATACAACTTTATCTAAACGTTACTTTTGGGATAAAATAAAACAAATCCTATAATATTCTCACACGAATAAACGAGAACATAAACCATTCATTAAAATAAGTAACTAAGTTTGGGAAACAAGAAAAAAGGTACATAAAAATACTAAATAAAATCGTGTAATAAAACAAACAAAAATTTCCACAGTTACAAAATTACGGTAATAAAATCAAAGTTAATAAATTAACAGAAATCAATGAATTGTGGTCATATAAAATTATATGATCTAAGACCAAACTGACTACAAAAGATTAGGAAATCAATTAATCAAGATAATAAAACTTGATTATGATGTTACAGTTGTAAAACTCCTCGTAGTTTGTTTTTAAAGAAATATCATTTCTTAAATTGAAAAGAAGTTAACTTTGACTAACAGCTTTCCTCGTTCAGCACAATTTTAATTTAAATTTTCCTTTGGCTTATCTATACCTTAGAAAAACTTTTTTTGGAAAACCTAAAAAGGACTTTTTGCAAAGTATTTGGTGCATACTAATGTGAATTTTTAAATTACTCTGGCCTTTTGTCGTCTTATTTTTGTTCGTCTTATTTTACATTTCCTTGTACGATCAAAGGTCCGGTAATGTCCTTTGTAGGTTTCGTTATGGTGTGTATTATATGTGTGTTAATGGCAGGACACAATTTTAAAAGGCTTTAATCTACACTACACACACACGAGTACATAGCAATATGTATTATTGTATATGAAGACATACAGTTTTAATACTTCCTGCATGAGTAGAGTTTTTGCATTTCCTATCGGTGTCTTATGTAAGAGTATGCGAGGGAAGATATTTATATTATAACTCTAATACTATGAATTTTATTTTTATATATTAAATAAAATATGTACGAAAGTTATGTTCAGAGACAAAAAATCAAATAGCAAAGACAAAAACCATTGTTGTTAGCCGAGACAATTTTACAGTTAACCAAGCGATGTATTCACTTTGAAAGTAATACTTAATATCAAAACTACATTGGAAAGCTTGGCCAACGAAAATGGAGAACATGAGCTCAAGATCAAACGTATTCAGTTCTATAATATGCTCGGAATTCGACCTTAACTGGTTTAAATTTTAGGTTATTTATCTAAGTAAGTACTTAAAAAGCTCCTAACTCGCGCTTTTAAAGTAAATTTATAAGATCATTTTGGATTTGTTTTAATAAGATTTAATAGCTTTTACTATGAATATTGTTTTACAAAAAAGGCATCTCAGAAAAAGTTTGTCAAAAAAGCTATAAAACAAAAAAGTACTTTAAATTTAATATTTCAATAAGATCTTTTTGTACTCGTAAAAAAAGCTTTGGTAAAAGTTATTTCTATCAAAAAAAAATTTTTTAAAAAGATGCTTAATATGTTTTTACAATAAAACTTTGAAAGGTAGCTTTTAAGAAAACTTTTATAAGAAGCTTTTATAAGTACTTCTTTTCAAAAATACAAAAATATTTAAAGCATACATTTTTACAAGCCGTCCAGCTCTACAGAATAATGAGCGAACTTTTACAAAAAAAGCTTTTGAGCTTTCACACCTACGAACTATGTATGAGTGAGACGAAACTATGTTTGTCCCGCTCACACTTACGGTTAATTGTCTTTGCAACGTCAGTGCTGCCAGATTATAACTTGTTGCTCGATTATATGAAGAAAATGTAAATCTTGCAAAATTAAATCAAAATCAAATTCAAATGTTAATGTGTGTGTTTTTGGACAGGTCTGGTTTAAATACAAAGCTGTCAAATTGAAAAGCTTTTAAGCTTATCTAAAAATTATTAATTAATGGATCAACACTCTTTAGGTTTTAAAAAGATTTTGTAAAAAAGAGTTTTTTAAATATATTACCATCTACATAAAAAATTTTTCTATAATTTTCTTTTCTTTTTTATCAAAAATATTTTTATAGAAAATTTTTCTTATCAAAAAATTTTTTATACAAAATTTTTTTATCAAAAATTTTTCTATAGACAATTTTTTTCTTAAAAAATTTTTCTATAGATAAATTTTTTTGTCAAAAATTTTTCTATAGAAAATTTTTTTTTATCAAAAATGTTTCCATAGAAAATTTTTTTATCACAAATGTTTGTATGGAAAACATTTTCTATAGAAAGTTTTTTTATTTTTCTATGAAAATTTTTCTATAGACAATTTTTTTCTTAAAAAATTTTTCTATAGATAAATTTTTTTGTCAAAAATTTTTCTATAGAAAATTTTTTTTATCAAAAATGTTTCCATAGAAAATTTTTTTATCACAAATGTTTGTATGGAAAACATTTTCTATAGAAAGTTTTTTTATTTTTCTATGAAAATTTTTTAATTTTTCTATGAAAATTTTTTAATTTTTCTATGAAAATTTTTTAATTTTTCTCAAAAATTTTTTTTATCAAAAATTTGTTTGAAAATTTTTTACAAAATATATTTCTCTCAAAATTTTTTCTATAGAAAAATATTTCTATCAAAAATTTTTCTATAGAAAAATATTTTTATCGAAAAATTTTCTATAGAAAATTTTTTTTGAGAAATTTTTTTAATAGAAGAATTTTTTTATCGAAAATTTTGACAAAAAAATTTTATTGAAAGAAATTAATTTTTAGTTGAACCATGAATTTATGTTAAGAGGTTGTGGGTTCGAATCCGGGCTCAGGTTCATATCATAAATTTTTATTTTTTTATAATTTTAATAATTTTTATGATTTTTTAAATTAGATTAATAATTTTTAAGAATACTGAAAAAACTATGTGACACTTAGCAGTGTGGAATGCTGCATTTTCTGTCCCGCTACGGACTTCATCAGCACACTGTGTCACCAACTGTTAGATGCCAGTAGTTAAGATCATCTATTTAACTGAATTCTTAAGCGAAATTGAAAACGAGAATTATATTAACACTCATTTCTATTTCACCTATGACCATATGATCGATTCAGTTAGACGAACTTATCCACCATAGTTTTTTCCTTTATGTTTTGTATTCCTATCCTTTATTAATCTACATTTACTTTGTACTTTAACCAACTGTCAGCTGGTGAAATAGAAATGAGTGTTAATATAATTATATTTCTTTCTTCTCTCGTACCTCGTATTTTGTTGCTATAAATTGGATTTTGATTTTGTTTCTTGTGTATTTTGTTTTTGTATTTTCTTTAGCAAAGCGGCACAAACCGACTTTGCTAAGATCCGAATTCCAACTGAATGCTTTTTATACTCATTTTCACTAGTTTCATTAATGATCGACGGCATTTCTGAAGAAATTTAATTTGAAAAAAACATTATTTAATTATACTTTAATGCCTTTTAAAATATTTGACAAAAAATAATTTCTATTTTAAGATTTTTAAAAAAACGAACCCTTTATGAAAAATCTGTTTTAATAAATTATTGGCACATGGCAACAAAATAAGAGCATGAAACAAATTTTTACGAAAAAAATTTGTATGATGGCTTCATGGAAAAACTAAAGGGAAAACTGTGTCAAAAACTATTTAAAAATTAAAAGCTTAAAAAAAATTTTTTTGTACTTTATCAAAACTGAAGAACTTGAAAAAGTTCTCTCAGCTCATAATATAAATAGTTAACTACCATTTTGTAACAGTTACCTCATAATATTTTAAAAGCTCTAGTCAAGGTATAATATACAAATACTTTAAATTCTTTGTGCGTATTTTACACATACATACAGAGCAGCAAACCTTATAAGAAAGTTTAATATCTTGTACAGATCTTATACATATAATATTTTACCTCTTATCATGTAAATTTAAAATTTACATACATGTCTACCTTTTTATAGTTATGTGATATACGAGTACATAAACAATGTTATGACAGGATATTTTATATTAAGAAATACTTTTAAAGCAACAAAAAAAACCTTAAAGAATTTTAAATTTATGTTACAAATGGAAAAATTGTTTTTATTTGTTAAGTATTTCTAAATATTTCTGAATAAATAAAGGAATTTGAATTTATAAAGTTAAAAACCGCAGCAATGACATTAGATATTTAAGAAATGTCATTGTTGGAATTTGTAATAGTTAGTAAAACATGTGGTAAATAAGGCTTTATTAAAAATTATTAAAAGTTAGTTAATAAAGACTCAAGTTTTTTCTGGGTGTCTTTAGGTATTAGTCGAAATAAATGACTTTTCTTATTGAAATCACCTTTTGAGTTCTCAAGATACAAATATTATATAAATATATTGCGTAAATCATGTTACAACACTAGTTCTAAAATACAGTTTTATATAGTTACATATTATGTAAGTATATAAAAATAAATATATTCGAAGTATTTATACACATCTATGTATGTGTGTGAATATGAAATATCATAAATTTCACACATACGACTAAAATATAATATAAAACTTTCTATTTCGACATAAATGTACATGTATATTTCATTTTTCAAAATTTATTACTTAGTAATAAAACCAAATAAGTTACTGGCAATAGAAAAGAGCTTAAGATTTTTTTTCATTCTTTTTTCTATTTTTCATATTAAAGTCTCACAAAAGAAAGGATTGCATAAACTTTTAAGAGTCCATAAAAATATTCGTTCTTTACCTTGAAAAAAGCTTAGGAACTGTAAATAAACTTAGGGATTATTATGTCATTTAACAGGCCATAAAAGTAGATTTACCTTTTCATGAATAGATGTATAGGAAATAGAAAATTTGTAAGTAATTGATTTTTAACAGTTTTTAAAAGGTTCAATCTTTTACTACTTTAGATGTGTTGGACACATATTTTCAATTTTTAATTACAATCAATTTTTATTTTGTAAAAAGAAGATAAAATTGAGATTTTCATAGTTAAAACTATTGTTTTAGAAAATTTTATGTCATTTTACCAAATGTCATGTCTTTTATTATACCATAGAAATGCCAACTTTTCTATAGAAAAATCTTCCTATCGTCAACTTTTCTATAGAAAAATCTTCCTATCGTCTACTTTTCTATAGAAAAATCTTCCTATCGTCAACTTTTCTATAGAAAAATCTTCCTATCGTCAACTTTTCTATAGAAAAATCTTCCTATCGTAAACTTTTCTATAGAAAAATCTTCCTATAGTCAACTTTTCTATAGAAAATCTTCCTATCGTCAAATTTTGTACAGAAAAATTTTCCTATCGTCAACTTTTCTATAGAAAAATCTTCCTATCGTCAACTTTTCTATAGAAAAATCTTCCTATCGTCAACTTTTCTATAGAAAAATCTTCCTATCGTCAACTTTTCTATAGAAAAATCTTCCTATCGTCAACTTTTCTATAGAAAAATCTTCCTATCGTCAACTTTTCTATAGAAAAATCTTCCTATCGTCAACTTTTCTATAGAAAATCTTCCTATCGTCAAATTTTGTACAGAAAAATTTTCCTATCGTCAACTTTTCTATAGAAAAATCTTCCTATCGTCTACTTTTCTATAGAAAAATCTTTCTATCGTTAACTTTTCTATAGAAAAATCTTCCTATCGTCAACTTTTCTATAGAAAAATCTTCCTATCGTCAACTTTTCTATAGAAAAATCTTCCTATCGTCAACTTTTCTATAGAAAAATCTTCCTATCGTCAACTTTTCTATAGAAAAATCTTCCTATCGTCAACTTTTCTATAGAAAAATCTTCCTATCGTCAACTTTTCTATAGAAAAATCTTCCTATCGTCAACTTTTCTATAGAAAAATCTTCCTATCGTCAACTTTTCTATAGAAAAATCTTCCTATCGTCAACTTTTCTATAGAAAAATCTTCCTATCGTCAACTTTTCTATAGAAAAATCTTCCTATCGTCAACTTTTCTATAGAAAAATCTTCCTATCGTCTACTTTTCTATAGAAAAATCTTTCTATCGTTAACTTTTCTATAAGTAAATCTCTCAGATATATGAAGGATTTCACTTCAAGTGATCGAATTTTCGAAATCGATGTTATATATATATTTTTTAAATTATTGTAACTATAACATATATAGTTATCAACATTTTTTTTTAGTAAAAAAGTTTATCAAAATAATTGTAGAGATTAAATGATTTTTGTTGAAAAAAAAAATTCAATAAAAACAAATTTAACACAATCAACAAGAGACTGATGAATTTCCAGATGTTGCTTAAAGTGTTTATCAATAAATCTCTGTTCAAAGCTTTTCAACACAAAGTTTATTCAACAGGAAACCAATAAATATCCATTGAATACCTTATTCGAATCAATTCCTCTGAAAACTCATCATCATTTTTTCAGAAACAAAATAATATTTTTTGATGCATCAACCGACATAAATTATTTTTAAAATTTCAATGAATTTATTGAGAACTTTTTAATAAAAGCGGATAACGGATTTCAAGCTTTTCCGTAAAAAGTTGCAGTTAATATAGCACAATTTGATCTTAAATCAACTTAAGCGCACTTGGCCTTAGATTTTTTTTAATGTATCTTTTATTACAACGAAAAGAACATATCAATCAATATGTAGTTTTAATATTACAAATTCTTAATGTTTTAAAACATTGATTAATAGTCTCTGGGGAATTTACAACATCATATAAAATGCAACATTTTTATTGACAAATTAATTAAGTAACTAAAATGTAAAATAAATAAATTATTAATTCTCACACTTTCCCACAAATATTGCACTCAATAACCAGCAGCTGTCAGTTAGTGAAATTCCTTTATTGTAACAATTAATTTCAAAATATGTTAAACAATTTATATTCAATTCAATTTTACCCTTTTGTTGAAAAAAAAACAAACAGAACAAAATCAACATCAAATTTTAACTTCTCACACTTCAACAATTTTTATTATTCAATGGGATCAAACTCTTGCCTTCATACATTTCTTTAATATGGTCAGTTTGAAAGTACCGAGATGTGTTCACACATGAACTCATTTTTATTTTTATATGGGTTTTCCATATTATTCTTATGGCAGTTGTTATGTGAATATAAAAAAAGTTAAAAAAAATCTTTAGTTACCTAACAATTTACAATAAAGCAAAAAAAATATATAAATTTCATTGAATTTCAAAGTTTATTTTTTATTGTCGTCCTAGAACTTTATTATTTCTATATTGCTTGCACTTTGTTGCAATAATATTTTACGCATATGTTACCCTCTACTACCAATAAAAGTGTATGTGTGTGTAATTGCTTGTGTGTGTTTTTTATATATTTTTAGATTTTGTGCATAAAATTTCCAAAGAATAAATATTTGAAAAATGAAAGAAAATGTTGAAAATTTTTGGGCCACATCTGATTTTAAGTTTATAAACTTTTTTTCCCTATATTATCTACATCACTCATATTTGATGGTCATCCTTGTTAGAGTATTACTAACCAAGTAATTTTTACATGATTTGTTAAGGAAAATTTATAAAACGAAATAAAAAACTGAAAAAAACTTAAAAGAAATCTTTTCTGTAACACATGCTTTAAAATTGTTTAAAATGAAACAATGTTTTAAATTTAATTTTATTTAATAACACTAGTTCCTAAATTCAATGTTTAACTTTCTATTTGATATCCAGAGGTCCAAAAAAAGAGAAAAGAACAAAAAAAATCGTCAGCAGAGTTGTCATTTTTTTAATATTTTTATCTAAAATTTTTCTATAGAAAATTTTTTATCTAAAATTTTTCTATAGAAAATTTTTTATCAAAAATTTTTCTATAGAACATTTTTTTATCAAAAATTTTTCTATAGAAAATTTTTTTATCCAAAATTTTTATATTAAAAATTTTTTTATCCAAAGTTTTTCTGTAAAAATTTTTTTATCAAAAATTTTTCTATAGAAATTTTTTTATGAAAACTTTTCCTATAAAAAATTTTGTTAAAAAAAATTTTTCTACAGAAAAGTTTTTATCAACAATTTTACTATAGAAAACTTTATCAACAAATTTACTATAGAAAATATTTTCATCAACAATTTTTCTATAGAAAATTTGTTTATCAATAATTTTTTTATAGAAAATTTTTTGCTATAGAAAATTTTTTATTAAAATTTTTCTATAAAAATTAAAAAAAAAATTCCATGGAAAATTTTTTGTCAATAATTTTTCTATAAAAATTTTTTTATCAAACATTTTTCAAAAGAAAATTGTTTTTATCAAAACTTTTTCCATAGAAAATTTTGTCATCAAAAATTTTTCAATAGAAAATTTCTATAAAAAATTTCTTTATCAAAAATTTTTCTATAGAAAATTTTTGAATCCAAAATTTTTCCATAAAAAAAATTTTTATCCACAATTTTTTCATAAAAAAATTTTTTATCCACAATTTTTTCATAAAAAAATTTTTTATCCAAAATTTTTCTATAGAATTTTTTTTATCAAAAATTTTTTTTATAGAACATTTTTTTCAAAAATTTTTCTATAGAAAACTTTTTATCCAAAATTTTTCAATAGAAAATTTTTTTATCCAAAATTTTTTCATAGAATATTTTTTTATCCAAAATTTTTCTATAAAAAACGAAAAAATTTTTTCCATAGAAAATTGTTTTTAAAAATAAAAAAAAAATTCTATAAAATTTTTTTTTATCAAAATTTTTGTATTCAAAATTTTCTTATAAAAAATTTTTCTATGGAAAATTTTTTTATCAAAAATTTTTCTATAAAAAATTTTTTATTAAAATTTTTCTATTAAAAATTTTTTTATAACAATTTTTTCTATGGAAAATTTTTTTTATCCAAAATTAAAATTTTTTTTTTTCAAAAATTTTTCTATAGAAAATTTATTTACCAACAATTTTTCTGTAGAAAATTTTTTTAATCCAAAATTTTTCCATAAAAAATTATTTTAAACAAAATTTTTCTATAAAAATTTTTTACCAAAAATTTTTCTACATAAATTGTTTGTCAAAAATTTTTGGAATAGAAAATCAAAAATGTTTCTATAGAAAGTATTTAATCAAAAACTTTTTTATAAAAAATTTTTTTTAAAAAACTTTTCTATAGAACATTTCTCATCAAAAATTGTTTTATAGAACATGTTTTTATCCAAAATTTGTTAGACCATTTTTCTACAAAAAATATAGAAAATTTTTTTATGAAGAATTTTTCTATAGAAAATTTTTTTATCAAAAATGTTTCTATAGAAAATTTACTTATGGTTTACAAATATAATTCTTAATGATTGTGTTTGTAAAATGAGTAATAATGCGAGGTTTTCGATCTGTCTAATAATAGGAATACTCCTAAGAAATAAAAATATTAAAAATATTTCTATAAAAAAAATGTTTGTATCGAAAATATCTAAAAAAACATAAAAATCAAAAATTGTTTTATATTAGAATTTTGAAAAATATTTCCAATTCGGTTATATTTATTTCAAACAATGTTCACAAATATAATAGTGTCGTGGCAACAATGTTCCGGATTATATGTCTTTATGCTCTCGAACCATGTATTTTGTTGCTATAAATTGGATTTTGATTTTGTTTCTTGTGTATTTTGTTTTTGTATTTCCTTTAACAAAGTGGCACCAATCGAATTTGCTAAAATCCAAATTGCAACTGAATGGCTTTAATACTCTTTTTCACGAGTAACATTAATGATCGTGGTATTTATGGTGGTATGGGCTGATAACGCCTGTTGGTAATCGTTATGTTCTTCAGATTGTCAAAACACTCGCCATCTATTGTTATTTAGACACATTATTTAAGCTTTTTTGTTATACAGCCAATTTTATTTATTTTACGTCGACGGCGTGTTTTTATGGCTCGAACTAAAGCAGAATATGGCAGAACAAATAATATTTTAATAAAAAAGTATTCCAAAAATTTCTAGAAAAATAATTTATAGATTGAAAATTTTACAAAACTTTTAATTAAAGCTTTTACTTTAGTTCATTCTCATTCTTGAATAATAATTTGAAGAGTGTTACAACAATTCTTTCGTCCCTTTAAGTATCCAACAATCCACAACTAAGTAGATTAATTTCAAGAATCTCACTTCCTCTATAAAAATGGCACTCAAAGTATTTATATCTTAAATGTATTTTGCCCATCTTCCTTAACACTTAGCTTAACTCACTCAACAAAAAAAAAGACTTGTACTTAGAAGAGCAAACTAAAACGAAATTAACACGGTAAATCGCTTCAATTTATAGCCTTTGAAAGCAGCCAGCATTAAACTTATTAAACGCCAGTGATTTAGTTTCACTAGAAAGGCAACAAATAAATTACTAAATAGTACTAACTAAAAAGTTAAATAGAAGTTGAATTCTTTGCCATGGATGAGTTTTAAACTACAACTGCAAGATTAAAAGGAGTTGTTGCAATTAAATCAATCCTTTGCTCTTAGTTTTTCTAAGAGTTAATTGCATTAATTTTATTTCCCGCAATCTCTTGTGGTTTATTTTTTTCTAAAGTTTTTGTCGTTCTTCTTTTTAAGTTTTATTTTAAAAAACTTAAAAACTAAGTCCTTTCGTTTCAAATATATTGTACACAAAAAGTCCTGTTTAATATATATATTTTGGTTTTTTCTTATTTGTTTTAGTTTTCACTTTTTTATTCCTTTGGTTTTTATAAAGATTTTTATTTGTAACAAATTTTATTGAATGTATATTTAATGGCTTAAGCTGCAATAACGCCATTTATCCACAAACTTTTAATTTACTAAAAGTTTAAATGTACATATGTGTGTGTTTTCTTTAGCAAAAATGTTATATAACTTTTTCACTTCTCATTTTGGCATTTACTTCTTGGACGGTCTTAATATTTCTTGTTTTTCTAAGAGTTATTATCCTTAAGTGCGTGTTAAATCCTTAAGTAAGTGTTATTTTAAAATTACAAGTATTTGGCTATAAAAATTCCAGATTAAGCAAGAAATTGGGGTTAAAGTTGAATATTGCTATGTATTGTAAAACAGTCATACGATTAATTAGAGTTACTTAAAATATAAATACAATCAAAATATTTATATATTAATTTTTGGTATTCAATTTTTCTATAAAAAATTTGTAAGAACATTTTCTAAAAAATAATTTTTAAATTGAAAATTTTCCATACAAATTTTTTTTAGATAATTTTCGATTTAAAATTTTTCTATAGAAAATTGTCGATAAAAAAAATGTTTCTAAGAAAATTTTTGATAATAAATTTTTCTTTTGAAAATTTTCTTAATAAAACTTTTCTATTGAAATTATTGTATAGACAATTTTTGATAAAAAAAATTTCATAAATGATATCAGAAAATAGATTTTTATGTCGAAAATTTTCGATATAAAATTTTTCTATAGAAAATTTTCTAAAAATAATTTTTCTATTTTAAATTTTTGATATAAATTGTTCTTTATACAAATTAAGTCTAATGAAAATTTTCGATATACAAGTTTTTCTATAGAAAATTTACGATATAAAATTTTTCGATATAAAATTTTTCTATAGAAAATTTTTGATATAAAATTTTTCTATAGAAAATTTTCGATATAAAATTTTTCTATAGAAAAGTTTTGATAGAAAATTTTCGATATAAAACTTTTCTATAGAAAATTTTCGATACAAAGTTTTTCTATACAAAATTTCCGATACAACATTTTTCTATAGAATATTTTCGATATAGAACTTTTCTATAGAAATTTTTTAATATAAAATTCTTCTATAGATAATTTTCGATATAAAATTTTTCTATAGATAATTTTCGATTGAAAATATTTCCATAGAAAATGTTCGATAGAAAATTTTTCCATAGAAAATTTTCGATATAAAATTTTTGCAAAGAAGATTTTCGATATAAAATTTTTTGTAAAGAAAATTTTCGATAAAAAAATTTTCGATATAAAAATTTTTGTTATAAAAATTTTCTATAGAAAATTTTCGATATAAAATTTTTCTTAGAAAATTTTAGATATAAAATTTTTCTATAGAAAATTTTCGGTATAAAATTTTCTATAGAAATTTTTCAATATAAAATTCTTTCGATATAAAATTTTTCTATAGAAAATTTTCGATGGAAAATTTTTCTATAGAAAATTTTCGATGGAAAATTTTTCTATAGAAAATTTTCGATGGAAAATTTTTCTATAGAAAATTTTCGATGGAAAATTTTTCTATAGAAAATTTTCGATGGAAAATTTTTCCATAAAAAATTGCTCCATAGAAAATTTTCGATATAAAATTTTTGTAAAGAAAATTTTCGATATAAAATTTTTGCAAGAAAATTTTCGATATAAAATTTTTGTAAAGAAAATTTTCGATATAAAAATTTTATAAAAAAAATTTTCGATATAAAAATTTTTGTTATAAAAATTTTCTATAGAAAATTTCGATATAAAATTTTTCTATAAAAAATTTTTGATTTCAAAATTTTTCTCTAGAAAATTTTTTTTATAAAAGATTTTCGATATAAAATTTTTCTGTAGAAAATTTTCGATATAAAATTCTTATAAAGAAATTTTCGATATGAAATGTTTCTATAGAAAATTTTCAATATAAAATTTTTGTACAGAAAATTTTCGATATGAAATGTTTTTATAGAAGCTTTCAATATAAAATTTTTCTAAAGAAAATTTTCGATACAAATTTTTCTAACGAAAATTTTTGATATAAAATTCTTCTATAAAAAATTTTTCTATTGAAAATATTTGATATATTTTTCTATAGAAAATTTTAAATATAAAATGTTCCTTAACAAAATTTTCGATATACAAGTTTTTCTATAGAAATTTTTCGATATACAATTTTTCTATACAAAATTTTCGATCAAAATTTTTCTGTAGGAAATTTCTCTAGAAATTTTTGATATAAAATTTTTCTCTAGAAAATTTTCGATTTAAAAATTTTCGATATAAAATTTTTCTCTAGAAAATTTTCGATATAAAATTCTTCTATACAAAATTTTCGGTACAAAATTTTTCTATAAAAAATTTTTAATATAAAATTATTTTATAGAAGATTTTCGATATAACATTTTTCTACAAAAAAATTTTCTATAAAAAAGTTTTGATATAAAACTTTTTCGATATAGAACTTTTCTATAGAAAATTTTCAATACAAAATTTTCTATAGATAATTTTCTATATAAAATTTTTCTATAGATAATTTTCGATGGAAACTTTTTTTGGATAGAAAATTTTTCCATAGAAAATTTTGCATATAAAATTTTTGTAAAGAAAATTTTCGATATAAAATTTTTGCAAAGAAAATTTTCGATACAAAAATTTTTGTTATAAAAATTTTCTATAGAAAATTTTCGATATAAAATTTTTCTTAGAAAATTTTCGATATAAAATTTTTCTACAGAAAATTTTCGGTATAAAATTTTTTTCTAGAAAATTTTCAATATAAATTTTTCTCTTGAAATTTTTCAATGTAAATTTTTTCTGTAAAAATTTTCGATATAAAATTTTTCTATAAAAAATTTTCGATGTAAAATTTTTCTCTAGAAATTTTTCGATATAAAATTTTTCAATAAAAGATTTTCGATATATAATTTTTCTCTAGAAAATTTTCGATATAAATTTCTTCTACAGAAATTTTTCGATATGAAATGTTTCTATGGAAATTTTTCGATATAAAATTTTTCTATAAAAAATTTTCTATATAAAATTTTTCTATAGAAAATTTTCGATACATAATGTTTCTCTAGAAAATCTTCGATATAAAATGTTTCTCTAGAAAATCTTTGATAAAAATTTGTTCTATAAAAAGAAATTTTCTGTTTAAAAATGTTACTAACCGGAACTTTGTTTTACTACAATTATACAAAAAGGAAATTTTTGAACAAAAAAATTACTAAATAAATATATTTTGTTAAAAATTTTTTCTCAACAGAATTTTTTTATTAAAATTTTACTAAAGAGGTACTTATTGCAAAATTTACTAACATAAACTAATTTGATTGCTTTATTATATTCTGTTTTCAATTTATATCTAAAAGATTTTAAAAAAGTTGACTTAACCAAAATTTTCTTATGTCTTTTCTACAGAAAGTTTCTAAATAAAGATTCAGCTGTTATTTTCTCATTAATTTTGAGCACTTTTTAAATACAGGTAAATGTTTAACCCAAATCTGTTATATCAAATTCCGCATGACTAACTTAAATCATTGTCTTAGGAACTGTCTTTCTGTTTGTTCTGAAAGGGATTTATAGGATAAAAAAGTACACGTGTTTTTCAAAGAAAAAGAGGTAATTACACCTAAAAGAAGATGGAAACAAACTTCAAAACAATATGTCACCATTAATCTTATGTTGAGCAATTACACTGAAAGAGATTTTAGAGATCATTTGAATTTTCCCAATAGAAAAATTTATATTTCTATAAAATATATAAAACTGCTGCCTATATTAAGGCTCAATACTAAAACATATAATACAAAATATTATAAGAAATGTTGCCTACATCAAGGCTCAATAATAAAACAATTACAACAGCATACCTTAGAGAGAGAAAGGAATTAAATAACTATTATTGCATACCTTAGGGAGTAAAACACAAATATTTTATTAATTTTTCAATAGATAGATTTAAACATTTTATTCTTTCAAAATAAATATTTTCTGTGTATTAAAAACAGCTCGAATTAATTTCTTTCAAACAAATCCATCTTCAACACACTTTTTTACACTTTGTTCGAAACTTTTGTATTACAACAACACAACCGGAAGCAAGGACAAAAATACTTTTTGTATAAAAAACAATAAAAAAAAGTTCATATTTTAATGCATTTTCCATATATGAATGTCGTTTATTGTTAGCAGCCAATATCCTGATTGTGTGATTGTCTGTATGTGTAAATGATACATGGCACTCATTCTCATAGGCTGCCTTATAAAAAGAACAATATTTCACACAAACGCATACATCCTTTTATAGAAAAGTTTCCTTCCACAGATAACCATGTGAATGGATAACGATTGAAAGTTTTATCAACTTTTATTGAAGCGTAAAAAGATTTATTGAACGATGAAGTTCGGTTCTGTTTTTTTGCCAATATTTCTCTTAATTTTATTTTTTTGTTTTATTTTTTAGCTTTTGTGCAGGAAACATTGAATTATATATGAATTGGTTTTATATAACCTTTATTGCTTTTGGTCCATATTCAAGGCTGTAACACAATTTGATTATTTGCTTCTCGTTTTCTTGTTAAACGTTTGGTTGCAACACCTTGTGCTATGGTTGTCGCTTTGTATTTCCAAAAGGCTCGACATGTTAAATATATGAATTCTATTGCATTGACCACATTGAGACCCATGAAAAGGCCCACTATGCCACTAAACGAAGCCATTTTATCTTCCGCTTGTCTAATGGCCTGACGTCTTTTGCTTGTGGTAGGAAAATTTAAGAGAATGAATTCCAAGGTATAAGCATTTTGCAAATTAATTGCATCATCAATGACACTTTTAAGGAGAAATTATATGAAAAAAATTGATTATTATAAATAGTAAAATTTAAGTAATGACAAATTTTTTGCGAAATTTTTGTACAAAAATATCTTCTTTTGTAAATTTTTTGTACAAAAAATTTCTTTAGTAAATTTTTTGTACAAAAAATTTCTTTAGGAAATTTTTTGTACAAAAAATTTCTTTAGGAAATTTTTTGTACAAAAAATTTCTTAGTAAATTTTTTGTACAAAGAATCTCTTTAGTAAATTTTTTATACAAAGAATCTCATTAGTAAATTTTTTGTACAAAAAATCTCTTTAGTAAATTTTTTGTACAAAAAATTTCTTAGTAAATTTTTTGTACAAAAAATTTCTTAGTAAATTTTTTGTACAAAAAATTTCTTAGTAAATTTTTTGTACAAAAAATTTCTTAGTAAATTTTTTGTACAAAAAATTTCTTAGTAAATTTTTTGTACAAAAAATTTCTTAGTAAATTTTTTGTACAAAAAATTTCTTAGTAAATTTTTTGTACAAAGAATCTCTTTAGTAAATTTTTTGTACAAAGAATCTCATTAGTAAATTTTTTGTACAAAGAATCTCATTAGTAAATTTTTTGTACAAAGAATCTCATTAGTAAATTTTTTGTACAAAAACTTTTTTGTACAAAAAACTTATTTTGTAAATTTTTTGTTCAAAAAATTTCTTTAGTAAATAAATTTTTTCTAATTTACCTGTAAAATGCGTTTTGGACAACATATTCGGAATCTTCACATGTGGGCATACAATTTGGAGCTAAGTCTTCATTGACAGGCAACATGGATCGGCGGTTTATAAGATTTTTTTCTTCCAAGCAGACAAATTGAGTAAGATTACAAAAAACATCTAAAAATGGTCAAAATATATTGGAAAATACACTATTAAAGTATATTAATATTAATTTTAGAGGATCGAAGCAATTTTTTAAAAATTCTTTTTAACTACGAAATGTTTAAAATATACCTTTTGATTTTGGAACATAAACATTTCTGCAGCCGCAGTTTTTTCTTTGCTCCTCATATAACTGGAGGGTAATACATGTACTGTAACTTTCATAGGCATATAAATTGTCATCATCCATGAATGTGATGCCCTGTGAAAAATTCTTGTTCGATTGTATACAACGCAAAATCTGCGGATCTAGATCTGTTAGCGTAGCATCCGTTAATGTAGGCACTACAGTGAATTCCAGACTTAAAGTGACGCCCTTTTGTCTTAGTTCATATCTGGGTATAGGTGCAATAGTTTCTGGTATGTCTTTGGGATTTAAGATGAAAATCTAAGAAAAACAATTATATTCAATTTTCCGGGACTAAATTAATATCTTAATTACTTTAGCTGGTCTTGAAAAACTGATTTGCATGGCATAGGGCTCCTTAAATATTTCCATTCGTTTTACCATTTCAGCGGATTTAGGGCTTAATGTAGATTCAATATTTTTAATATATTTTGAAATTTGTAATTGATTATTTAGAACTTACTTGTACGTTTGATTAGAATGAAATAAAAAGCATTTTCCTAACATTGTCGAGACTGTGCAGCATTTAAAAGGTTCGTTTAGCCACTGGCATTCAATGAAAAAATTACTGCAATTTCTGGTAATCTGTAAAGAATTATCAATTTTATTAAATAAAGAGATATTTTTTGTAACAAAATTTGACCAAAAAGAAACTTTTTGTATAATTTTTTTTTTTTACCACAAACATTTTGGGTTTGATCGACTTTAATGTTTTTATACCCTTCACCACCATAGATGGAAAGGGTATGTTGGGTCTGTGCTGATGTTTGTAACACATAGAAATATTGGTCTGAGGCCTTTAAGTATACCAATCGTCCGTCCGGCTTGTTACTTTAAAGATAATTTGACGAAATTCGGCACAGACTCATATTTTGGTCCAAGGACAATAATTATACTTTTTGGGTAATTTCAGTACCTCCCATAGGGATGCTTTTTCGGAATACAGTTTTTGGTACTTTACAGCCCTAAATTTAATTATATTTTACCAATATTTACCACAAACATTGCCTATGTTAATTAGTGTACCTAATTTGGGAGGAATCGGCCCATATTTTGCCATACCTCCCATACTATCATAAAATCACAAAAACGCTTATAAATCTAAAAATAAATGTATTTGACTACTAAAATTTTGTAAAGATAGATATTTTGTTATTATAAACCTATAACCGAAATTTGATAACAATCGATCCACAATTGACCCTAGCTCCCATATCAGGCCTTTAGCCGGAAATGAAATAAATCTACTTCAATCTCTATTAATACTTTTGAAAAAATAGCACATAATACATGTATGTCTCTAAGACTTAAGAAAAACTTGAAAAATTATTGGTCCACACTTGACCTTAGCTGTAAAGTGTATCATATAGTCGGCCTTGACCGACTATAGCGTTTCTTACTTGTTTAACTTTTAACTTATGTATATTAAAACTTATTCACCTTCTCCACTAATTCCTTGTAGTTATAATTTTGCAAAGCTTTTTTTGAATTTGTTTCCAAAGTTTGTGTGTATTTAAAGAAGTTCCATATATCCGTTCCTCCTCTTCTGTTAAGATTTTGAAAAGCCAACTTTTGTATAAAATTCTTAAGACTATCATTTTGCCTTAAGTTTGGAAATTGTTTATACAAAGAGCTAAAAAATAATTATAAAACAATTTAACTCCTTTAACTTAAAAATATTTATATTCAAAAGTTTTAAATCTCTAATTACTCATTTAAAACCTTTTCCACTTCAATTAGAGCTTCATCATCTCGTCTAAGACCCATTTCACAAATCCCCAAAGAAGGATAATTGAATTTCTGATGACGTCCAGGTTTTTCCACAGCAATACGATAGACATTCAAAGAATAAGTGTTCATATAATATAAGACCAAAGTGAAGCCAATGGAACCACAAACAACAAAAATGGCAAACCAAAGAAGACGTTCACAAAAATGATAGCTAAATTCGAAAGGGTAAAAACGAAAGAAAGGGACAAAGAACAAAACATTGACAAATTAGTATTGAAGTGTAGAAGATTTCGTTAAGATTTAAACTCGCTTACTTTGGCTTTACCAGATATTTTGTACCAATTAGACAGCTCTTTTGGCAATATTCAATAAATCCCTCGTAAATTGCTATCTGGCATCTAATAATAAAGTTCACAAAGCCACGACAACACATATTGCATTTCTAATCCGCTTTAAGATAAGAATATGAAAGTAGCAGAACAAAAACGAAAAAAAAAATAAAGTAAAAAATTAGTAAAGTTACATGTCAGTCAGTGAAAAATAATGTATTGTGTTGTATGCCACCAAATGTTGCAGTTGCCTTATGAAAAATGTGCAAGTTACTTGACTTTGGAAAAAAATCATAAAAAATCAAAAAAAACAATCTAGCATACTAAGTGCAAAAATAAAGAAATTCATTTTTCTAAGCTGCTTCTTGAATTGCAGTAAAAATACGACTGCCAACAAATACTCATCTAACATTATTTGAAATTCAACGCTTGATTTACGTTCAAAATTTGACATTATCTTTTACCTAATACATACATACATATCCTCCCAAAAAACAAAGTTAAATAAAACAAATTTACTTGAAATGCATGTAAAGTGAGAAATACAAATGACTACCGAAATTGTACTTACAACACAACCGAAGAACCTTCAAAATATTTTTTTGGCGGAAAAAACTTGAGAAAATAAATATTTCAATTTGAAATTCGTGCGTTATGTTTTGTTTTTTGAGACTAAATGTAAATGTGTCGAATGTTTGTGTTTCCAACTTTATTTTTTCCTCGACTTTTGTTTTATTTATCTTCAGATACTACGAACCGAGTACGTGTCGTCGATAAAATATCAACAACATTTTAGCCAACTGTGAGGAACCCGGTGCTATCGAACTCTCGCACTTGCTTACACGTTCGTTTCAACAAATAAGTTTTGCTAACGTATTTATTCATCAGGCACCATGAAATGAAACGAAACAAATGTCAGATGGTACCCTACTAAAATTTAAGCAATAATATTAATTAAATTGATCGTTTTAAAACCCAATAATTTTTCTATGAAAATTTCTATGAAACATTTTCTATGGAAATTTTTATATGAAACATTTTTTATAAAAATTTTTTAATGAAAAATTTTCTATCAAAATTTTTATATTTAAGATATATTTTCTTCGAAAATTTTTATATGAAAAACTTTTTATGAAATTTTCAAAGAAAATTTTTATATGAAAATTTTATATGAAAAATTTTCTTTGAAATTTTTTTAAAAGAAAAATTTTCCATCAAATTTTTGTTATACGAAAAATTTTCTATGAAAATTTTTTATATTAAAAATTTTCTACAAAAATTTTTATATGAAAAATTTTTTATGAAAATTTTTATATGAAAAATTTTCTATGAAAATTTTTATAAAAATTTTATATGAAAATTTTTTATATGAAAAAATTTTATATAAAAAAATTTTCTATGAAAATTTTTTATAAAAATTTTTATATAAAAAATTTTCTATGAAATTCTTTTAAAAGAAAAATTTTCTATCAAATTTTTTTATATGAAAAATTTTCTATAAAAATTTTTATATGAAAAATTTTCTATAAAAATTTTTATATGAAAAATTTTCTATAAAAATCTTTATATGAAAAATTTTCTATGAAAATTTTTATATGAAAAATTTTCTATGAAAATTTTTACAAGAAAAATTTTTTCTAAAATTTTTATATGAATATTTTTTTATATGAAAAATTTTCCATGAAAATTTTTTATAAAAATTTTCAATATAAATTTTTATATGACAATGTGTATATGAAAAATGTTCTATAAAAATTTGTATATGAAAAGTTTTCTATAAAAATTTTTATATGAAAACTTTTCTACGAAAATTTTTTTATATAAAAAGTTTTTATGAAAAATTTTCTATTCAAATTTCTATATAAAAAATTTTCTATGAAATATGTTCTATCAAAAATTTCCTATGAAAATTTTTCTATACAAAATTTTCCATGAAAATGTTTCTATACCAAATTTTCCATGAAAATTTTTATATAAAAAAGTTTTAAATAAAAATTTTCTCTAAAATTTTTTTTTCATACCAATAAAGTTTTTATACGAAATTTTTTATATGAAAATTGTTTATATGAAAAATTTTCTATTAAATTTTTTACAAGAAAAATTTTCAATGAACATTTTTATAGAAAAACATTTTTTTATAAAAAATTTTCTATGAAAATTTTATATGAAATGTTATCTATGAAAATTTGTATATCAAAAATTTCATACAAAATCTTTATATATAAAATTTTTATAAAAATTTGTATATGAAAAATTTTCATAGAACATTTTTATACGAAAAATTTTCATAGAAAATTTTTATATTAAAAATATTATATGAACAATTTTCTATAAAAAATTATTATATGAACAATTTTCTATGAAAATTTTATATGAACAATTTTCTATGAAAGTTTTCTATAAAAATTTTTATATGAAAATTTTGTATGAAAATTTTTGATATAAATTTTTAATAAAAAATTTTTATATGAAAATTTTGCATATAAAAATATTTCTATGAAAGTTTTTATATAAAAAAAAATTTGTATATGAAAAATTCTTTATGAAAAATATTCTTAGAAAATTTTTATACGAAAAATTTGATAAGAATATTTTTCTCTAAAAAAATTTCTATAGATACCTTTATCTATATAAATTCTAATTTATATTTTAGCCTTTATCATAGTCTATCTTATAGTCAAAATATTAGTCTATTAAAATTAATATGAAACATTTTCTATAAACATTTTTATTTATATTAAAAACTTTTTATGAAAATTTTTATATGAAAATTTTTTTATGAAAATTTGTATATGAAAAGTTTTTAATAAAAATTTTTTATGAAAATTTGTATATGAAAAGTTTTTAATAAAAATTTTTTATAAAAATTTGTATATGAAAAGTTTTTAATAAAAATTTTTATATCAAAAAATTTTCTATGGAAATTTTTATATAAAAATTTTTTTTGCTATGAAAATTTTTATAGAAAATATTTTCTATGAAAGTTTTTATATGAAATATTTTCTATAAAAATTTTTATATGAAAAATTTTCTATAAGAATTTTTATATGAAAAATTTTCTATACAAATTTTTGTATGAAATTTTGAATGAAAATTTTTTTATGAAAAGAAAACCTTTATATGAAAAATTTTTTATAAAAAATTTTCTATGAAAATTTGTTATGTGAAAAGATTTTTTTGAAAACTTTTATACAAAAATTTTTTATGAAAACTTTTATATAAAAAATTATCTATGAAAATTTTTATATAAAAAAATTTCTATAAAAATTTTTGTACAAAAAATTTTTATGATATTTTTTATATGAAAATTTTTCTATAAAAATTTGTGTATGAATAATTTTCTATGAAAATTTGTCTGTGAACAATTTTTTATAAAAATTTTATATATATATTATATTTAGTCCTTTAATTCCTTGTGGAACATAGGGCCTCAAAAAATAAAAATTTTAGTTTATGTTAATCTATGAAAAATTTTCCATAAAAATTTGTATATGAAAAATGTTCTATGAATATTCTTATATGAACATTTTTTAGTAAAATTTTTATACGAAAAATTTTCTATTAAAATTTTTATATGAAAAATTTTCTATAAAAATTTGTATATGAAAAATTTTCTAAAAAATTTTTTATGAAAATTTGTATATGAAAATAAAAAAAAAAAATTATTTATATCTAAGTCTATGTCATAGTCTACATCTTGGTCTATGTCTTACTGTATGTGTTAGTCTTTGGCTTAGTTCATGTCTTAGCGTATGTTTTATTTAAGGTCTTTGTCTTATTCTTTATCTTATTCTTTTTCATAATTAGTATATATTCTCGAGTTTACATCTGCCCTATGTGTTAGTCGACTTAACCCGAAATAAATATTCCGCATCGCTGTTTCGAATTTGTTTCAACTTGTAACAGCAGTAGCAAAACAATACCATTTATTTAGATCTTTATCTAAATTGAAAGCAATCCACTTCTACTTCCACTTCGACACAGATACACTCGTACTGTTGCACTTAAAATTGAAAAACAGTAATAGCAAATCGAGATCAAAAAAACAAGAATTCGAATAGAAATGTGTTGGAAATCTAAAAAGCATCAACAATGAAATAATAAATTACACTAAACTACAAATCAAAGAAAAATCTACAAAATGTTATAAATCATTTGGTTTTAGGCTTGACGAAGAAGATACTTTATGTCTCGCATAAACTTTTGTATAAATTTGCTAAAATGCTGATTTATAGGTAGGTTTTTGTAATTAGGCCGAACAAATTTTGTTAAAAAAAATTCTATGTAGGTTTAAAAATTTAAAATTACAAATTGTTTAAAATCTATTAAGTTTTTAGAAAACTCCAATTAAGTACAATAGGTAATTTGTAGAGAATTCTTTAAAATTATAGCAATTTTTTTTTAATTTTATTGATTTTTGTAGCACAGTGTTTCTAATTGCATTTTTATTAAAATATCCTTTACAATCATTTCAATGCAAAAGTGTAAATGCGGTCACTCGCGAATGTTTTAATAAAAACCAAAAACTTTTAATTGAATAAAAATTGATTCATATGCATTGACCTAACATGGGTTTAATGAGTTTTTCATATGAAAATGTGTTTTAGGTAAGGAAAACAAAAAAAGTATTTTATGAAAAAAGCTAGTTTTTGTGTGTATTTATATCTACATATGTCTATTTACATAAGAAAATATCGAAATAATGATGGATGTTGTCATGGCAAATATCTACTTCTATAATTATTAATTTCTACTAAAATTATTATTTACCATAGAGTCCTCCAGTGACCCTACTTCAAATAAGGTATCTACCAAACTACAGATATCGCAACTTCACTGTTCTAAAAATTAGTTTGACATGCAATGACCAATTACCGTCCAATCCTTGGGTTACCTGCTTTGGACCCCCACTTTTACTTATATCAATATAAGCCGAAATTCTCAACAGGATATGATGAAATTCGACACACATCTATTGGTTGACCCAAAAAAACAGCTCTACTAATTTTGTTTGAAATCCGTGGACTTTTACGAGATTTACACTTAAATTCAATTTGATTAAAAAGATACGCCTAAATGAATGCAACACTTTTTGCTTGAATTATGCATTACAATTTACGTAACTTTTTTTTAGAAAATTTTGAACTTCGTTCTACGATTGGTAAATTTTGGTGAATTTTTTTCGCCCAATCTAAAGAATAGACTTTCGCATTCTACGTGGTTATGGTGGGAGCATCGAGTAAAAGAGATAAAACTTAGTTTTTGTCCAAAGAAAAACGAAAACTCTGGGTTTTGTAGAGCATCTTTGATTTCCCGATATCTCCTGAGCTATATACGAGATTAAGTTATTTTCTTCTGCAGACTAAAACCAAGGTTCTGTATCTTAATTAAATCGACATCAAGATTATATAAGATATGTTTATTTATTTATGTCACAGCACCCACAAAAAATTTCTTAAGAAAACTTTCTATTAAAAGGTTGTGATGTTAAAGAAAAATTTTCAGAAAAAAAACTTTTTAATCAATATATAAGAAATTACCTGTAAAATTTTCAAATCAAAAAAAAAATAGTGTTATTTTAAACTCTATATAAAAACATCGACCACGATGTTACCTCATTTGTAACAACTACAAAAATGAAATAAAAAATCCTTGCAATTACAGCCACAAAAAGTTAAATAAACTAAAAATGCAAATAATGAGGATTAAACTTTACATTTTCTGTTTTTCAACTTAATGTCGAAATATATGTAGTATTAAATGGAAATAGCTATCAGGTAGTGAAGGCTAAGTTTGAAGGTATTAAAAGATTATATATTTTGAAAAAGCAAAAACACACATACTTTTGACTCTTAAAAGTAACAGACAAGACTTAAAGACGAGAAACGAAAAGTTTTTAAGAACATGAAACTAAGATTTTTTTTAAATTTATTTATGATTTAATTCTTTTCTACTTCTTCTCAACGAGATGTTCATTAAATGAAGAAAATTCAACTAAAACCATCACGAAAACAACTTTACAATTGTCGTGTTTTAACTCATTTGTTACTATTTGTGTTAATGCTGGTATTGAAAAATTTGCCGTTGTACTGCAAACTGAAAAAAAATAAACTTTTTCCGCAAAAATTTAAAAAACCAAAAAAAAGTCCAAACTTGTATTAATTTTTTCAGTTTTATACTCAACGAATAACTCGAAAAAACACCATTAAAAACTAACTAAAATAGTTTTTCTTGATAAAATGTTTCAAAAAAAACATTGTTCAGCCGCAAAAGCAACAATAAAATTGCTTCAGGTGTTTTGGAGCCTAAAAATCACTGTAGCCTTTTGGCTTGACTTTCCGTCTTTCCGTTCGTTCGTCCATCCGTTTTTCCGAGTGTTTGTCATTTAGTCGATTTTCAGGTAAGTCAGGCTATCATTTTATCTCGCTGGCGCATCAGTGCATGTCATCCATTATAATATTTTACTTTTTTTGGTGGCCTTCGCTTCGTTCGTTTTTGGAAACTCCTCTATAATGAAGCATGAAATTAAACTAAATTTATTTGAGATTTTTTTGTCAGTTTCCCCTTATTTCAACAGTTTTGTCTTGAACTTTAAATAAATATTATTTAACAGTTGAACTAAATGTTGGTAATTGTATATTTTTTAATTCTTATTTTTATCCACTTTTGGTTTTTTTGTTAAAAATTTTCATGTTGATATATTTGGTTACACATTTTTTATAGCCCTTGAAGCAAAAAAAAATCAGGTGTTAGCTGAGCACCACTTGTCAGTTTGTGTTTAGGGTAGCAAAATATTTAGGGGAGACTTTGGGTCAATTTAGTGAAAATGAATATTTTAAAGGGTGTTTATTTTACTTAAATTAGTAAAGTAAATAAATTGTGCTTTATTCACAAAAAAAGAAGGATTTATACAAATTAAAAAAAACCCTTAAGTAAAATTTCTGCTTAATTACTTCTTATTTAAAATTTGAATACATCAACTATTAACTCAGTTTTAATTTATGTTAATTACTTTTAGTACTTTGAAGGACTTATTATTTCCACTAATATTTTCTTCATATATAAAAACGAAAAACGCCTCAAGTTATGCTTTACTTTCTTTACATTGTTATTTTTTCACTACGAAGAACCCATTTTTTTTTCTTAAATATTTATGCCTCTCATATTTCCTAGAACTCCAAATATTTTTTGATGAATCAATTAATCAAATTGACAAAAGGAAAATAAAAAATAAAATTTCCTTGAAAAATCTTTGTGAGGTTTTATATTTATTTTACTTGTTGCCTTGACAGTAATAATATTCAATATGAGTGAGTGCTTAAATACTTAATATCAAAAAAGAGATCGAATAAGATAAAAAAAAACCCTTTTTGGTTAAAAAAAAGAGAAAATTATTGCACTGGGGCATTAATTTGTATATGTAGAGTTGCAGAATAAAAGGTACCTTTTCCAAAAACTAATGTTTTTAGTTATATTAGTCTTTAAATTTTTTCAGAAAATAGAACATATAAATATGTTTTGGTCTAATCCTCATATTTAATAAAATATTTCTATCACCTGAAAATATAATCCTTTTAGTTAAGGAGAATTTCTTTTTATAATGCGATATCAGTCTATATCTGAGTCTATGTCTTAGTCTATGTCTTAGTCTATGTCTTATGTCTTAGTCTATGTCTTAGTCTATGTCTTAGTCTATGTCTTAGTCTATGTCTTAGTCTATGTCTTAGTGTATGTCTTAGTGTATGTCTTAGTGTATGTCTTAGTGTATGTCTTAGTGTATGTCTTAGTATATGTCTAAGTCTATGTCTTAGTCTATGTCTTAGTCTATGTCTTAGTCTATGTCTTAGTCTATGTCTTAGTCTATGTCTTAGTCTATGTCTAAGTCTATGTCTTAGTCTATGTCTTAGTCTATGTCTAAGTCTATGTCTTAGTCTATGTCTTAGTCTATGTCTTAGTTTATGTCTTAGTCTATGTCTTAGTCTATGTCTTAGTCTATGTCTTAGTCCATTTCTTAGTCTATGTCTTAGTCTATGTCTTAGTCTATGTCTTAGGTATGTCTTAGTCTATGTCTTAGTCTATGTCTTAGTCTATGTCCTAGTCTATGTCTTAGTCTATGTCTTAGTCTATGTCTTAGTCTATGTCTTAGTCTATGTCTTAGTCTATGTCTTAGTCTATGTCTTAGTCTATGTCTTAGTCTATGTCTTAGTCTATGTCTTAGTCTATGTCTTAGTATATGTCTTAGTATATGTCTTATTCTATGTCTTAGTCTATGTCTTAGTCTATGTCTTAGTCTATGTCTTAGTCTATGTCTTAGTCTATGTCTTAGTCTATGTCTTAGTCTATGTCTTAGTCTATGTCTTAGTCTATGTCTTAGTCTATGTCTTAGTCTATGTCTTAGTCTATGTCTTAGTCTATGTCTTAGTCTATGTCTTAGTCTATGTCTTAGTCTATGTCTTAGTCTATGTCTTAGTCTATGTCTTAGTCTATGTCTTAGTCTATGTCTTAGTCTATTTTTTTTTTCTATGTCTTAGTCTATGTCTTAGTCTATGTCTTAGTCTATGTCTTAGTCTATGTCTTAGTCTATGTCTTAGTCTATGTCTTAGTCTATGTCTTAGTCTATGTCTTAGTCTATGTCTTAGTCTATGTCTTAGTCTATGTCTTAGTCTATGTCTTAGTCTATGTCTTAGTCTATCTCTTAGTCTATGTCTTAGTCTATGTCTTAGTCTATGTCTTAGTCTATGTCTTAGTCTATGTCTTAGTCTATGTCTTAGTCTATGTCTTAGTCTATGTCTTAGTCTATGTCTTAGTCTATGTCTTAGTCTATGTCTTAGTCTATGTCTTAGTCTATGTCTTAGTCTATGTCTTAGTCTATGTCTTAGTCTATGTCTTAGTCTATGTCTTAGTCTATGTCTTAGTCTATGTCTTAGTCTATGTCTTAGTCTATGTCTTAGTCTATGTCTTAGTCTATGTCTTAGTCTATGTCTTAGTCTATGTCTTAGTCTATGTCTTAGTCTATGTCTTAGTCTATGTCTTAGTCTATGTCTTAGTCTATGTCTTAGTCTATGTCTTAGTCTATGTCTTAGTCTATGTCTTAGTCTATGTCTTAGTCTATGTCTTAGTCTATGTCTTAGTCTATGTCTTAGTCTATATTTTAGTCTATGTCTTTGGGTTTCTCTTAGTCTATGTTTAGTCTATGCTTCAGTCTATGTTTATGTTTTTTTCTGAAAAATTATTGAAAACATTTTATTTATGTTTTAAGGTTCCCTTAAACCCAAATCCTTTTATTACACACTTTTATGATATATATCCTTATAAACAAAATTGCAAAAATATTTTTTATCTTCAGTTGGCCAATAAAATCGTTACACCTCATCAATTTTTCCATGGCCATAAACTCAAACAAACATTTATGATTTTCTTTCTATAAAACCAATTTACACACCCAATGTCATGCTCAATACACTTAAGAATTACAAGTACATACATGTACAATACATACATATCTATTTAAATAAACAAATATCCCTAGATATTTATTCGTAAGTGTGTGTGTATATGTAAAGGCTTACACATTGATAATTTCAAACAATAGAGAGTTAAGAGGAAATGGCTATTGGCTGAATTTTTATTGCTTAAAAGCGCAATCATTTGTAAATGTGTTATATTCCCATTGTGCATGTAAATATAAACAAAGATATGTGTGTGATTGTGAATATCTAAATGTGTGTGTGTGTATTAATTGAATTTTGTTTTTTGTTAGTTTGTATATATTTCTAGTGTCACAATTAATACATACGAGTACATTGTTTATGTGCTCCAGCAGCTGATGTTGTTGTTGTTTTTATTGAACCCTTGTATGTGCATTAGCTTTTCATCTCTAAGGATAAAATTTTCCCAAAGGTATTTATCCAAATACAGGCATAAATTTAAAAAAGGAAGGAAAATAAAACGCAAACCTTTGCTATTCAATTTAGAGTTTTCAATTGAAAATGATAAATGTGTGTTTGTTTGCTGTGTGGGTGTTGTGCAGCGGAAATAGTTCTCGGAATAGCCTGAAGCTAGCATAGCAATGTTTGCTGCATATCAGTTTATCAGAGATTATTATGAAAAATGTTTGCAAAAGAAAAAATGTTTTTAATAAACTATTTTTAAGGTTAGGCATGAATGCTTAAGTTTGCCGAGGAACATTTTAAAAAGCAATTTATGTTTTTAGAATTAAGAAATTTAAATTTCTTTAGAAGAAATGTAGATTTTTGAATTATAACCTTTTCTTAGATATTCATAAAAATATTATGTTAGTTAATTTACATATTAAAATTTAAACTAAATAACTTTACAACTCCTTAACAAATAAACTTGGCAGAAATAACAAAAGTTTATTTTCAAAATAATTTATCTTCTTGCATTTCAGTTCATTTATTGTTATTAATGCCATAAAAAATTCAAATAATTTACCATAGAAATTATTTAATACTCATACGTCTTCAACTCATTTGTTATTACTCATACGTCACATATGAAAAGTTTTGTATTAAAAACATAACAATTTGCTTTCATAAACATTTGTTGTCTTTATTATTAATATTATACAAAATATTTTGATGTAATTGTGTATCTTAAGAGATTTTATGTTATTTATGAAAAAATTTCCCTTTCAAAGAAAAAAAACAATTGTATGTTTTTCATTATCATAGAACTAAATTAAAAATGTAAATTTATTTCAAGACTTTTCAACTTAAGAAAATGGATTATGTGAAATGTGAATGAGTCAATCATGTTAATAAGTTTTTGCTGAAAGGATAAGAACATCAAGAAAATGGAGAAAGTAGCATTAGCATTTTAATGGATTGTTTGCATTAAAAATATGTAAATGTATGTTTAAGGAAATGTTGTTTTTTTTAATATAAACATAAATATTTATGGAAAAACGTGACTTTGGGAAAAAAATTTTGTTGAAAAGAAAAAAACTTTAGTATAAGACTTAAAATTCTAGTAATGAGCTATACAAATGTTTGTAAAGGGATCGAGTATTTTAATATAAGAAACCCATTTTTTAGTACAAAACATTACTTAAGTACGATTTATCAAGTTTTTATATATGATTCCAAAGTTTTTGTATAAGAAATTAAGCCCCTTATTTACAAACGACAAATAAACTTGTGACAAATTTTTAAAACTAATTTTATATACGAAATTTCTACAATAAATCTTTTATAATTGAAAAAATCTTTATTAAATTTATAATTCGTTTATGAATTAGGGGGTACATTTATAAGAATTAGACAATGAAATTCAAAAATTCTGAAAAAAATCATAAAAATTTTTCAAAAAATTTAACGTTACAAAATTTGTTCTAAAAAAATGTTCAATACAAAATTTTTTAAGCAAATATTTCTATATATTTTTTTTTTTAGTTTTTTCATAAAAATTTTTGCATTAACTTTATATTATTAAAACTTTCGACGTTAACATTTTTCTATAAATTATACTAAAATGTTTTTGATAAAAAAATTTTTTTTGAGGTGGTAGAAATCTTCAAGGCTCTTTTTAAAGTCCTCGAAGTTATAAACAAATTTTGGATAATTTTGATATAAAAACATATTTTGATGAATGACTTTTCTTATTTTTTTTAAAACCGATATTTGGTTTTTATAGAAATTTTTCTTTGCAAGAATTTTTGGAAAAAAAAATGCTCGATTCAATTTTTTTTTCTTTTAAAACCTGATTTTAAAGTTTTTATCAAATGTCTTTTTCAATTTAGTTGTAAATCTTTTATATAGAAAATTTTTAATTTAAGAAAATTCTCGAAATATTTTTTTTCCAAATTTTTGGATGTAAATCAAAATATTTATAGAAAATTTGCTATGTACAAATTTTAAAAGAAAATTTCTAATGTAAAAGTTTTACTAAACTATCGATGCACAAATTTTTATAGAAAATTTTCGATGAAAAAATTTTAATTAACAATTTTTGTTGTACAAATTTTAAAATAAAAAAGTTTTCTATATAAATTTTTTTCACAAAATTTCCTATATAAATTTTTTTCCACAATAAATAATTTTCGATGTACAAATTTCAAAAGAAAATTTTCGATGCAAATTTATTTCATAAAAAGTTGACTATGTTAATTTTTTCACAAAATTTTTTTATATAAATTTTTTTTTCTACAATATTTTTGAAATAAAATATTTTTTAAGTAGTTTTGGATGTAAAACTTTTAAAAAGAAAATTTTTAATTTAAAAATTTTCCTGACGAAAATTTTCATTGTAATTTTTTTTTTTTTTTTAATTTTTCTGTAGAAAATTTTCATTGCAAAAATTTAAATTTTTAAATTTTGCGATGTTATTTCAATTTAAAAGATTTAAAAGACTATTTTGGATGTACAGATTTTTATCGAAAATTTTCGAGGTAAAACTTTTGATAAACAGTTTTCGTTGTACAATTTTTTTGTTAGAAAATTTTGATCAATTTTTTTTTATTTACAAAAAATTTTGCAAAATTTTTTTTTATAAATTCAAAAAATTTCTTTTAAATTTTTCTTGCAACATTTAAAAGCTTTAAAAAATTCTTGGATTTAAATTTATCACACGGAAAATTTTAAATTTAAAAATTTGTAAATACATTTTTTTTCGAAAAATTTTTATACAAATTAAAAATTTCTACAAAAAATTTTCGATGTAAAAATTTTAGAAGAATATTTTGATGTAAAAGTTTGAATATTTTTATGTAAAAGTTTGAAACTATTTTCGATACACAAATTTTTGAAGAAAATTTTCGATGAAAATTTATTTCATAAAAAGTTGACTATGTTAATTTTTTCACAAAATTTTTTTATATAAAATTTTTTTCTACAATATTTTTAATGTATAATTTTTTTTTTCAGGAAGTTTTGGATGTAAATCTTTTAAAAAGTAATTTTCAATTTAAAAATTTGTATAAAAACTTTTCAAAGTTTTTTGTTTGATTTTTTTTATAGAAAATTTTCATTGCAAGATTTAAAAGAAAACGTTTTTTAATTTTTCTATGAAAAATTTTCATTGTAAAAATTTCTATAAAAAAATGTTAAATGCAAAAATTAGTTTAAACAAATTTCAATGCAAAAATTTCAAAGAATATTTTCAACGTAAAAAATTTAATAAACTATTTTCGATGCCAAAAATTTTATTGAAAATTTTCGTTGCAAATTTATTTTATAAAATTTGAAATTTAATTTTATATAATTTTCACTATATAAACTTTTTCACATACATTTTTAATTCCATATTTTTGATGTATGACTTTTTTTCAAAAATTTTGGATGTTAATCTTATCAAAGTAAAATTTTTGGTAGAAATGTTTTGATGTAAAAATTTCTATTAAAAATTTTTGATTTTTTTTTTTTATTAAAAGTTCTTGATACAATTCTTTTCTACAAACCCCTTTTATATACAATTTTTTTCTACAATATTTGTGATGTATAACAATTTTTAAAAATGTTGGATGTAAATCTTTATATAGAAAATTTTCGATAAAAATTTTTGTATGAAATATTTTTAATTTAAATTTAGAATCCAAACATAGCATTTCGATTTTTTATAAAAAATATTTAAGAAATCATCCAGTTTAAGTACACAAAACTTCCTAGGTTTGGATAAGATTTCAAAGTTTCTGATGATTTCAAAATCTTTGTATAAGACTTAAATACTTATGAAAAAATTATAACAAATATTGGCATAACTCTTAGAAGTCTTAGTATTTCAGCCTAAGGCCTTAGCTAAACGCATTTAAGATGTATAAGAATTCAAAGTTTTAATAATAGACTAAAAAGTTTTTTTTATCAGACTTTAAAAAACAAGTCAAAAATTTTAAGACTCTGTAGAAATTTTAAAATCTTTGTTTTAGATTCCAGCCATAAGATTTAAGAGTCTTCAATTAGTCCTTGAAGTATATTTAAACAATTTTTTTTTTCTATTCACAAATCACCATTGGGCACCATCAAAAGTCACATTAAATACCAGAGCATAAAATTTAATTTGTTGTCTAAAAGTGTAAAGGTCAGCAAAATTAACGAAAGGCGTTAATTTTTGTTTACTCAGCTAAACAAACTTTAACCAAAAAAAACAACACTCTTCCTTTAAGGCCTAAACTGACTGCTTTCTAAAGTAACAAATTCACACCCCATATCAAGTTAATAAGTATTGTCAAAAATAACAAGAAATTATACACATATGTACAATATTTATCTATAAAGAGAACAACAAAAAATAAAAATAAAATAACTTAATTCCCTACAATTGAATAAATATTTCATAAGTTGCTACAATTTATATATATTTTTTTCTCTTTACTAAACGTTAAATTGTTCTTTAGTTTCAGTTCAATTTCTATTAAATAAATAGTATTGCGGCAAAAAAAAGGCAACTGAAGGCAGCAAAAAAACACTCAACAAACTTTTACTTGAGCACGTACAAGTGCGTTTCGTTACAGTTTTATTGCGTAAACGCCTTTAACGGGTTTTCATAGTTTTTTTCCCTTTAAATTGAATGCATACTTACACACACATAAATACACATACACACAAACTCATAGAAATTTCTCTTAAGGGAAAAAAGGAACAACGACAGCAAAAAATAACAAATACAAAAAGAGCAAAGTTATAACAATAATAACAACAAATAGCAAATGTGATTTTCCAAACAACAATTGAATTAGTTTCAGATTAGATACAACATGAATTTTGTTTCAGTTTAACAGTACCAGCAGCAGCAGCAAAATGTTAGCAACAACATACACATAAGTATATGTATATTGAATACAATTGTAATGTGAGAAAAAAAAACAAAGAAAACGGGATTTGAAAATAAAGCAATACAAATGTAAAAAGGGACAATTGTAATAAAAATTCAAACATTGACAATAATACAATGAGACATAAAAATACAAGTACTTCTTTACTTGTATATTCCATATCCCGTATACATACTCACATATACAATCATAAATTAAACCAAACTCTAACTCGAAAACTAAATGTAAAGATTTTCTATATGGAATTGTCTGGGATGTCCAATATTTCTACTCTGATCGGGGTCAATAAACACTCTTTGTATAAAATAAAAACAAAACATATTAATAACACTCTGATACAGTGAAAATACACTCGGAGCGAAACCAAGCTCAACCAGTAGAACTCGGTTAGAAGATCATTTTACCATTTTTAAAATTTTCGATATACCCTCAAAATCGAAAGTTATCGATAAAAAACGATTTTTTTGGACTTAGCGGAGAAAAGAAGGCTTAACTGAGTCATTTTTACATCGATTTAAAATTTTAAAATGTGTTTCGACAGAAAACAAAATAGGCTTTCACTTCGTAAAGACCTTTTTTAACGTGACCAATTTATCATAAAAATATTTTCCGCTGAAGTTAAAATTTAATTTTTTTTTCGATTTTTTCAACTTCGGAAGCTTTTTTTTCGTAAAATTTATCAGAAGACCTAATATATTTTGACTTAGAAAAATAATCATGGTTACCATTTTGTAAAACAAGAGTACTTTAATTAAAATCGGAAACATATTAACAGAGATATAACAATTTTAGTAAAAAAGGTGAATTCAGTATTATTTGTATATTAGAAAATTTTCTATACAATACTACGTTAGAGTGTTTTTTCAACTTTTTTCAAAAGTAGAGAAATGGCGGTCGGATTATTATGGCATTAGGTGAGAAACTTCAAATAACAAAATTTAAGCCAAATCGGACTACGTTATCACGTGGCGCCCAGGCCATGAAGTTGAAAATTGCGTTTATAAGAAAAAATATGGCCAATTTTTTAGTTCTTGTAAATTTTAACTTTTTTAATAATGTAGACTCAATTAGCTTTCTATCTACGTAAGTAGCATATAAATCGGCTAAGGATTTTTTGAGTTACCGGAAATTTTCATAGAAATTTTGGGTCCTTGAAGACATCTATTTGATTTTATGATATTTGTTAATGGAAAGCAAATTGGGTCTAAATTACAAATTAACATTCAGATTTTGTCAAAAAGTTAAGCTTATAGGTCAAAATTTGCAAAAACCGAAAAATTGCACATTTTTCTGGCCGGCACTCCTTGAAATTCGAAAAAAGTGACTTAAGAAGTTAACTAAAACTGCTTCTTTTGTCTTTTAATTCGCTGTTAATTTAAATTTAAATAATCTAGGTTCACAAAATATTTAATGCACTTTTCAAGTAAATATAAAAAAGTTTGGCATTCCTAACAAAATACTGCGGAAAACGGCGTCCCAATGTGAAAAAATCGAAAAAAAAAATTTTAATTTGTTTGAAAATATTTGTATGATAATTTGATGAAATAAAAAATCTTTTTTAACAAGAAGAGAGCCTGATGTCTTGTCTGTCTCAAACCGTGTTAAAATTTCAAATCGATAAACAAATGACTTAGCTAGGCCTATTTTTGTTCGAGAAGACCAAAAAAATCGTTTTTTATCGATAACTTTCGATTTTGAGGGTATATCGAAATTTCTAAAAATGACAAACTGATACACTCAATAAGGCCTATCGTTTGATATAGGTTTCCTTAAAAGTGTATTTCTTTTTCCTCAAAATGTATCAGTGTGTAATTTGTATAAAATCAAAAATATCAGAAAGTCTTTCTACTTTGAAAAGGAAATCAAAAGATATATATTAAATAAGTCGAAACTGCCATAAGAACTTCAGAAATATAGGCTCAGTATAAAACTTTATACTCAGCATAAAACTTACTCTTCATAGTAAAGCCAACAAGGGGCCAAATAACCACATTTGATATCGATCGATATGTAAGATATTTTAGAAACATACTCTTAGGATAATCTAAATAATATATAACACATAAGGTTCACTACATTGTCTCTTATTTGTCTAAAGTTCCTTGACAGTAAAAGAATTTAACTTAAACAACCCCCTAATTCCGAACCGTCGTGGTATAGCAGATTAGTCATCCGCCTAGCATACCAGAGGTCCCAAGTTCGATCCCTGGCCAGACCCACTTGAAAAAAATAAATTTTCAAAAAAGCGGCGGTTCACCTCATAACTCAGCTAGCCACTGGTTATTGAGTATTAGGCTATGTAAAACTTCTCTAACTAATGCATTTGCCGTTCGGAGAATTCGGCAAATGTTGCTATCATCTGCAAAAGAGTAGATAGGATTAGAAGTTTTACATAGAAGGTTATTAAGAAATATAAGAAAAAGAGTTGGAGAAAGAACGAAGCCTTGGTGTACCCCCGAATTAATCTTTAACTCATTCGATGATATTCTATCTATAACAACTCTTATAGTGTGATCCCTCAGAAAACTCAATATAAACCTTCTATCGGTTGCCAACTCCAAAAGCAATAAGTTTTGATAGAAACACTCAATGCCACACTCTATCAAACGCCTTGGAAATATCGAGAGCTATAACTTTACTTTCGCCAAGACAGTGAAATATATAAATGTTTAGATAAAATTATTTAGAAATTCCCTAGGGTAAGTTACATAATATTTGCTTAAAAGTCTAAATTTTCTACTGATAACGATTTTCTCGAAATTAAGCAATTTAATTACTGATTATATAAAAGTTATGTGTGCAAAACGAGAACCGCCGTGGTATTGCAGGTTAGTCATCCGCCTATCATACCAGAGGCCCAAGTTCGATCCCTGGCCAGACTTACTTGAAAAAATAAATTTTCAAAAAAAGCGGCGGTTCACCTCATAACTCAGCTAGCCACTGGTTATTGAGTATTAGGCTATGTAAAACTTCTCCGTTCGGAGCCGGAGTTAAAACGTAGGTCCCATTCAATGAGTCTAAAAATAGAATCGGATGCAACTCATTGTCTGAGAGAAGTACCCCTTGTTCCAATTGGAATGTTGTCGGGGAATTATATATATATATATATATATATATATATATATATATATATATATATATATATATATATATATATATATTATATATATATATATTAGGGCGGGTCAATTTGTATGGACGAATTTTTTGGAGGACTGGCTCAGCGAAATTCGTAAAATACATGTAATTTATATTTACATGTAATTTCAAGACTTTTTTTCCACTACAGCATATACAAATTCTGAAAAAAAGCTGTGCGGACTTTCGTAAATAGATTTTTTCTCAATTATAAAATATGAATGTATGAAATTTAAAAGAAGTGTATAAAATGATAATTGATAAAATTTGAATGAAAACTGAAACAATACAGAATATTAAAAATTATTTCAAGTCTCGTTTGCGCTCAGTTGTGGGCCTTTTTTATAATTGAGAAAAAAATCTATTTACGAAAGTCCGCACAACTTTTTTTTCAGAATTTGCATATGCTGTAGTGGAGAAAAAGTCTTGAAATTACATGTATTTTACGAATTTCGCTGAGCCAGACCACCACAAAAATTTGACCCGCCCTAATATATATATATATGTGTGCAAAACGTTACAGAAAATTGTCATTATCTTTAGGTTTAGGAGCATTTGTCTTTAGATATAGGAGCGATGTCTGTCTGTCTGTCCATCTGTCAGTGCGTCTGTCTTTGGAAAGCTGATCTCTTATTTGCTTATAAAGGTATTATGATAAATAGGCAGCATATAAAACTTCATCGAAATCGGATCACATTTACCCATAGCTATAATGCTTACGAAAACAGCTTATATTCCATCTAAAATACACTTAAATGGCAATAAATCATATGCTGTAATAGCTATGAAAACTAAATTCAGTACAAGTCAACTTTAGGTCACCATTTGACCATAGCTCCCATGTGAAAAACTTACAGGAACACAAAAATGCCAAAAATATAGATAATTTTATATAAAGTCTGGACTTAACATTGATTGATAGCTATCAAATTTTGTAGGTGTAATCTTAATATACTGAAAACACCTTCAACACCTGCCATATTACTATCAATTTGTGTGGCCCAACTCATATTAAGTACAACGAAAAGTATTTAACATGTTATTAATGTAAAACTATAACCGGTTATGAGACCAGCTTTTGGGCAAAGTGCATACCAGGGAAATCACTTCGATACTTTTAAATTTTGTGCTATAAAACTACTGCAACCGAATTTACTTCAAAGTATTTACTAACAATACCAACTAGAACAACAAATTTTTTAGAATTTGGTCCACATTTTGAATAAGCTGCTTCCACGTTGATATATGAGATATGTTTCTAAATTTAACACAATTTGATGGTGGATATATAAGACTCAGTACAGCTGAATATAAAACTCTTACTTGTTTAAGGTAATAGGACTTATGTAAAATTTTTTGCTCAAATTAGGTATTTTTACTCTTAAAGATAGAAAGTTTTTTATATATTAAATTAAAAAAAAATATAAAATGAAAATTTTTTGATTTTGCTAATCCTATATTCTTAAACGAGCAATAATTGTATGTATTTATATATATATAATATATATATATATATATAGAATGACTATCTCGAAAACGGCTCTAACGATTTTGATCAAATTTGGACAGTGGGTATCTTTTTTGATGTCTAGGTCGAAGAAGAAGGGACTTTTGGAACCTTTGCCTCTAAGAGGGTAAAAACGGGTAAAAAGGGGAAAAAATCGAAAACGCTATATCTCCTTAAGTAATAGGTATAGAAACAAAATTAACGTTACAAAATTACGTTTTAAACTGCTATGAAAATAAACGGACAGGTGTTTGGTACTTTTTTTAAACTATGTCCGATAGGGGGTAAAAAAGGGTGAAAATAGTTTTTTGGTACCTTTTTAACCCACTCTTATATTTTAAACTAAGGAAAATAGAAAGAATCTTTGTACTGCAATCAATAGTAATGTTATACCTTTTAAACAAATGAATGTTTGTCTGTATGTATGTTCTTTATAGAATAGTAAACTGTGCATTTGATCATGTTATGCTCTTTAGCGAAGATGTTGCGGATAAGCCGGCGAAGGTTTTAAAGTTGATAAGACTAATTTCCGATAAATGGCGTCACTGAAAATTACTAAAAATGAATTAAATCGTAAACTGTGCATTTGATCATGCTACAATCTTTAGCAAAGTTGTTGCACATGATCCGACGAAGGTTTCTTTGTTGATATGAAGAAAGTTAAATTTTTTTACTCAAAGTCAATTTAATCGTAAGCTGTACATTTAATCATGCTATAATCGTCAGCAAAGTTGTTGCGGAAAAGCCGACGAAGGTTTATGAATTGGAATGAGCAACGTCCGACAGGTGGCGCCACAGAAAATTACTTAAAGTGAATTAAATCGTAAACTGTGCATTTGATCATGTTATAATCATAAGCAAAGTTGTTACGCATAAGCAAACGAAGGTTTCTTTGTTGGTATGAACATTTGATCAGACTATAATCTTTAGCAAAGTTGTTGAGAATGAGTCGACGGAGGTTTCTGTTGATATGACCAATTTCCAAAATTATTAAAATGAGTTAAACTGTAAACTATGCAAACTATGTGTTGGTCGGACAAAATAAATAAAATAATTCAAAATTAACTTTATAAGGCTCGGTCAACCAGGTACTTTTTCTTAATTGCGATATAAATAACTCCAAAACCTCTGATCAAGAAACACCTTGTATGTATTATCATGACTTAGGGCTAATTTTGGTTTAATTCCAATTATGCGGTTCTCAATCAAATTAAAGTGCCCTTTACTGTTTTAAATGTATTATCCGAATCGATATATAAATACCTTAGTTTAAGACTCTATCATACATATGTGTCGTATGATTAATATAAAATTATTTTAATAAAAAATTATAATACTCATACGCACCATTGTTTTAAACGAACTCTTCTAACTCCTCATCAACGACTTTTAATGTTAGACCCCAGAATCTAAGTAATGACTTACAATTCTGAGCATGAGCTAAAAATTTTTATGTTGGTCATTCCTGATTGCGTATAACTCCTAAATAACTTTGTATTATAGAAAAAACAAATTATATCCTCACATCATTGAAGCTGATTTTTTACGTTGCTTTCTAAAATCTTGATATTGTCTGACATCGACCACATCTGTATATTTAACTTAAGCAAAAGATTTATTCACATAAGTATGTTATCCAATGTAGTGTCATTTAAAACGATATAAATCAAAAATTATGATAAGTAGCAAAACCAGAGATTTTACATTTTTTGAAAATTAAAAATGATGCTTAAAAATTTATTAAACATATTCAATTTTAAAAAGATTTCTACTTAAGGTAAATTTAAACTTAATACTCTTCTTGCAACCGGAATTTTTAAACATTTTAAAATTGTATGTATCTATGTCAGGAGTATAAAAGGAATTTTCAATTTAACAATTTCTTAAATTGTCAACTGCTTTCCAATTCCAATACAGAAAATTATATGCTAGTCCTTGTATATATTTCAGAAAAAAGTGCATGTATAATACAATTGAATATGGACACAAAAAATGTAGATGTTTTGCTTTTCGAAAAAAAAATCAACTTTCTTCAAATCATTTCCCCTTAAGGGTCTTTTTATTTTACTCTTTTGATAATATTATTTTTTTTACTCCGTAAAAATGATGATTTTGTTTGTTTATTACAATTGTTATGTATAAACAACAACATTTCCATTTTACACCCAGAATAATTTTAAAAAATAAAAAAAAAATGTTTGCAAGTAATAAATAATTTTTTTTTATTTAACTTAAATAATTTATATTGTGCTTAAATATTAATTTGTGGATTAACACTATTTAAAAAATCCAACAATATTTTATTTAATTATCTAGTATTTATGAATGTTTATTTATTTCAATTTAATTTTTATTTATTGACCCATAAAATTCTTATGTATTGAACAATTGTTTGAATTGAAACAAACAAAAAACTCATATTTAATAATAAATTGCTTTGAAAATAATAATAAAAACAGCCTAACATTTGTATTGTGTGTTATATAAAACGGCAAAAAATCGAATAAAACCATGAAAACAAACAATTAATAAATCATTTTTAAAACACCAGTTTATGGTCTATGGTTTAATAGAAATTCGTTTCCATAAATTAAATTTTTTATTTTCGTTCTAAAATTTTAGCTGGTTAAATGGTTGTGTGTTTAAACACTCTTAAATTTTTTGGAGAATTTAAAGAATTTGTTACAGTGTATATTATTTTTGAGTTTATTGTGTAGTATTATTTTGAGTCTTGGGAAATGTAAATGATTGTATTAAGTAGCTCTACATTGGGTCATTTAGGTGAAGGCATTGTAAGAGTTTTTCATATTTTTTGGAAGGAAAGTGGATATTCTTAAAACTTTGGTATTTTACCCTCTATCATTTATTTCAATATTTTGAAGTATTTTTACTATGGGGCGTATGCGTGTTATTCTATATTGAACTATGTAGTAGAATATTAAACCCTATTCAAATGAAAATCGATTTTTAAATTGATAGATATCATTTGATTTTAAGGTTGTTTGTTTCACTTCGAACTCGAATTTACCTACGTTTAAAAGCTAACAAAACAATTGCTTCAATTAATACTTTCCCGTATGAGTGTTGTCTTATACATATTTTAGTTTTATTTCAATATGAGTGTTATTTTACTTGGAATTTTAGAATCGTTAGAAGCTCTGGGAGTCGAAACTTAGTACTATGCACAGTTGTATTTCTTCGTCCTACAACGATGAAATTTTTCATAATTGTTCAGTTTTATATAAATAAGAAAAATTAAAAAAATTTCAAAATCCGTCGACTAATTGGATTACCTGACTTGAAACCCCATTCTTGAACCGCCAGTTTTACAAACCACAATTCTCAACAGAATTTGATGAAATTCGGCACACGATTATTAGTTGATCCAAAAAAGAGATCCACTAATTTTAGTTAAAATCAGTCGACTCTCTGGATACCTGCCTTGGACCCCATTTTTTCACTTATTTTAGTTTTCAAGGTATAAGCAAACAACATCAACTAAATCTAATAAAGAGCTCTATTAACTTTGGTTGAAGTCCGTTCACTCCTTGTGATACCTGTCTTGGTTCCAGATTTTTCCGCTTATTTTTATTCTCAATAGATTTTGAAGGAATAATGCACACGTCTATTAATTGATCCAGGAAAAAGTTTTACAAATTTTGGTTGAGCTCACTTAATTCTTTGAGGTATCTTCCTTGGACCCCCATTTTTTTCACTTATTTTTGTTATAAACAAAATTTGATTAAATTTGGCACGTCTAGAAGTTTATCCAACAAAGAGCTCTACTAATTGTTGAAATCCATCCATTCCTTGGAGTACCTGCTTTGGACCCCCATTTTTCACTTATTTTTCTTCACAATATATAAGTCGCAATTCTCAACAGAATTTGATTAAATTCGGTACACATCAATAAGTTAACTCAGAAAAGATTTCTATAAATTTTGGTTGAAATCCGTCGACTCCTAGCGGTACCTGCCTTGAACTTATACTTGAATAGAATTTGATTAAAAAGTTAAGCCTAAATGACTGCAACACTTTTTGCTTAAATTATGCGTAACAATTTACGTGACTTTTTTCCAGAAAATTTTGAACTTTGTTCTACGATTGGTTAATTTTGGCGAATTTTTTTCGCTCAACCTAAAGACTTTCCCTTTTTACGTGGTTATGGTGGGAGTACTGAGCAAAGCCGAGTCAACTTAGTTTTTGTCTAAAGAAAAATGAAAACACTGAATTTTGTAGAGCTTTTTTAATTTCCTAATAACTCCCAAACTACATACGAGATCAAGTTATTTTCTTCTGCAGACTAAAACCAAGGTTCTGTATCTTTGTTAAATCGACATCAAGATCAAAGCTGTGAAGCTATATTCGATTTGCAGCAGAAATACCAAAGGAAATCGCCTTATATTTCTTTCTGTGATAAACAATAAAATTTTCTTTCAAATTTAAATTTATTTCAACAAAATCTAAAAATTAATTATGAATTAAAAAAATATTTTATTTAATATTATCAAACTTTTTCAGGCTTAGTCAATCTTATTGCATTGAAATCAAGCTGTTCTCTAATATATGAACACATGTGTCGTATGATTAATATTAAAATTTTTCAATTTAAAATCCCAATCCTCATACGCCCCGTACAAAAAATTTAAGTGCATTTATAAGAGGGGAGTTAACATTGAGTCGAACAAAACTTTTAAGTTTTCCAATTTTATGTAACAAATTTACATTTTGTTGTTAGTTTAACAACAATTTTATTTCTTTTGTTTTTCTTAAATTGTTCAGAAAAAGAATATTTAGCGTTTTTTTTAAATAAAACAAAACAACCAACAATTTGAATTTTTATTTCATTTAAAACATTTAGCAAAAAAAAATATTAAAAAAACTAAAGAACAATGAAATTGGAAAAAATGAAAAATAAGCGAACCAAAATGATATCATTGTTAAAGTTATAGCTATAGCTTCAGTTAAAAATTATATCTATTCCTTTTCCAAATAGTTTACTCTTCCACATCATCGATATACATAGAAAGAACAAAAAGAGAACAAAACAAAAAGTCGAAACGGAAGGAGGTGGGCCAGGAAACTAATAAAGTTTTACATTATGAAAACAAAAGGGAACAAAGTATTGCTAACAAAATAAAAACAATATCAAATTACGAAAGAAAAACTATTTTCCGACAAAAAAAAAACGAATAACTACATTAAATACAGCAAAGACCGTTGAATCACACACAGACAAAGAGGGCAAATCTAAAACAAAAGCGAAATAAAACAAGAAAAAAAGTTTTACAATTTCACTTATCATTTCACACGATTATCACATACACCTCATTAACAAAAATGATCATTTATTATAATTTTATTATTAAACTATTGTAACTATTATAATCAATGACATTAACATAACTTTGTTTCGAAACTATTTTTCTAAATATAACCATTTTACACGAGAATTTTATGTTTATTTTTTTTTTTTTTTTTTTGTCTTCTACTAAAAGTTGCTAGAGGGTTTATTTTGTCACTGGACAAAATGCAATAGTTTAGTGTTTTTTTTTTGAACTTAATTGTTCGTATTAAAATGATAAAATATCATTATGAGTATAAATTTTGTGTTTGAAAAATAAAAATTGATTTACTCATTAATTATGCAGAAATTTTATATTTAACACAAACTCAATTTTGTGAAATAAAGAATATTCCTTTTTTTTTTTGTTTTAGATTCCATTAAAATGATAATTAAGGCAGTTTTTATTATAAACTATTTTTTGGCTAAATGGTTTATACGAGGGGTGTTACTTAGTTGAGATGAACAACGTATCCTCTGATCAGGAAATCAAAAAAGCTCTACAAAATTCAGTGTTTTTCATTTTTCTTTAGATAAAATCTTAATTAGCTCATCATAACCATGTGAAAGACGAAAGTCTCTTCTTTAGATTAAGTAAAAAAAATTCACCGAAATTGACAAATCGTAGAACAAAGTTCAAAATTTTCTGAAAAAAATCATGTAAATTGTTATGCATTATTTTGAGCAAAAAGTGTTGCAGTCAAATTATATTTAAGTGTTACTCCAAGCAGGTGCCCCTAAGAGTCGACGGATTTGAACCAAAATTAGTAGAGCTCTTTGTTGAACTAACAAAAATAAGTAAAAAAAATGGGGATCCAAGGCAGATAAGTACCTCAAAGAGTCTATAGAGTCTATATAGTCTATAGAGTCTATAGACTCCTTTTTTAGATCAACTAATAGACGTGTGCCGAATTTCCTTAAATTCTGTTTCGAATTGCAGATTGTACACTAAGAAGAAAAATAGGTAAACAACAAGTAGGAGAGTGCTATAGACGGTCAAGGCCGACCATACCATACCCTTCAACACTAAAGTCAAAGACATTTGATAAATTTTGTCATCATTCAAACATTTTCTCAAGACTTTTATATCTATTTAAGCTGTTTTTGTCATTTCGACTTATATGAGGGCTAGGGTCAAATGTGGACCGATTATCTTGAAATTTAGCAATTTTAGAAAAATTATTATATATGCGAGAAATAAACTTAAAATTGTAATTTTTTTTAGATTTACAAGCGTTTTAGTGATATTTGTCTCATTTAGAGCGTTTTATTAGAAGAGTTTGTATGGAAGCTATAGTCAAATATGGGCCGATTTCAACCAAATTTGGTACAGTGATTTTGCTTTACAGAAGAAGGATTTCTTTAAAATTCCTTTAAAAAATATTGATATTTCTGGCCAAAATATCAATTCCGGGAAGTGGGACCTATGGGAAGTGTCATAAATAATGGACCGATTTTGACGAATTTCAATAGCCATGGTCCTACTGTCAAAAACAATTGCCTGTGCTTTTAAATTTCGACCTTTACATTGATTATATTGTTTACATGTTGGTCAAGCCAGACGGAAGGACTGACATCGCTAAATCGATTCAGAAAGTAATTCTAAGTCTATTGGTATTCTAAAAGGTGGGTCAAACTTATGATACCCTTTTCACCTATGGTGGTAAAATAGGAATCCAAGAAAAATTTTTTTTTCAATTATTCGTTAAAAATTGTTTTCTATGAAAATTTAAAAAAATGTATTTTTTTCAAAACAATTTTTTCTATAGAAAAATTTTCGATACAAATTTTTTATAGAAATATTTTTCTGTAGAAAATTTGCTGAAAGCTTTTTGATAAAAAATTTTCTATTGAAAAATTTTTGATAAAAAAAAAAAAAAAAAATATAGAAAAATTTTTGATAAAATGAGAATCCAAGGAAGATACCCCAACGAGTCGATTCATTTCGATTTTTCAATATTTCTTATCCACATATGTATATATATAAAACTGAAAAAGTATGCAAAATTTCATCATTGTAGGATCCATCCTTCTATATTTTGCACTTCGATGTATGAAGAAATACCACTATGCATCGCTCTACATACCATCACGAAAATAAATGAGAATTTTGCTTATGATTTACATATGTTCAAAAATTACATTTCTAAACATAAAAATATTTTTCTATGAAAATTAAAAAAAATATATATTTTTCTAGCGAAAAATTTTGTCAAAACAATTTTTTCTATAGAAAAATATTTTTCTGTAGAAAAATTGCTGAAAGCCTTTTGATAAAAAAATTTTGCAAAGAAAAATTTTTGATAAAAAAAAATGTATAGAAAAATTTTTGATAAAATGAGAATCCAAGGAAGATACCCCAAGGAGTCGATGGATTTCGATTTTTCAATAATTCTTGTCTACATATGTATATATATAAAACTGAAAAATATGCAAAATTTCATCATTGTAGGATCCATCCTTCTATATTTGCACTTCGATGCATGAAGAAATACAACTGTGCATCGCTCTATATACCATCACGAAAATAAATGAGAATTTTGCTTATGATTTACATATGTTCAAAAATTACATTTCTAAACGCAATCTATAATTCTTAAATAGCAAAATATTCAAATTATTCCCCTATGGCAACTTTAACACTTTTGTATGGAAAACTTTAAAATTCAGCCCAAAAGTATGCAATTTCTTATAACAGCTCTTGCTTTTGTTTAACTCCCTCTCTATATACTCATTTCCATATTCAATTCCCTCTGGCAACTCCTTCACTTTCTATTTAAAAAATAAATTAAGCCCAAAAATATGCAATTCTTAATTACAACTTAAACAAAATTAACTTCCTCTCATCTTTGCATTAGACCCTAATCAGTATTCACAATATAATCACACAAATTTCCCCAAATACACTTTTTTGACTTTTCTATTCCGTATTAATTATAAAAGATTTTGTTTTCTCTGAACTATCTTTGCCTTAAATGGGAACATAAATGTATGTCCTTGTTTAATTGTCAAAATTAACTTGACAATACACTCCCTTTTCACAGACTAACCACACACATCAAACAAAAGAAACAAATACATACATACTTACATACAGTACCACTCAAATATCCTGTATTTAACACTCATTTAAACTGTAACTGACATTTGGAAAGAAATTTTGTTACTCTAAGACAAGAAAATGATTTCAGTTGTGTCCTTATGTACATCAAACATTTACTCACATGCAATTGCAATTCATTTTCTTGTTTAACTTAAATGTTTCCTGTTTCTGTTGCTATTTGAATTTCTAAATATTAGATATTTTGAATTTTCGGATGTTTTGTAGTATTTCGATTGTACATTCCTTTTTCAAGTGATGTAATGATGTTTCTTTTTCTTGTTAAATATACAAATGTATGTAAAGTCTATATGCTCATACACAAAAATGATGCTTAGTCTTAGTCTAATATGTATAGAAAGAACATTTGTGATATTGTAAGACTCTTGTGATTGTTTCTAGTACTTGTAGCCCTGATGACGATAATAATGAAGTTGTAGCTGTAGATGTTTGGGAAATGATAATAATGATGTTATACTGTTGCTGACACAATTGTGTCATTTTGCAAATCATCAAATATCACAAGTTCTACTCCAATGTCGTTTATTTAATAGTTTTTATTGTTAAAACGTGCTTCTCTCTCTTGGCCAAATTCCTATGACTAAAACACTAAATAAACTGGTATATTTTGGTTTCCAAAAAATTTTCCTCATATTGTTAATATTTTAATGTTTCTTAAAACCGAAGACCAGAAGTGAACTGTGTACATTCGAATATGTAATAGAAACAAAAATTGCTTTGTTAAGCAAAAATATTGTGAAATGTTGAAAACATAAAAACAAAACAATTTTTACATTTTTTTTTTTTTTTGCTAAATCCAAAATACCTTCGAGAAAAATCGTATTGTATTGTATTTTAGCTTAAGAGCACTTTTCTTTTACTTTACAAGTACACACACTTGTAAGGAGTTGTAAAATTTGATATATTTTTAAGGTTTTAGTATGTTCGATTTAACAATACCCTGGGCTATAGTTACAGATGTTAAAAGCTAACACATCAATTGTCAGAAAATTCGACAAAAGTGTTAATGCAAGAATTTAAGTGAAATTGATGTGATAGAATTAAGTTTCACAATTGAAAATACAAAATTGAGGTTATTTTGATTCAATTGATAAGTATTTGGGGTATTTGTTTTCTTGAAAAATTTAATTTAATTATTGAATATTATTATTTTTAAAACCTTTATTATTAATAACTAAAAAAAAAAAGCTCATAAAATTTCATTGTTATTTTTCGTTATCATTTGTCATTATTATTTCGAAAGAATATTGTAAAAACTAAAAATAAAATACGGCTAAATCGCCGCATTTTATATAGATCGAAAACTCAGACTTTTAAGCAAATATTGTGTAACATACCTTAGGGATTTCGAAAATAGTTAATTTTACTAAAAGTTCAATAAAATCAAATCAATCTAAACAGATCAAAAAAAATGTAAAAATATTAAGTTTGAATAAAATTCTTTTACTATCAGGGAAATTTTGTCAAATAATTTACAATGTAGTTAACGTTGTATACAGGCGTAGGCAGCCCATACTACCAGGAGCGGATGTATTTTTGTAATTTTCGTAAATATTACGATCATTAATGAAACTCGTGAAAGTGAGTTTAAAAGAATTCAGTTGAATAGATTTGACATAGAAATATTAACTGTACAAAAATTTTTAATAAAAAACTTTAATATATAAAAAATATTGATAAAATAATTTTCTATAGAAAAATTATTGATACAAAAATTTTCTATAGAAAAATTTTCTTAGAAAACTTTTTGATAAAAAAAATTCCTACAGATAAATATTGAATAAAAAATGTTTCTATAGTAAATTTTTAATAAAAAAATTTCTATAGAAAAATTTTCGATAAAAAATTTTTTGATCAAAAATTTTCTATGCAGAAAAATTTTTGAAAAAAAATGTTCTATAAAAAAATTTTTGATAAAAAAATTTTCTATAGAAACATTTTTGACAAAAAAAAAATATTATTGTAATAGACAGTTTTTTGATAAAACCAAAAAATGTTTCCTCGACGCGTTTCGATGGTTGGTTAGGCCATCTCATCATTTTTTGGTTTTATCAAAAAACTATTTATTACAGTAATAAAAAAAGTAATGAATTGGGATCTTAGTGCAATACACTACAGTAAAACTTTTTAATTAAATGTTTGATGTCCGAAAATTTTTTAAAAACATTTATAAAAAAACTTTCTATAGAAAAATTTTCTATAGAAAAATATTTGATAAAAAATTTTTAATAAAAAAATTTTCTATGTAGAAAAATTTTTAATAAAAAAAATGTTCTATAGAAATATTTTTGATAAAAAAGTTTTCTATAGAAAAATTTTTGACAAAAAAAACTTTCTATAGAAAAATTTTTGATAAAAAAAATTCTTTAGAAAAATTATTTATAAAAAAATTTACTATAAAAAAAATTTCCATAGAAAAATTTTTGATAAAAAAATTTCTATAGACAAATGTTTGATAAAGAAATTTTCTATAGAAATCTTTAATAAAAAAAATTTTCTATAAAAAAAAAATGTTGATAAAAATATTTTCTATAGAAAAATTTTTGATAAAAAATTTTCTATAGAAAAATTTTTGATAAAATTATCTAAAGAAACATTTTAGATAAAATTTTCTATACAAAAATTTTTGATAAAATTTTCTATAGAAAAATTTTTGATAAAATTTTCTATAGAAAAATTTTTGATAAAATTTTCTATAGAAAAATTTTTGATAAAATTTTCTATAGAAAAATTTTTGATAAAATTTTCTATAGAAAAATTTTTGATAAAATTTTCTATAGAAAAATTTTTGATAAAAAAGTTTTCTGTAGAAATATTTTTGATAAACAAATTATCTATATAGAAAAATTTTTTGATAAAAAAATCTTCTAAAGAAAAATTTTTGATAAAATTATCTAAAGAATAATTTTTGATAAAATTTTCTATAGAAAAATTTTTGGTAAAATTTTCTATAGAAACATTTTTGATAAAAAAGTTTTCTGTAGAAATATTTTTGATAAACAAATTATCTATATAGAAAAATTTTTGATAAAAAATTTTCTAAAGAAAATTTTTTGATAAAAAATTTTCTAAAGAAAAATTTTTGATAAACAATTTTTTTATAGAAAAATTTGAAATAACAAAATTTTCTAGAAATTTTTGATAAAAAAATTTTCTAAAAAGGTTTATCAAAGTTTGGGACATCAAACATTTAATTAAAAAGTTTTACTGTAGTGTATTGCACTAAGAATCCCAATTTATTACAATTATTTATTATTGTAATAAATAGTTTTTTGATAAAACCAAAAAATGTTGGTGGGCAAACCTTTCCTTCGATGGTAGGTTAGACCATCTCATCAGGAGGATTATCCCTAATTCTAGACAGAGCGAAAACCTCACATTATGTATAATTTGAGGGACTGAATAAATACGAATTATTATTATTGTGTTCAACAAATATCAACATAAAGCGCAGATTATCATCCGAACAGAAACACACAAACATTTTTCAGTTTTATCATTTCTTTATTTCCCACACAAATTTTCTATTGAAAAATTTTTAATAAAAAAATTTTTACGTCATTCCTTAGAAAATATAGAAAAATTTCTGATAAAAAAAAATTTGATAAAAAAAACTTCTATCAAAAATTTTTTGATAAAAAAATTTTCTATTGAAAAATTTTGATGAAAAAATTTTCTATAGAAATTTTTGATAAAAAACAATGTTTACGTCATTCTTTAGAAAATAACTACTTAATGATGAATTTTCATAAAATAATACTTTTATAATTTGAAATATTCATGGTTTTAAGATCGTCCCGTAACGATAGTAAGATTTTGTCATTTTCAATTTTTTATGAATTAAAAAAAAAAACTTTTTGATTTTGCACAACAAAAATATTTGTTTATATTGCAATATCATTACACAAAAATCTAGAGCAATTTTGTTCTTAATTTTTTAATGTATTTTTAATTCAAATTGGACAAAGCGTTTTTAAGATATGGTAAACTAACTAGGACAACCTAATACAAATACTAAATTTTAGAAATAAATAAAAATAATTAATTTAAAATTTGGGAGTTTTTGTGCTTAAGGCATTATAACCGATTTAAAATAGTTGAAATTGATTGTAATTTTGGCTTACAAAAATTTAGAATGAACATCCCTAAAGTATGCAACAAAATATTTGCTAAAAAAATTGGGTTTTCCTCAACATCAAATAAGTTGGCCCCAGGTTTATTTAAACAGAACAACTTTGAATCATCATTTCGTTCCCGCTTTTGATCGCTTGTTAGCACGCAAAGCACCGACTTGAAGCAGGATGAGGAGACACCCTGTAATTAAAGTCAAAATAATTAATCACCCATTGTTTTATTTATTTAACAAAATAATTGCTGCTTTAGAAAAACAAAGCAATTAATTTTCTACTATCATACGAGTAATTTTCATAAAATTTATTAAACATTAAAGAAATTATTATTATCGATCCTTTAAAAATCCGTTAATAAATAAAAGTTCAAACAAAACAAAAATGGTTTATTCTGACCATCATAATTTTCCAAAGACATTAATTGATTAAATTGTTTGTAAAATAATAAATTATAATTTTATTTTGTTCGTATTATTTTGGATTATTGCTAACATTTATGATTTTATTATTTCAGAAAAATTCCGAAAATCCTGGCAAAAGTAACTTATAATAAAACAGCTTAAACTATGTATTAAAAATGTTTGTATGTGTACATTTTATTTCGTCCTTGCTGTTTGTCTGTGCAAGTATTGTTTGTTTAATTTTATTTTTGTTTTTTTTTCTCGTGACATTTATGACATGTATGAATGTTTGTCTGTAGTTTCGAAAACTTTTATTGAATGTTTTTCGCTTAATTAAATTCCTGACTTTTGTCACATTGCGTGTGGCCTTTAAAGACAATAATATCCAGTTAAAGAACACACATTTATTATTTACTTTAGACGTGTGTACTTTGTAACTTATATAGCTTAGGGCAAGACTTGATAGTGTTAGGAACTGTAAAATATTAAAAATCGTTAACATACCGAGTGTTTAAAAGAAGTACTGTTTAAAAAAAGGCTGAATGGCTATATCGTGTAAGCAACTAAAGATTTTTCTGTGCCACCTTAATATAAGTGTATGAATAACTGAGACAATATATGTATATAACAATTTATTCGTCATAGACACATTTTCGATACATTGTTTTTTAATTTTATTTAAAAAACGAATTGTTGGCAAAATTTTCTTTATACAATTTTTGTGAAAGAAACAATTGTATTACAATTTTTTTCCTATTTAAAAATGTTTTTCACAAAAATTCTTTCGCTTTAAATTTTTTCATTTTAAAATTTCTTTCAAATTTTTCATACAAAAATACTCAAATTTAAATTAAGCAAAGTGTGTTCGAAATACAATCAAAATTGTTTATTTAATTGAAAGACCTACTTATATAACTATTTGTAGAATATAAAATTGTTAAATTGTATGACACGGCTTTTCTGAGTTTAGTACATCCGAAATGCTAAATTTTTCATGACTTCAGCTCATAAATCAGATATGGTATATTTGCATATACCTGCAACTTATGAAAATATGACAAAAAAAAGTGTGAAAGTAAAATATGTATGTCCTTTGTTTGTAAAGACATACAGTTCAAATGAATTATTTCTTATTAGCCATATACAAATCTATGTATTAATTGTAGTAAACTGTATAAATATCAATTATTAGGATTATCCTAAAAGAATGCTACACATTTTTTTAATATCGTAGATTTTTAGCTGTAACGAACGCTATGATTAGACTCCTAAACAGGCGTAGGCAGCCCATACCACCAGAAGCCGAAGCCTTTTTTAATCTTCGCAAATAATACGATCATTAATGAAACTAGTAAAAATTAGTATTAAAATCATTCAGTTGGAATCTGGATGTTAGCAAAATCGGTTGGTGCCGCTTTATTAAAGAAAATACAAAAACAAAATACACAAGAAACAAAATCAAAATCCAATTTAATTTTTGATAAAAATATTTTTCTTTAGAAATTTTTCGATAAAAATATTTTTCTGTGAAGACTTAAAAAAATAAATAAATAAATTAATCAAAATATTTTCCGTATTTTTGTATCGAAATAGTTTCTATAAAAATTATTTTCTAAAGAAAAGTTTTCAATAAAAATATTTTTGTGTAGAAAAATTTTCTAAAAAATTTTTAATAAAAGATTTTTTATAAAAAATTGTCCATAGAAAAATTTATAATAAAAAGATTTTCCTTAGAAAAGTTTTTGATAAAAAAATTTTCTATACAACAATTTTGGATAAAAAAATGTGTTGTTTGGGAACTAATAAATCGAAATATTTTCTGTAAAAAATTTTCTATAGAAAAAATTTTAATAAAAATATTTAAAAAAAATGGAGTAGAAAACTTTTTCTTTTTAAAACATCAGAATTACGCATTACGTAAAAATATCTATATTATTTTAAAGTATACAAAACGGCAACTCTGCCAACGATTTTTTGTTCTTTCCTTTTGTGCCGACCTCTGCTACAAGCCACAATTTACACTCAATTCTAATTGAAATTAGTCGGATTTCATACATATCTTAAGGAGTTGAGAAATAAAAATATTTGTTTTCAGTTTCTATCAAGTTGAATTTTGTCCCTCCCAAAGGTATACAATAAAATTTACCACAAACTATGGGGCCAAAATGCCGCATTCGATATCGATCGAAAAATCAGGGGCCAAATTACGGCATTCGATATCGATCGAAATCTTAGATTTTTTAAAATATTTGTGTAGCATACTTTATGGATAATCAAAATTATTTAAAAGATGCACTAATTGAAGTTATTTGCCAAAAGATGAACAATAGTAACAGAGTTTTAGTTGAACAATATAAATTTTTAAAAATGAATCAAAATGAATACCAAATTTCAATGAACTTTTTGCATCGAAGTAACTTTGAACATCCCTAAAGTATACCTCACCAGGGGTAATTTGACCCCTGGGGCCAAATTACCGCATTCGATATCGATCGAACTGACTTTTAAGCGAATATTGTGGGGTACACTTAAGGGATGTTCAAAGTTACTTCGATGCAAAAAGTTTATTGAAATTTGGTATCCATTTTAATTCGTTTTTAAAAATGTATATTTTTATTTACTATTGTTTATCTTTTGGCAAATAACTTCAAAAAAATATAGTAAACTGTGTATCTTTTAAATAATTTTGATTATCCTTAAAGCATGCTATACAAATGTTTTGAAAATATAAAAGATTTTGATCGATGTCAAATGCCGTAATTTGGTCCCAGACTTTAAAGCAAATATTGTGTAACATACCCTAGGGATTCTTAAAATATTTATTTTGCAAAAAGTTTAATAAAATTTGATATCAAAACATATCTGTTTGTATGTCAAAACATTTAGTTTGAATAAAATTATTTTACTATCAGGGAAATTTTGTCAAACAAGTTACAATGTAGTTAACGTTATATGTTATATATTATTTAGTTTATCTTAAAAGTATACTACACAAATATTCCTGAAATATCTTTCATTTCTATCGAGTTCGACTGCGGTCATTTGGCCCCTGATCATTGGTGTAGTATACTTTTTGGAGGTAAAATTATATATAAGATGGATTGATTTACTATTATCGATTTTTTGCTGTTTTGAAATATATCACGTGATTTCAATTTTCGTCTTACTTTTTTTTAGTTCTAAATTTGTACAAAACTTCTGTTTTAAGTAATTATGATTACTTAGGTTTCAAGAAGGAAAAAAGTAGCTAAACATCTAATATTTTTTCAAGCTCTGCTGTTATACTAAATTTTGGCTTTAGGCCAAGATTAAAAAAACATGTCTGCAATTTTCCTGGTCTTTGCGCCATTCTTATCCCTTTAGTAGTACAAACTAATATTCTACGTATGTTTGTCTGACTAGTGACTTCTGGTTTTTCTAAACCTTCAATTCCCTGCCAGACTCAACATGGCTTTGACTATATGTTAGTATATTAACAATAAGTGACTTGGAAAATATTAAATAAAGTTTAATATTATGTTGGCCTTATTTTTTTGTAACATCATCATCGACTTTGTATAAAAAATAACCAAAATTATAACTATTAGGGGTTTTAAGCAAAATTTAACATTAGTTATTTTTTAAGTTTTTTGTTGGAAATTTTTGTCTCCTGGCCAACTTAAATAATGTAGTATAATACAACTTTTTCCCCTTTTTAAAAAAATTGCCGTTTGTCTTTTGGCATCGTTTATGCTGTAATTTCGATTACAAGGATATTAATTTTTTTTCCAGCAATTGTTTGTAATATAAAAGTTTTGTGCAATCAATCACCATGAAAAAGAACCAATAAAGTACAAAAATAAGGAAATTGAAAAAAAGTTGTTTTATCCCCAAGTCTTGAGACATCAATATTTTTATATTTAATGTGGCTGTAGCAATAAAGCCAGACAGACGCAGAGACAGATTCTGTAAAAGTTGATCAAGGAGATTAAGGCGCTAAGACAAAGGTAATTGTTTGACAGCACAAACAATATGTCACTTTTTACTTTTTTATGTTTTTTACCTTTTGTAGATAGGAAATGAAATTTCGAATTTACAAGTAGACAATATATTTTGAGTCTTTTCAATGAAGAATATTTTAAGTATCAGGGGAAAATTCCCTCATTTTATTCGTATTAAACATATTGAGATTTAAAAAAAAGTGTAGTATACTTTAAGGATGTTTAATATAATTATATAAATTATATAATTCAATTGATTTTCAAAGTTTTTTTTAACTAAATAAATGTTATTAAATCATGAATGTAAATAAGCAAAAATCGCAGCTAACAATAAAGCATTCAAACTTTACTTGAAAACAAAATACCAATATCAAAAAGTATGCAAGAAAAAAGTCGTTAATTTCGATTATAATTGTTTGTTGAAATCTGCCTCAATACTAGAACATAAATATTTAAATACATATATACATGATTTTAAAATTCTATAAAGTTCAACCCATAAAAAGTTTTCCCAAACAAAAATTCCAATCCATCATATTTTCCTAAACTAAATACTACCAAAAATCTGTAGTTGAAATAAATCAAAGTGCTAGAATTATGTTGAAAAATGTTTATAGTTTGCCACAATATTATGTGCGTGCACGTCATGTTGCAAAGTTCGGAATGAAAGAAGAAATAAGTGCATTTTATATGAATCTCATCCATTTAATGCGATTAAACTTTTAAACAATAAAAACGAAAACTATAAAAAATTTATAATGTGTTGCAAAACATAAACTAAAGCAATTATAAACATAAACATGCACACAATTCAAGTAGCAGCAACTTTTTATAGCAACAGCAATAAAAAGGACAACAACAACAAACTGTAAACAGCAGCAACTTAATAAAACAAGAACAGCAACAATTTGTGGCCACTTTTTAAAATCTGGAAATTTTTTGAAAGTTATTTATGTTCTGGTTGATATTTATGGGCTTTAAGCGTGAGAAATTTAAGAACTTCTGCAATCGAGTTACCGATGAGTTACATAGAAATTTTTTAAATTATTGGAATAAATAAATGAGCAGAAAGTAAAGGAATTTTTCACAGCCAATGTCTTAGTCTATGTCTTAGTCTATGTCTTAGTCTATGTCTTAGTCTATGTCTTAGTCTATGTCTTAGTCTATGTCTTAGTCTATGTCTTAGTCTTAGTCTATGTCTTAGTCTATGTCTTAGTCTATGTCTTAGTCTATATCTTAGTCTATGTCTTAGTCTATGTCTTAGTCTATGTCTTAGTCTATGTCTTAGTCTATGTTTTAGTCTATGTCTTAGTCTATGTCTCAGTCTATGTCTTAGTCTATGTCTTAGTCTATGTCTTAGTCTATGTCTTAGTCTATGTCTTAGTCTATGTCTTAGTCTATGTCTTAGTCTATATCTTAGTCTATGTCTTAGTCTATGTCTTAGTCTATGTCTTAGTCTATGTCTTAGTCTATGTCTTAGTCTATGTCTTAGTCTATGTCTTAGTCTATGTCTTAGTCTATGTCTCAGTCTATGTCTTGCTCTACGTCTCAGTCTATGAAATATATAATATAGAAACATTTTAAATAAGAAATTTTTAATATTAAAAAATTTTCTATAAAAAAAATTTTTCATATCGAAAAATTTTCTAAAAGAAACTTTTTATATTGAATAATTTTCTATAAGAAAATTTTTAATACCGAAATTTTTTTAGAAAATTTTTAATATTGAAAAATTTTCTATGAGAAATTTTTAGTATCGAAAAATTTAATACATTAAAAATTTTAACATCTAAAATGTTTCTTTAAGAAAATTTTTAATATCAAAAGTTTTCTTAAGGAAATTTTTAATATCGAAAAGTTTTCTAAAAATGTTTATTTAAAAAAAAAAATATTTTAAAAATATAATTTTTAATATCGAATATTAACTATAAAAAAAATTGTTAATATCGAACAATCTTCTAGAACAAAATTTTTAACATTGAAAAATTTTCTATAAGAAAATTTTCTATAAATAAATTTTTAATATTGAAAAATTTTCCATGGGAAATTTTTAATATCGAAAAATTTTCTATACGATAATTTTTAATATCGTAAAATATTCTATAAGAACATTTTTTAAATCGAAAAATTTTCTATAAGAAAATTTTTCAAATCGAAAAATTTTCTATAAAAAAATTTTTAGTATCGAAAAATTTTCAATCAGAAAATTTTTAATATCAAAAAATTTTCTATTAGAAAATTTTTAATATTGAAAAATTTTCTATAAGAAAAATTTTCGATTTTCGAAAAATTTTCTATACGAAAATTTTTAATACCAACAAATTTTCTATACAAAAATTTATATATCGAAAAATTTTCTTTAAGAAATTTTTTAATATCGAAAAATTTTCTATAAGACAATTTTTAATATTTTAAATTTTTTTATATCGAACATTTTTTTAGGAAATTTTTAATATCAAAAAATGTTCTATAGGAAATTTTTAATATCAAAAAATTTTCTATAAGAAATTTTTAATATCTAAAGATTTTCTTTATCGACATATTTTCTAGAGAAAATTTTTAATATCGAAAAATTTTCTATAGGAAATTTTTAATATCGAAAGATTTTTTGGATATAAAAATTTTCGAAAGAAATTAATTTTTAGTTGAACCATGAATTTATGTTAAGAGGTTGTGGGTTCGAATCCGGTTCATTTATGATATGAACCTGAGCCCGGATTCGAACCCACAACCTCTTAATATAAAAATTTTCTTTATAAAATTTTTAATATCGATAAATTTTCTAGAAAAAAAATTTTTATATCGAAAAATTTGTAAGAAAAAAATTTCTTATATCGATTACGTATTAATGCCGAAAAATGTTTTATATAAAAATATTCTATAAAATATTTTTATATAAAAAAATATTCTATAAAATATTTTTATACAAAAAAATATTCTATAAAATATTTTTATATAAAAAAATATTTTACAAAAATTTTTAATGTCGAAAAATTTTCTATAAAAAATTTTTAATTTCAAAAAATTTTAAATATCAAAATTTTTTTAAGAAAATTGTTGACGTTGTAAGATTTTATGTAATTATTTACATTTTTATTATCGATTATTTTTGAAATTTTTTTCCTTTGCAAATTTTCTATATATTTTTTTCAATTTTACTTTTTATATTTCTCTGCAGTAGAAAATGTAATTCAATTTACCACAAATCCTTTAGTTTTATTTTAATTCAAGCTAAATATTCCCTTATGTTTTCCAATATTTAGATTTAATAACTAAAATAATAAAAAAAAATAATAATATGCCAATCCTACTATCCCCCTTGCCCCTTTTTTTCTAGGTCTTAGCACAAAAGCTCATAGGGAGCAAATAAAAAGTAAAAACCAAGTGTTTTTACTGCCAAACCAACTTTAAACAATCCAACACATGATAAGCTATCAAGGTAAGAAGTTTTAAGAAAAGGAAGCAGCACCAACTATAACAACAACTACAACAATAAAAAAACATTTACAAGGAGTTTATGAAAGAAAGGGATATACTCGTATTCCAAATACAAAGCAGCATCTTTTGATAGAATAAGAAAGAAACTTGAGATGATTTTAGTTTTATTTCAAAGTTTCTTTCTTTTTTTCTTATTATTTTTGTTGTTTTCTTATTGTTGTTGTGTAATCTCATAAGTTGGGAACTGCTACCGGTAAATGCCAGAGCTATTCCTGCTGCTTGATAGTTGCTACCACACGCAGTTATCATAAAATTTACATTATATTAAACTTGATACTTGCGTCGCCATGTTGTTTTTAAAGCTCTCGAAAAAAAAAAACTAATACAAAAAACAATCTAGAGGTATAAGTTTCACTTACATTTTACCTCTTTGCCCTCTCCTCTTTTCCCTGCAGTTATATACGTTTTTGGACCAAAACTAAGTTGTAAGTAACAGCAGTTACCACTAGCGCCTTCTACTACTACTTTCCTACTTATATTGGACTACTTTAGGTACTGCTATTATTGCACCCTAAGAGTTCCTTTTTAACTGTTGTCCTTAGTTCAATTGAAGCAAGTGTTTTTTTTTTCGGATATAAGGAATCAAACGAGAGTGAGTGGCATAGTGTGTTTTTATTATGCAATATATATATACATTTTTTTAAGTTCTCAGCAAAAAAGTTGGGACAAAAAAATATGATGAAGCACATTGAGATTTCCGGTGGCAGGAGGTGAAAACAATTTCAAATGTAGTAAAAATAATAAAATAATACTGAAGAAACTTGAGTTTATTTCTTTAATGTTTCCCTAAGACACTGGGAAAATACTTCATCTAATGTTCATTCAAGAACTGGAAGTAAGTGATTCAAGTTTTAATGATGATGATCATAATCATCATCTTCATCTTTGTAATAGTTAAAATAGTTTTGTGTATGAATTATTTAAACACTTGTCTCAAATGGATCTTACAATTAAGCCATGGAAGTAATATCCGAAAGATAAATATAAAAGAAAATGTTCGACAATTGGGTGAGAGAAGAAAATGTTTAAAATTGATTTGTATGCAGGAAAATGATTTAGGGGAATCGTGAAAAGAAATTCAAAAGTAAAAAGTTTCTGAAAATGTTGAAACAAAAACTCTTTTTATATAATAATAAAAAAAATTTATATCAAAATGTTTTTACTTGTTTCCTATTAAAGTTTGACATTAAGAAATTTACTAAAATAACTTAACATCGAAAATTTGCCTTTAAAAATGTTACTCCGAAAAATCATATATCGACATTTTTTTTTTCATTAAATGATATTAAAAATGTTTCTACAAATATTTAATATCGATTTTCCTATAAAAATTTTACGTCTTTTTAATTTTTTTTTTTTTAAAGTTTTTTTCAAAGTTTGTTCTATATAAATTTTTATATCAAAACTTTTCTATAAAAATTTCATATCAAAAATTTTTCTACTACATATTTAAAAATATATCGAAAATTTTTCTATCAACATTTTAAAAACTTTTATAAAAAATTTTATATCGAGAATTTTTTCTATTAAAAATAATAATATCTTAAATTTTTCTATAAAAATATCTTATCAAAAATGTTCTTTAAAAAATTTCATATCGAAAATTTTCCTATAAAAATTTTACTTTCTTAATTTTTCTTTAAAAATTTTATATCAAAAATCTTTCTAAAATATTAATATCGAATATTTTTTTTTAATTTCTTCAATTTTATATCGAAAATGTTTGTATTAAAATTTTCCTATAAGAATTAATTATCGAAAATTTTTCTATAAAAATTTCATATCAAAAATATTTCCACTAATTTTTTTTTTTTTCGATCAAAATTTTAAATCGAATATTTTTCTAAAAAGAAATTCAAATCTATAAAAACTTTACGTCGAATTTTTTCCATAAATATTTTTTTACCAAAAATGTCATACTTTAATTTTTTTAGTACAAAATTTCATATCAAAAATACCGAAAATCTTTCTATTCGAAAATTTTTATTATCGAAAACTTTTCTATATGAAAATTTGTAATATCGAAAAATTTTCCATACGAAAATTTTTAATATCGTAAAATTTTTTATACAAAAATTTTTAATAACTAAAAATTTTCTATACGGAAATTATTATTATCGAAAAATTTTCTATACGAAACTTTTTAATATCGAAAAACTTTCTATACGAAAACTTTTAATATCGAAAAATTTTCCATACAAAAATTTTTAATATCGTGAAATTTTCTATACGAAAATTTTAAATAACGAAAAATTTTTTATACGGAAATTATTAATATCGAAAAATTTTCTATTCGAAAATTTTCAATATCAAAAAATTTTCTATACGAAAATTTTTAATATCGAAAAATTTTCTATACGAAAATTTTTAATATCGAAAAATTTTCTATACGAAAATTAAATTTTTTTTTACGAAAATTTTAAATAACGAAAAATTTTTTATACGGAAATTATTAATATCGAAAAATTTTCTATTCGAAAATTTTCAATATCAAAAAATTTTCTATACGAAAATTTTTAATATTGAAAAATTTTCTATAAGAAAATTTTTAATATCAAAAAATTTTCTATACTAAAACTTTTAATATCGAAAAATTTTCTATACGAAAATTAAATTTTTTTTTTTAATTTTTTAAAAAAAAATTTCCATAAAAATTTAACATCAAAAATTTTTCTATGAAAATTTTATATCAAACCTATTTCGATCAAAATTATATATTTTTCTATAAAATTGTTGTATTGAAAACTTTTCTATAAAAATTTGATATTGAAAATGTTTCTATAAAAATTTTGCATTGAAAATTTTTCTATAAAAATTTTGTATTGAAAATTTTTCTACGAAGATTTAAAAAATTAATTTTGATAATTTTCCAATAAAAATTTCATATTGAATATTTTTTTGTAAAACTTCATATGAAAATTTTTGTATCAAAAATTTATATTTAAAATTTTTATATAAAAATTTTATATTGAAAATTTTTCTATAAAAACCTTGTATTGAAAATGTTTCTATAAAAATTTTGTATTGAAAATTTTTCTATAAAAATTTTATATTGAAAATTTTCTATAAAAAATTTTATTTTGATAATTTTTCTATAAAAATTTCATATTAAAAATTTTTTTATAAAAATACATATGAAAATTTTTCTATCAAAATCTATATTGAAAATTTTTCTATAAAAATTTTGTATTGAAAATTTTTCTAAAAAAAATTTTGTATTGAAAATTTTTCTATAAAAATTTTGTTTCAAAAATTTTTCTTTAAAAATTTTATATCGAAAATTTTTCTAGAAAATTGAAAATTTTTCCATCAAAATTTTATATTGAAAATTTTTTTGTAAAAATTTTATACTGAAAATTTTTTTATAAAAATTTTGTATTGAAAATTTTTCTATAAAAATTTTGTATTGAAAATTTTTCTATAAAAATTTTGTATTGAAAATTTTTCTATAAAAATTTTCTTATAAAAGTTTTGTATCAAAAATTTTTCTATAAAAATTTTATATTGAAAATTTTTCTATAAAAATTTTATATTGAAAATTTTTCTATAAAAATTTTATATTGAAAATTTTTCTATAAAAATTTTATATTGAAAATTTTTCTATAAAAATTTTATATTGAAAATTTTTCTATAAAAATTTTATATTGAAAATTTTTCTATAAAAATTTTATATGAAAAATTTTTCTATAAAAATTTTATATTGAAAATTTTTCTATAAAAATTTAGTATTGAAAATTTTTCTATAAAAATTAAGTATTGAAAATTTTTCTATAAAAATTTGATATCGAAAATTTTTCTATAAAAATTTGATATCAAAAATTTTTTTGTAAAAATTTTATATCGAAAATTTTTCTATAAAAATTTTATGTGGAAAATCTTTCTATAAAAATTTTATATTGAAAATTTTTTTATAAAAATTTTATATTGAACATTTTTCTATAAAAATTTTCATATCGAAAATTTTTCTATAAAAATTTAATATCGAAAATTTTTCTATAAAAATTTGATATTAAAAATTTGATATCAAAAATTTTTCTGTAAAAATTTTATATCGAAAATTTTTCTATAAAAATTTTATGTCAAAAATTTTCTATAAAATTTTAAATCTAAAATTTTTCTTTAAAAATTTTAAAGTTTATATTTAAAATTGTCAAGCATTTAATACCGATTTCTTTTTACATTTCCCTTTTGTCTGCCTTTCCTCCCAAGTGTTTATGACCTTTTTACTTGTTGCTCAAAACCAACAATAATTTCCCTTCATTTCCCTATAACAAATTATAAGAAACTTACAATTAGTGGCTTTGTTTTCTGTCAACTTTATTTAACTCTACAATAGGAAAACCCCTTCCAATGTCCGTCCAAAGGTCTTTGCTTGAGGTATTTAAAAATTGCACAAATACAAAAACAAGTCTAGAATGTTCCTGACGGAAATTAATCTTGTTGACCGGATGTTTAATTTAATAAACGCTAAAAATTAGAGAAACTAGTTAAGGAAAGAAAGAGGAAGAAAAATAGAGAAGAGAGAGGGTTATGTTTTCGTTATTACGTTTTGTGAGAATTTTTCTTGGGTTTTATACTTCTAGCCAATGGATGGCCTGTTGTTGGCATGTTTAGTATAGAAAACCGGAAACTAGGAAAGCGGAAAAGGAAAAACATTTTTTTTTTAACGAAAAAGAAACAAAAAGTAGCTAAAGCATATTGATAATAGTAGAACTAACGAGCAAAACCTAGAAAAATAATAAATTTTTCAGCAGTTTTATTTACAACAAATTGTAAATTTAAGATTTCTGTAAGCAAATTAGCTTTTCTGCAGGAAAACTAATGATATTTGAATTTTTGTGGAAAAATTTATTTTATGCAATTTTCTTTTTTAAGCTTTAGGTAATGATTATATACTTTTAAGGAATTAACATAAATTAGACATCATTGAGGAACCTTGTCATACATTTCTTTAAATTTCCTTTGTGGCACTAAAAACAATTACAGCTTTTTACCCCAAATCTTAATAGCAATTTCAAGTTTCTTAATCTACTTTTCTTTCACTTTATTCTTTATCAAGAAACAGTTTATTAAATTTGTTTAAGTATGTAATAAGTAGGTGATTATGGAAAACATTCATTTGAAGTAAAATTTGTAAGAAAAAACAGAAAAAACACGGAAAACTTAAGTACATAGTATCTCCTTAAGTAAATTTCCCTTTTCAAAGTAGTCGTCTTTCAGTTCTATTTATGTATTTAGTTGTAGTTATAGTTGTTGTAGCTGTTGATGACAACATAAACTTGGCTAATTAGTGTTAAAATGCTTAACAGCAACATTTTGCTGCACAATTCTCTTTTCGTCGTCGATGTTCTGTGAAAGATAACATTAATGAAATCATGAACATTCATAAAAGAAGGTCAAAGAACTTGTTGTAGTTCCCTTTTTTTCTTTGGCTTCGTGTCACCACTTTCAAGTCAACTTTGAGGGCTGGGAACACTTCAAGTACTTCACGACAACTGGTGATGTGATATTTATTTTCATTTACTACTTTTGCTACCACAACATCGCCTTTTTATGTCTGAACGTACGAGGGTGGAATGAAAAAGATAAGCATCCAAAAAAGCTTACAGGACACTTATAGAAACGAATTAAACAATTTAACAACGAAAATTTTTCTATAAAAATTTAACAACGAAAATTTTTCTATAAAAATTTAACAACAAAAATTTTTCTATAAAAATTTAACAACGAAAATTTTTGTATAAAAATTTTATGTCTAAAATTTTTCTATAAAAATTTATCATCGCAAATTTTTCTATAAAAAAAACATGGAAAATTTTTCTACAAAAATGTAACATCGAAAATTTTTTTATAAAAATTTAACAACGAAAATTTTTCTATACAAATTTAACAACGAAAATTTTTCTATAAAAATTTAACAGCGAAAATTATTCTATAAAAATTTAATAACGAAAATTTAACAACGAAAATTTTTCTATAAAAATTTAATAACGAAAATTTTTCAATAAGAATTTAACATCGAAAATTTTTTTCTATAAAAATTTAACATAGAAAAATTTTTCATAAAATTTAACATCGTTTCTTTTATTAAAATTTAATATAAAAAATTTTTCTATAAAAATTTAACATCGAAAATTTTTCAGAAAAAAATTAATATCGAAAATTTTTCTGTAGACATTAAACATCGAAATTCTTTTTATGAAAATTTCATATCAAAAATTTTTTCTATAAAAATTTTACATCGAAAAGTTTTCTATAAACATTTAACATCGAAAATTTTTGTATAAAAATTAAACAAAAAAATTTTTGTATAAAAATTTAACATCGTAAATTTTTTTACCAAAATTTAACATCGATAATTTTTCTATTAAAATTTATCATCGAACATTTTTTTATAAAAATTATAGATTAAAATTTTATATCGAAAATTTTTCTATAAAAATTTAACATCGAAAAATTTTCTATAAAAATTTAACATCAAAAAATTTTCTATAAAAATTTAACATCGAAAAATTTTCTATAAAAATTAAAAATCGAAAATTTTTCTATAAAAATATAACAACGAAAATTTTTCTATTTTCTATAAAAATTTAACATTGAAACTGTTTCTATAAAAGTTTAACATCGAAAATTTTTCTATAAAAATGTAATAATTAAAATTTTTCTATAAAAATTTAACATCGAAAATTTTTCTTTAATAATATTTATATCAAAAATTTTTAATTAAAAAAATTTAATGAAATTTTTTATCATCAACATTTTTCTTTTTCATTTCTATAAAATTTGACATAAAAAGTTTTTCGGTAAAAATTTAACTTGAAAATTTTTTTTTTAAATTTAATATTGAAAATTTTTCTTTAAAAATCGAAAATTTTTTAAAAAAAATTTAATATAAAAACTTTCACATGGTTTATTTACAATAAAAATTTAACATCGAAAATTTTTGGAAAAAAAATTTAACATCGAAATTTTTTTTTTTTTTAAATTTCATTAATAAAAATTTAATTTATACCAAAATTTTTCTGTTAAAATTTATAGCAAAATTTTTTCTTTAAAAATTTTATAGTGATATATTTTCTATTAAAATTTGATGTGAAATTTGTTTTATAAATATTTTAAATCTAAATTATTTCTATAATAATTTTATATCTATTTTTTGTGAAAATTTGTTTACTTATTCGTAGTTTCTGCTTTAAAAATATATCTCAAAATTTCTTCTATAAATTTAGTTTTTCTCGAAATTTTTACAATAAAAATTTGATATCGAAATTTTTTATATACAAATTTTATATCGAATTTTAATCTATCAAATTTTCGTATGTCAAAATTTTGTCTATAAAAATTTTATATCAAAATTTCTTCAAAAAATGTTTATATCGAATTTTTAAATCTTATATCGATTTTTTTTATAAAAATTTGGTATTAACATTTTTTCATAAAAATTTTATATCAAATCTTTTTCATAAAAATTGTATACCAAATTTTTCTCATACAAATTTTATATACATTTTTTATTAAAATTTGAATCGAAATTTCTTTTCTAAACATTAAACATTCAATTTCGCCAATCAATATTTTATAAAAAATATAAGAGATAGACAGAAAATATTAGATTTTCCTTATTCCTCACATTTTATACTAAAAATGTTTTTGATCAAGTTTTTTATATGAAAATAGAAAAAAGCATTTTTCCCAAAAACAACACAATTTTAAAAACTTGAATTTTTTTACATGAATGTATAAAAGATTCCCGAAATATATTCTATACCTAAACATATCCCACAATTTCTCTAGTTTTCCAATCTACCCTCGTATTTCTTGTAATGACTACTAAAGAGACAAAAGCCAACTGCACTTTTAAACACCAGCGCACGGACAAAATGTGGAAAACATTAACTGTAAACATAAAAAAATATTAAATGAATTGCTCTAAAACCAAAAAAAAAAATAAAACTTTCAAAATGAAACACTAAAAGAGCCATTTACACAAATCTTAAGAAACTGTGAAAAAAGTCATTAAAATAATACGATTTTGCCACAGAAATTTCAGAATCCGTGTCGTATTGTAAAAATGTTGTGATGCTAAATTTATGACAGTTTACAAGAGGGAGACAAAAATTTTAAATAAAACTGAAAATTACTGGTGCTTAATGACTAAACAACAGGAAATGAACAACTTTGAGCAAAATGGAGATATGGTAAATTATATTAGTTATATTTGTTGGTTAATGACTAGAGCAAAAGAGTTTTAGTGCATCGAAAATGGTATTTGTAAAAATTTAAAATACTCATACATAAGTTTTTAAACTCTAAATTGTAAGTTATATCCATATTGCAGCAAATTAATGGTGTGTGTGCACATGATTCTAAACCGCAACTTTATAACTTTTCTCCATTTTAAAATTATCAATGATTTTTTTTTTTGCTTTAAATGCATTTTGAGTTCATTTGAAAATAATTTAGCAACGAGAAACCTCTTCTACCTTCTTTAAAAAAAAGGTAAGTAAAGCTTCTTAAAGCCACTAGCTTAGAAAAGACACTGACGATAATTATGATAATGATGACGTTGATGACAAAGAAAATGATAATGCAGAAACTTCAGAAATGTAATTAGCATGAAAATGAAAGAAATGAAAGTAAATTGCTATAAAGGAAATGGTTAATGCATACTTATACATAAACATATGTATGTGTGTATATGTAAAGGGTGTATTTTTAACACTGTGACAATGTAATGAATTCTTTAAGATAAATTGTTCATTTTGCATATAAGTATGTATGTACATACACTTCTTGTTCGTACTCTATTTTTTAAAGGGAATGTTAATATACTCGATAGCGTTTACATTCGTTGCACTTGTGACAACATCTTTGTCATTATACATTTCATTATTAAACAGTTGAAATCTTGAGCTTATGTGTACATTGTTAAACATTTTCTTGATAGTTAATTGGAAAAATATGTTAAATGCTCTTTCATGCATAATTGAGGGTGTCAAGAAAAACTTGAATTAAATTTTATTTCAATTTAAGGAAAATGTCAAGGGGAAAATGTAATTATAGCAAAAACAGATTCAACATATGTGACCCGGTCTATGAAAAGGGAAAAGGTGGCTTATGACTCAAAAACAAAATTTCGAAAAATTAGCTAATTTTTCGAAATTTTTTCTTTTCATATTCTCAATTCTGTAAAAAATAAATTTTTAAAGATTACAATTTTTTTTTATTGAAAAGCTCAAAGACAAAGTTGAGTCATAAGCCACCTTTTCAAACACCGAGTCAAATATTACTTTTCTCAATTTTGTGAAAAATAAATTTTGAAAGATAACAACTTTTTTTATTGAAAAGCTAAAAAACCAAAGTTATGTTAAATGAAAGGTTGAAGTCTTTACTTTATAACAGTAAACAAAATATGTGCATATATTTGCATATTTAAAATTAATAACAAGTGACAATACTATAAGCAAAAACAAAAACTTAGAGAAGTTTTATATCGATATAACTTTTGTAATAAAAACAAAAATATCCGGAAGTAAAGACTGAAGTCTCAGCTTTATAACAGTGTATAAATAATCTGCATATATTTGCATATTTAGCTAAAAGTTCTGGTGTTATGATATAATACAAGTGATTTTTTACAAATGTACAATCAAAAACTTCATAGAAAGAAACATTAGTCGTGTTTGAAGTTTAAACCTATATAAAAAATTGCTGAACTTACGTATGATATAACTTTTTTTAATAAAAACCTATTAAACTATAGTTACAACGAAATTTAAGGACTAAGTATCGCCTTTGATACAGTATATAAATAATCTTCTAATTATTGCATATTTTAACATAAATCAATGTTTGATTGAATATAACGAACTAAACTTTTAGTAAAGAAGTGAAAAACAAATATTAATATACTTTTTTAATCAAAATCATATAAAGCAAATATTATATCAACTTAACGCTTGAAGTCTTACTTTTATATTAGCTAATAAAAAATCTGCATATATTTGCATATTTAGCATAAAATTGTAAAATTATTATTGGGTGTTACAAGTAAGTCTTGAAGTATTATTAAAAACTTCCCAACATAAAAGCAATTTCCCTTTCAGCAGTTTTATATATGCAAAAATAAAAAATAAAAGTTAAGCTTAGATTTTTTTATAAGATAACTTGCTTTTATAAAAACATATAAAACAAAGGTTATAATGCATTAAAGGCCCAAGTATTGACTAGGAAACAGTGTAGCAATCACCTGCATATATTTGCATATTTAGCTAAAAATATAAAAAAATGCCAAAACGCCTAAAACTATATTATATTTTGCCTAAATTTTTAACAGATTCAAGCTTTAAACCCTTTACAAATACTTATTATGATGTAAATTTATATTAAAGTATAGCTTTTTTTGGACAAAATGTAGTTGAATCGGTAAAAGGGGAAATTTTTTCCTCATGCAAATAAAATTCTTATTCGCGTATGTCTTTAAAACTTTTAAGATAAGTTTCCAAAGTTTCCTCAAACTTTTTTGTTAATGAGATCTTCCAAATAGAACAGGATAGAAGTAGAAGTCCCTACTCCTCATAAAAAAAAATAAATATAAAAAGAATTATAATTTTAAGAAAAACAAGTAAGAAAGGGGTATAGTCGGTCAAGCCCGGCCTTACGATACCCTTCACCACTAAGGGAAAAGTGTTATTTTTTCTGTATAAAGACAAATATTTGCTAAATTTTGATATCATACAAACATTTTCTCAAAACTTATATATTTAAGCTGTTTCCGCCATTTGGACTTATATGAAAGCTAGGGTCAAATGTGAACCGATTATCTCGAAATTTAGCAAATTTTGTGTATGCAAAAAATCAACTTAAAATTCTCATTATCTTCAGGTTTACGAGAGTTTCAGAGATTTTTGTCTCATTTAGTGCGTTTTGACACAAGAGTTTGTATGGTAGCTATGGTCAAATGTGGACCGATTTCAACGAAATTAGGTACAGTTATTAAGGTTTACGTAAGCAGTATTTGTTGTAAATTTCATGAAAAAATATTGATATTTGTGGCCAATATACCAATTTCGGGAAGTGGGACCTATGGGAGGTACCATAAATAATGGACCTATTTCCACGAATTTCAATAGCCATGGTCCCACTATCAAAAATTATCTTGCCAAATCTCATTAAATTATCTTTAGAATTGCGACCTGTACTTTGATTACATGGTTAACATGGGGGTCCAGCCAGACGGACGGACATCGCTAAATCGACTCGGAAAATGATTCTAACCTATTCGTATACTAAAAGGTGCATCTAAGACAAATATTTCTATGCGTTACATACATCAGCACAAACTTATAATAACCTTTCCATCTATGGTGGTGAAGGGTATAATAACAGGATCGGAGCTAGAAGTTCCATCCCATAAATTTAGTTGGATCAGTCAAGAGGAAAATTTCTTCTTTAAACAAATAAAATACTTTTGTGTCGTGTATCGTTAAGTCTATACAATTTGTTCATAACTTCTTCCGAGTTCCAACATTAAGTCTTTGTTGTAAACCGTAGCATAGGATTATTATCATTATTTCATGGCTTTACTCTTAATAAGTAAAAGATTATTTTTTTAAGAGATGTAAAAATAAAATGCAGTGACCGGGGCTCGAACCCAGGCGGAATATGATTGTTTTGCTTAAAAGTCGACGTGCTTACCAAATGATTAATTGAAACAAGAAAACAGATAAATTAGATTTTAAGTGACACAAAAAGATATTTATGATTAATTTAAAAAAAGGGAAAATTCACTAAAATTTATTTAAATGATATTTATCATCCAAAGATTATTTAATGGTTTAATAATGACTTATGTATGGTTACACAACTAAATTCTCCTCAGGCAGTACAGTGCCATATATGCACTCACATACACAACATAAAATACTACAAATATAAAGTGTTAGTAATTTTCATCACAAAAATCACTTTTTCTTATTTTGTATTAAAGAGTGTTCTAAAAAAAATATGCATTTACTATTTTAGACAAAATTTATCCATAGTGCAGGAAATAATTTATTTTTTGATCAAGTTAGTTTCTATAGATATGTCAGATACTATTATTTTAGAAATTATCAATTTTCAATAGTTATTTCAATCAAAATGGACTGCGAAAAAAAAGTTCGTGGAAATATAATTAAAACTTTTCAAAAAAATCCGTCATGGACTTTTAAAAAAAATAGCTAAAAATTTGAAAGTTGACCCTCGAACGGTTTCTAATGCCATCAGACGGTATAAGGAAAACCTGAGCATTGAAAGAAAACCTGGATCAGAGAGGATAAAAGGTCCTACAGATATTGGTAAGGCAAAAGAAGTCGAGCGACTCTTTCGAAGAGCGCCTAACACTTCTTTAAGAAAAGCAGCTCGTACGGTGAAATGTTCTACGAATTTTGCACATAGAGTCAAAGCTTATGTTGGACTGAAGACATACAAAGTCCAAAAGGTTCCAGATCGCAATGCTATAAAGAACTTAGAAGCAAAAAAACGAGCGAAAAAATTGAAGTCTGGTTTTATAAAAAAATACACCTGTTGTGTGATGGATGATGAAACATACGTACTGGCAGACTTTTCTCAACTTCCTGGTCAAGATTTTTATGTTGCTGATAAACGGGGCAATGTTCGGCAAGAGTTTCGCACAAAAAAACAAACAAAATTCCCTAAGAAGTTTCTCGTGTGGCAAGCTATTTGCAGTTGTGGCAAAAGAAGTAAAGTATTTGTAGCATCTGACACAATAAACACAGAAATTTATATAAAGGAGTGCCTACAAAAACGGTTTTTACCCTTTTTAAGAGAGCACAGAGTGACTACATTTTTTTGGCCCGATTTGGCATCATGCCATTATGGAAAAAAGACACTTGAGTGGTACTCAAAGAATAATGTCATTTTTGTACCACGAGAGGCAAATCCACCTAACTGTCCAGAACTTCGGCCTGTGGAAAGGTATTGGGCTCTGGTAAAAAAGGAATTGAAGAACACAGGAAAGATTTCCAAGAACATGTCCGATTTTAAGCGCAGGTGGAACACATGCTCCAAAAAGGTATCAGAAGCAACTGTAAAATCTTTAATGGGAGGGTTTCCGAAAAAAGTCGATAATTTTGCAAAACCCGAGTACTAAGTAAACATTTTAATGCTAAATGATTTTGTATAATATGTCATTATATTTATTTGCGTGTTTTGTAGAGTTTTTATATTAAAAGGTTTGATTTTTATTTAAGAAAATCCAACTACAAATTTTATTTAGAGCACTCTTTAAACAAAGAATTTTTGATTTTCATCATTTTCCCATTTTATGCACTAAAATCAATCATACAAATAATGTTTTTCTCATTGCTAATTCCAAAATATTCATTCTACTTGATATTTGCTTACTTACATTTACTTACATTCGCATTAAAAGTACTTTTCCCGGTACTTTTAACATGTAAGAGCAAACATTTCTAGAATTAGTGCAAGAGTTTTGGTATTTTTTTATTAACATCATCATCATTATCATCAGTATTTCAAGCATTTCTAGTAAAATGCATATAAATTGTGGTATTTTAACACAATTTTTTTATGGATATTTTTGGTTTGTTCTTTTCCCAATTGATAGAGAAACATAGAGAGACGACAATTTACGGAAACTAGTTATGACAATAATGTGACATCACATATCACTTTTGATGACTGTCATAATCATAAAAGATTGAGCAATAATAATGTTAATAATGATGATAATAATGTATTATACTATAAATATAGTAGAAACTATGTATATATAGTATATACATATGTTTGAATATATTTACAGATGTATGTGTATTATGATAAATGTGTTTATTTGTTATTTTATCATTGTAAGAATTTATCTTCCCACATGATATCAGCAAATTGATCTAATAATGTTCATTTCTCATACAAAGCAAAAAGTGCAGCAATAAAATCCCTTCAACAATAACTGGAGAAAACTAAATAAAGATATAGTTTATATAGAAAAATAACATGTTAATAAAATTTCTTAACACAGACCTTAAATTTAGTCATACGAGTCTCGTTATTAAAAATTAAATTAATTCCTTAAGTCAAAATTTATAAATAAGACTAAAATAAGGAAAATTTTAAATAAAAAAGAAGCAAATTCTTTTTTGTACTCAATTAAAAAACTGTAGATTTTAGATTATGCAATTGTTGCAGAAAATTTAAACAAAGACAGCTTTAAACAAAAGTTATACTGTACGTATGAATTATGTTACTTAACATAGCAAAAGTCTCATATTAATCATACGTAGCCCTAACCAGGAATAAACGAGCATTATCCAGAAGTAGGGTTTGCAGTTCGGTTTTAACCGAAACCGAAACTTCGGTGTTTGTGCCTCAAAACCGAAACCGAAAACCGTAGAAAAAACCGCGGTTTTAGCTATTTATTTTTCCTAATTTTTTGTCGGTATTATTCAGAAATAACATTAGCTTATCATAAATTTGCACGTTATTTGTCTATGAAATGAAGCAGAAGAAGAAAAAAGGTGCCTTACAATGGACGAATTAACAAGTGCAAGGGAAAGACGGTATATGACGGTATATTTTATAACCTGGGACTCAGCCGTATTTTTGAAACGTGTAATTCCAAGCAAACGCAAGAAACCATTAGACAAAAGCTAATAGAGTTTAATATTTCACTTGATGCAAACATCGTAATAAGTACTACAAACACTTCTTCAGTTATGGTTGGCACATGGAATTCATCTTGCAGTCATTGATGTTTTTTTATGAAAAAATTGTTATAAATCCAAATGTGAAAGAATTCGAAACCGACGAAAGCGAAGACAATTTTGAAGAAGGCGACGATGAAACTTTAAATCATTTAAAACCGATTGACCATATAAATTTGAACATAGAGGCTGTGTAGAAAAACTATTCGATATTTCGAAAATTCGTCAGTCCGTAATAATATTTTACAAACAAGCCTTAAAAAGCATCATACTCTTAGATTTCTGCTTCTACAAGAAAATATTAATGAAAGTTTAGAAAAAATGTTGACCTTAGATTTGCTTCATTCTATCGACTTTGAAATTGTAAATTCTTTTAAAGATTCGTTGCTGTTCGTAAAAATGACTTTTGAATCAATTTGTAGCTCGGATGCAAATGTTATACAAGCTAAAAGGGCTCTGCAGTTTCTCTAAAAGAAACAAGACTCATTTAAAAAATCCGTCATATTTGAAAAAGCTAAATTTAAATTTAATTTCCTGAATTTTAGTATTAAATCATAAATATGAACTTTAATAAATATACCATATACTTTGTTTTAATAAAATTATTCAAATTTTACTACAAATTTTAATCGAAATAGTTTTATTTAAAAAACTGAAAACCGAACCGAAACCGGGCGGTTTTGGATGTTTTAAAACCGAAACCGCGGTTTCTCATTTTTGCGGTTTTTTGCAAACTCCATCCAGAAGTATTCCATAAATTATGATAGTATAAAAATTTAATTAAAAAAACGTTCGACGTTTTTATAATTAGCTGATTTAAACAAAAAATTAAAAAAACTTGATATTTTTAAAAAACTAAAGATAAAAGTATATTACAAATTATATAAAAAATTTATTTGATCTAGGAGATGTAGTTTTTGATAGAAAATTTTTTTATCACAAATATTTCAATAGAAGATTTTCTTATTAAAAATTTTTCTATATAAAATTTGTTTATCAAACATTTTTCTATAAAAAACTTTTTTTTGTCAAAAATGTTTCTATAGAAAATTTTTTTGTCAAAAATTTTTCTTTACAAAATTTTTTTATTAACAATTTTTCTATAAAAATTGTTTTTATAGAAAATTTTTTATAAAAATTTTTTTATCACTTTTTTTAATATTTTTTTTTTCAAAAATTCTGCTATATGAAATTTTTTTATTAAATATTTTCTATAGAAAATATGTTTAACTAAAATTGTTTATCAAAAATTAATCTATAGAAAATTTGTTTATCAAATATTTTTTATAGAAAATTTTTTATCAAATATTTTCTATAGATTTTTTATTTTTTTTTTTTGAAAAATTTTCTATAGAAAATTTTTTTTCAAAAATATTTCTATAGAAAATTTTTTTTCAAAAATATTTCTATAGAAAATTTGTTTTTCAAAAATTGTTCTATACAAAATTTTTTTATCAAAAAAAAAAAATAATTTATGATATGAACCTGAGCCTGACTTGAACTCACAACCTCCTACATAAAAATTTTCTATAAAAATTTTTTTACCAAAGATTTCTATACAAAATCAAATTTTTATCAAATATATTTCTATAGAAATTTTTTTTTTATCAGAAATATATTATAGAAAATTTTTTTAACAAAAATTTTTCTATAGAAAATATTTTTATCAAAAATTGTTTTTCAAACATTTTTTTATTAAATAAATTCTATACAAAAATTTTTTCGTCAAAAATTTTTTATTAACATTTTTCTGTAGAAAATTTTTTTATCAAAAATTTTTCTGTAGAAAATTTTTTTTATTAAAAATTTCCTAAAGAAAATTTTTTTATCTAAAATTCTTCAATAGCAAATTTTTGTATCAAAAATTTTTCTATAGACAAATTTTTCAAACGTTTTTTTTTATCAAATAAATTTTATAGAAAAATTTTTTATCAAAAATTTTTCTGTAGAAAATTTTTTCGTCAAAAATTTGTCTATAAAAATTTTTTTATTAAAAATTTTTCTATTGAAAACTTTTTTATCAAAAGAAACATTTTAGGTAAACAATTTTTTTATTAAAAATTTTTCTATAGAAAAAATTTTTTTTGTCAAAATTTTTTCAAATATTTTTCTATACAAAATTTTTTTATTAAAATTTTTTATTAAAAATTTCCTAAAGAAAATTTTTTTATCTAAAATTTTTCAACAGAAAATTTTTGTATCAAAAATTTTTCTATAGACAAATTTTTCAAACGTTTTTTTTTTATCAAATAAATTTTTTAGAAAAATTTTGTATCAAAAATTTTTCTGTAGAAAATTTTTCGTCAAAAATTTGTCTATAAAAATTTTTTTATTAAAAATTTTTCTATTCAAAATTTTTTTATCAAAAGAAACATTTTAGGTTAACAATTTTTTTATTAAAAATTTTTCTATAGAAAAAATTTTTTTTTGTCAAAATTTTTTCAAATATTTTTCTAAACAAAATTTTTTATTAAAAATTTTTCTATAGAAAAAATTTTTTTTTGTCAAAATTTTTTCAAATATTTTTCTATACAAAATTTTTTATTAACAATTTTTCAATAATATTTTTTACAAAAATTTTTTTTTACATAAAATTTTTGTATCAAAAATTTTTCTATAGAAAATTTTTTTATCAAAAAGTTTTCTACAGAACATATTTTTATCAAAACTTTTTCTATACAAAATTTGTTTCAAATTTTTCTATAAAAGATTTTTACATTAAAAATTTTGTTATTCACAATTTTTCTATTGGAAATTTCTCTACAGAAAAATATCTCTGTCGAAAATTTTTCTATCGAAAAATATTTTTTGGTTTTATCAAAAAACTATTTATTACAATAATAAAAAAAATTGTTATCGAAAATTTTTCTGTAGAAAAATATTTTTATTTTTAACGAAAATTTTTCTAAGAATTTTTTTTTTTTTAGAAAAGTTTTAAATAGCAAAATATTTTTTTGTTTGAAATTTTCACAGAAAAATATCTTTTTGTGTGACTTCCAATAATAATGAAAGTTTTTCTTGAGTTGATGCCTGATGACCGTAAGTTTCTACCAAAGGGTTTCTTCAAATTAAAGAAGGTTATCAAGTTGGCTTATTACACTAGGCAACAGCCATTTTGTTATTTGGTTCTAGTATACTTTTTCTCATGGATTTGGACCTACTGAACACGAAAATGAATTTTAAAAATCCATGACAAAAAGTATGCTAGAAACAAATAACAGACAAAAGTTTGTTATTTGTGACCTAGTGTTATTGACCCAACCCATATTTGCTAGTTATGTCATATGTTGTCCAAATTAACATTATAAGCTTGTATCAAAAAATGTCATAACCAATAAAAATCAGGCTTTAGACCAGGTAATCTTAAATTTAGTTAATTACAAAAAAAGTATTTTTTAAACTTTTATATTATTTTTTGGAGCTTTTTTACTGATAATGTCAAGATTTTAAAGTATTTCTGTCAAGTATTCAAGTAACATGTTTTATATAAAGATTTACTCATTATTTCTAAACACACAGAAATTTAAACGTCTTTAATATGAGATGCTTTAGGCATATTATAAATATTTACTTACTATATATATATTTTGAAACTTATTATTGAACTTATACTAAATATGCAAATATATGCAAACAATTTATATACTATTGCAAAGCCGAGACTTTGGGATTTAGTTCGCTATAACTCTTATGGCTTTTCATACAAAACAAATAATATGCCAAGTAAACTTGTGCTAGTTTAAATTCTTTACAAAAAATTAAAATATGTAAATAATTTAAATAGTTTTTAATGAATGAAAGTTTTTAATAAATAATAGTTTTTCTAAAAAATCAAAATTTTAAGCAATTTTATTAAACACATTTGCTAAAATATTAAATTTAAAATTGTTTTTCTTAAAATTTATTAAACTTCATTATTAAAACCTCGTATAAAAAATAAAAGATATAACATTAAACTGCATGTTGTTTCTAATGAATAGAATCTTTCAACTGCATTTATATCAAATAATATTTTATTTCAACTAAATATAAATGCATAAGTATATACATTCATACATTTGCAAAATACACAATTTATTCAAATAAATAAACATCAAACAACATCCTTAGAAAATATTCAATAATAAATACACAAATGCACTACTACCACCATTCATAACCTACACTTATACACATACATACATACATACTCTTGAAAACGTAAATATATTCTATAGATAAAGAGAACATCGAATGTTTACGAGTTAAACATTTAACTGTTTTTATATCTTTTATACTTTTTTCGAGCTAAATCGTTTTTTTTTTTCTGTGTGTCACATAAACATTGTTCAAAAGTTAATACTATTTCAATGAACTCTAAATAGTTTCTACTCCTTTTGGTATACACCCACACACGTATACACACACACTCTCAAAAACTATTAAAGGAAATAGGAAAACACCCATACACAGCACATGTATATATGTATGTATATAAAATACATTTAATATTGTCATAGTTGTAGTAAATAGTTTTGCTCTATTTGAGCAGTTATCAAAAGCATCGACATAATTTTCACTAAAAATATCTGTATTTAGACTAGAACATACAAAACTACCAACAACAAACAACTAATGGAGAAAATATCTTGTAGTGTTCACAAACATCTATTAATATATAAATATATGTATGTGTGAGCATTAGTGCATTTTCCCAAGGATATATAGAGTCATACATCCTTTGAATTCTTACCAAATTCTTTGCTTTACGAGCGAAATACTTAAAGCGAAATAGAGGTATCTAAATAACATTAAAACTTACACAGATAAAAATCAAGAAGATCACCAATATATTTTACTATAATGTTACTTAGTGAATAATCATCTCTAGAACAGATCCCAATATTTTTAAATACTAACAACTTTTCTGCGAAAACTTAAACAATTTTTATTTAAATTTTTAAAATTAAGTAAGAAATTTCTCTAAGTGTTTCTGAAACATTAAAACACATCTTTAGGTTCGTGTCCATATAATTCTACACATTCGCAAGTTTGTTCGCTTTTGTGTTCACTCATGTTTGTAATGCGAAAATGTTAAAGCAATCATCATTGAGAAGTGAAGTTGCTCTAAGGAGAAAGTTCTAGTTTGGAAAACATTCCTGAAACATAATTTAATTTTAACAATAATTTTACCACTACCAAGAGCAAGATGTAGCCTAAAAGAACGACCAAGATATAGAATAAACTATGTAGCAGAACAAAGACTAAGCCATAGACTAAGACATAAACTCCAATATAAGCTAAGACATATACTATTATATAGACTCAGATATGGACTAAGACATAGATGAGGACATAGACTAAGATATTGACTAAGGCATAGACTAAAACATAGACTAAGACATAAACTAAGATATAGACTAAGATATAGACTAAGACATAGACTGAGACATAAACTAAGACATAGTCTAAGACATAGACTAACACAAAGACTAAGACATAGATTAAGACATAGACATAGACTAAGAAATAGACAAAAACATAGACTAAGACATATACTAAGAAATAGACTAAGACATAAACTAAGACATAGACTAAGACATAGACTAAGACATAGACTAAGACATAGGCTAAGACATAGACTAAGACACAGACTAAGACATAGGCTAAGACATGGACTAAGACATAGACTAAGACATAGACTAAGACATAGACTAAGTCATAGACTAAGACATAGACTAAGACATAGACTAAGACATAGACTAAGACATAGACTAAGACATAGACTAAGACATAGACTAAGACATAGACTAAGACATAGACTAAGACATAGACTAAGACATAGACTAAGACATAGACTAAGACATAGACTAAGACATAGACTAAGACATAGACTAAGACATAGACTAAGACATAGACTAAGACATAGACTAAGACATAGACTAAGACATAGACTAAGACATAGACTAAGACATAGACTAAGACATAGACTAAGACATAGACTAAGACATGGACTAAGACATAGACTAAGACATAGACTAAGACATAGACTAAGACATAGACTAAGACATAGACTAAGACATAGACTAAGACATAGACTAAGACATAGACTAAGACATAGACTAAGACATAGACTAAGACATAGACTAAGACATAGACTAAGACATAGACTAAGACATAGACTAAGACATAGACTAAGACATAGACTAAGACATAGACTAAGACATAGACTAAGACATAGACTAAGACATAGACTAAGACATAGACTAAGACATAGACTAAGACATAGACTAAGACATAGACTAAGACATAGACTAAGACATAGACTAAGACATAGACTAAGACATAGACTAAGACATAGACTAAGACATAGACTAAGACATAGACTAAGACATAGACTAAGACATAGACTAAGACATAGACTAAGACATAGACTAAGACATAGACTAAGACATAGACTAAGACATAGACTAAGACATAGACTAAGACATAGACTAAGACATAGACTAAGACATAGACTAAGACATAGACTAAGACATAGACTAAGACATAGACTAAGACATAGACTAAGACATAGACTAAGACATAGACTAAGACATAGACTAAGACATAGACTAAGACATAGACTAAGACATAGACTAAGACATAGACTAAGACATAGACTAAGACATAGACTAAGACATAGACTAAGACATAGACTAAGACATAGACTATGACATAGACTAAGACATAGACTAAGACATAGACTACGACATAGACTAAGACATAGACTACGACATAGACTAAGACATAGACTAAGACATAGACTAAGATATAGACTAAGATATAGACTAAGACATAGACTAAGACATAGACTAAGACATAGACTAAGACAAAGACTAAGACATAGACTAAGACATAGACTAAGACATAGACTAAGACATAGACTAAGACATAGACTAAGACATAGACTAAGACATAGACTAAGACATAGACTAAGACATAGACTAAAACATAGACTAAGACATAGACTAAGACATAGACTAAGACATAGACTAAGACATAGACTAAGACATAGACTAAGACATAGACTAAGATATAGACTAAGACATAGACTAAGTCAAAGACTGAGAGGTATACTAAGACATAGACTAAGCCGTAGGCTAAGACATAGAAGTATTTTTTGTCAGGTATCTCTTGTCTACTTCATACTTACTCTGGGTTATTCTAGTGTTAATTCTCCTATATTAGTAACAATCCAGAAAAACAACAAATGTGCAGACATTACAATTGCACTGACTAAGTAATGAAAGCTAAAAATGCACAAAACAATCCACCAAAGGCTATACCTATAATTTTGGCTTTATCTCATGGATGCTTAAAGGAAAATCGCCTGAACCCATATAACTACTAAGTATGGTTGACTTTATGCTTGTAAGCATGTTCACAAGTATTTCCCTTAAAGGCGAGTTCAGTTTATTTAATAGACTTAAGTAGGAGGAGCCCTTAACGCCAAATGTGAATTAAATACGTATGTTGATATAAGGAGAAAGAACTCTATCTTGGATATAAGATAAGCAAATGCATATGTTTATGCTGGGCTACATAAGGGTCCTATTACCGTTTAAATATGTTGATGTGAAAGTATCTATTTGTCTACTACATAACATATGTTTTTCGATTCGATTTTATTTATTTATCTACACATCTTAACTTACGGCTCAAAATGGGTGTTTTCCTTTAAGATTTTCGTTTTTCCCGTTTTATTGTTATTGAAGCTGAGGATGTTTTTGAATAGTTCCCAGTGGTGACATAAGAATATAATCTATTGATAGCATTTGTAGGTTTAACAATATTTTTGTCATAACAAGCTAAAATAAACATTTATTTAAGATAAAAGTATATGTATTAATATATTTATGTATTAACATATAAAAATATATAAATTTTCTCTATATTCATAAAAATATATATTTATGGCTTTCTTCTCTAAATACTTTTGTTGTACATACATCAATGCAAATGATCTGTAAATGCCAAAAACGGGCGAAAATCATAAAAGATTTTTATATTCTTGTTTCCCATATTCTACAGGCACAATTCCCATATAAATTGTGACACAAATTCTAACTTTAAATGGAATAAAAATGAAAGTTAAATTCGTCTGAATAAAAACAGTAGCAAAAATTAAGTCCTTTTACTTTTTGAACTTTCGCTTAAGCTGAGAATTTAAAAAAAATCATATAGAATTTTTTAACAATGTAACCTTGGTACTACATACAATTTTCAATAAAAACGGAAAACTATTTTTTTTTTCACTGGCATATGAAATATTAAAACATTTGTTAATCAAAAGTGCAGGCATGCGGATTTAGAAATGGTAAAATAAAATGAAACAGACTGACAAGAGCAAACGAAATGTAAAAATATAAATTGAAATTTACTGTGAAAATGAAAAGGGAAAATAGGGTGTGAAAATACCCAGACATCCATATATGACATAGACTAACACATTAACTATTAAATAGACCCAGATATCCAGGTATGATATGGACTAAGATATAGACTATCAGTCTATACCGAGACAAAGACTGATGCATAGACTAAAACATAGACTAAGACATAGTCTAAGACATAAATTAAGACATAGACTTAGACTTACACAAATACCTAGACTAACACATGGAGTAAGACATAGACTATTACATAGACTAAGGCATAGACTAAGACATAGACTAAGATATAGACTAAGCCATAGACTAAGACATAGACTAAGACATAGACTAAGACATAGACTAAGACGTTGACTAAGTCATAAACTAATACATGGACTAAGACGTAGACTAAGTCATAGACTAAGACATAGACTAAGACATAGACTAAAACATAAACATAGATTAATAATTAGATAAAAATATTAGTATTTCTTTCAATGTGTAGTTCTTAATTTTTCTATACAAAAATATTTTTATCGAAAATTATATTTATTTTTCTTTTGAAAAATATTTTTATCGAAAATTTTTCTATTGAAAAATATTTTTATCGAAAAATTTTTATAGAATAATATTTTATCAAAAATTTAGCTATAGAAAAATATTTTTATCGAACATTTTTTATATAGAAAAATATTTGTATTGTATAATTTTTCTATAGAAAAATATTTTTATCGAAAATTTTTCTCTGGAAAAAGATTTTTATCACAAATTTTTTTACAGAAAAATGTTTTTATCGAAAATTTTTTATAGAAAAATATTTTTATCGAAAATTTTTCTATAGAAAAATATTTTTATCAAAAATTTTTCTATAGAAAAATATTTGTATCAAAAATTGTTCTATAGAAAAATATTTTTGTCGAAAATTTTACTATAGAAAAATATTTTTATCGAAAATTTTTCTATAGAAAAATATTTTTGTCGAAAATGTTTCTATAGAAAAATATTTTTGTCGACAATGTTTCTATAGAAAAATATTTTTATTGAAAATTTTTCTATAAAAAATATTTTTATTGAAAATTTTTCTATAGAAAAATATTTTTATCGAAAATTTTTCTATAGAAAAATATTTTTATCGAAAATTTTTCTATAGAAAAATATTTTTATCGAAAATTTTTCTATAGAAAAATATTTGTATCAAAAATTTTTCTATAGAAAAATATTTTTGTCGAAAATTTTACTATAGAGAAATATGTTTATCGAAAATTTTTCTATAGAAAAATATTTTTGTCGAAAATGTTTCTATAGAAAAATATTTTTGTCGAAAATGTTTCTATAGAAAACTATTTTTATTGAAATTTTTCTATAAAAAATATTTTTATTGAAAATTTTTCTATAGAAAAATATTTTTATCGAAAATTTTTCTATAGAAAAATATTTTTATCAATAATTTTTCTGTAGAAGTATTTTTTATCACAAAAAAAAAAAAATGTCACTCCCTGCTGCACATATGCTATGAAAAGGATAAGTGATTTTTTTTTTAATCAGACAAAAACGTTTTATTAGTGACTGTTTAGAACAATTATATATAAGTATTATGACTTTTACATTAGACTCTAATTTTCAGTTATTTCCCTTTTTGCTGCAGCTTATGAAACCATTATGTCTCACTTTTTTTAATAGTTTTCCCTTTTTTTCGCAGTTCACCCACATTTTTCCATCTGTTGCAGGCTTAAAAAAACTGCAGTAAAAACAAACAGCAACAACAACCAGCAGCAGAATTTGCGCCTATTTAAACGTTCGCCATTGTTGTTCTTGTTGGTTGAATTCTTATTAACGTTGAGCGACAATTGGGCTAAACTAGAAAAATTGTTAATGTTAAACTGGAACGTTAACCAAAAAGCCTCCCTCCTTCATTACTGGGTTATGAAAAGAGTCCCAGCAGCCAACAAGCAAAAATGTCACTTGTTCATGTGTATTGTGATGATAACCACATGTTGTGATACTTATGTTCATAATCAGAATGATAATAATGATGAGGAGGATAAAAATGAAAATGATAAAGCTAAAATCATCACATTCTTTTTAAAACAATGATAATTGTGACTTTGAAGGAGAGAGTGTGTGCTCGTGTATAAGTGAATGAGCTTTTAAACAAAAGTTTATGCTTCTAATTAGAGAACCAAAATGATAGAGGGAGGAACAGGTTAAAGAATCATCATTATTATCATCATCTTCGAGACAAAAGAAATTTTCTTTATTTCTATTTTTATTATTTCACTGCAGGTGTATTTCCTTTTCGCATTCGTTTTCATTTGACTTAATTTCACACACTTACACACACACACACTTACACTCGCTTGCAACAGCAAGAACTCAGGGGCAGAGTGAAAGTGGAAAAACTTTCTTGTATGTATTTATAACCTGTAAAATTTTTCAATTAAATGTTATTTTTCTTTTGTTAGATGATGATGAGGGTTACTTGTGTATGTCGTTAATTACCACTGCATCATTTTGTTGAAAGAAAAGAAAGTGGAGAAGATAACTTTAACTTGTATAACGCAGCAAATTAGCACAAGATAATCGACCAAAAGATACGAATTAGAAAAAATAAATTAATGAAAAACTTAGATTTTTAAATTAACGGAATATTTCACTTAAAATTAATGAAAATTTGCATATCCTTGGTTTCATGTAGAAAGGCTCTAATTCACCCTTTTTTCAAAATTGATTTTTTTTTTGTGATTTTTGTGAAAGCATTTAACGCAAATACACCCCCTCACAAAAATTTAAGGCAATTTTATCAAAATTAGCGGCTATTTAAGTTATTTTCTAAAAAGCCCTAACTTATTCCTAAAAATATATGTTTCTTAAAATGCATTCATCAACAAATAATAGAAAACTTTCGAATCTTAAAGCTTTCGGTTGCATGTATAATGATTTCTTATATTAAGCTTTTGTTGACAACATTTTTTGGATAGAAAACTTTCAATATTAAAAGCTTTTCTATAGGTAACTTTTAGTATCTAAAACATTATACTTTAAAAATTCCACACCAAAAGCTTTCCAATAAATAACTGCTATAATAAAACTTTCGATGTCGAAAGGTTTTTTATAATAAACTTTTGACAAATAAGAACATTTTTTTATTGGAAAGCTCTTGATGTGGAATTTTTTAAGTAGAAAGTTTTAGATATTAAAAATTACCTATAACATCGACAAAAGTTGAATATAAGAAAGATATTTTATATCAAACAATTAAAATTTCATTATCAAAAGCTTTTCCTATAGATAACTTTAATATCTAAAGCTTTCTAAAAAACTGTTTATATTAAAAATTCCTATATAAAACTTTCGATTTCTATAATAAACATTCGATATTGAAAGATTTCTTATATAAAACTTTCCTATAAAAAACTTTTAATATCAAAGCTTTCCTATAGGTAATTTTTGATATGAAAAGCTTTTAACTAAAAACATTCTATATCGAAAGCTTTCCGGAAAAAAATTCTACCAGCCATGTCACAGAATTCCGTTCGGAAGTGGAATAAATTCCGTATTTTGCTTCCATAGAAGTGTTGTTGAATTTTTATGTTTTTATTTGTTTATGCAATATTTGAAAATTCTATAATAAATTTTTGATATTGAAAGATTTTCTATAGTAAACTTTCGATATCAAAATTAAAAACCTTTTATATCCGAACAGCACAACGTGCGAACTTTTACAAAAGAGCTTTTAAGCTTTAACACCGTCATACTATGTATGCGCGAGAAGCAGCAATATTTGTCACGATCACACGTAAAATTGTCTTTGCAAAATCAGTGCTGCCAGATTATAATTTTTTGCTCTATTATATGAAGAAAAATGTAAATCTGGCTACACTGATCATAAGAAACAGCATTGAAGCTGTTTACTGTTTTGTATCAACAGATTAACTGAAGATTACTTTTAATATTAAAAGCTTTCTACTAAAAACATTCCATATCAATAGCTTTCCAATACAAAAAACCAATATCTTAAAATTTTTTTATAAAAATCTTTCGATTTCGATATGCCTTCCAATAATAAACTTTCGATAGGGAAAGATTTTCTAGAAAGCTTTTAATTTCCTTCATAAAATTTCTAGTATCGAAAGATTTCATATAAAAAACATTACAAGTCACATTCTCAATATCGAAAGCTTTCCTCTAGAAATAATATCGAAAGCTTTCTTAAAGAAAACATTTAATATCAAAAGATCTATTGTAGAAAGCATTCGCTAACGAAAGCTTTCCTATAGAAAACATTCACTATGTAAAGCTTTCCCTAATATAATTTGCTTTGATCACTACAGAAAAAAGCCCAAAGTTAAATTTATGCTCTGAAATGAGAATACAAAATTAAATATCTCAAAAAATTTTCATTTGTTGCACTTACGAAAAGTTTTGCATAAAATATAAAAGGCCTATTTTATTCGGAACACTCTTTAAACAAATCCTGTTCACAGATACATACATACATTCCAACTCTAACAGCCTTAAAACTGCATTTTAATTAAAAACATTAAAATATTTGTTTTACCAAAAAAATAAGACAGAAAGTAATAATAATAAACCCATAAAATTCATAAAATAATATTTTTGTTTTTAATAAAAACTTTTCTTTTAAATATGCAAATGCCGCATAATTATAAGAATTTTTTCTTATGCAGGAAAAACAAAAGCCGGAACTAAAGAAACAAGGATATAACATGCTTTTTCAACATACTCGTACTTTCAATATATTCACAAGATTTTACAAGAGTAAATATTTTATACTTAACAAAATGAAAGTTCCTTTTTTTACTGTTTTCATTTATAAATTTTTAACTATAAGATTTAAAAGATAAATAAAGCAAAGAAAATTGTTGCAAAAAAAAAAAAGAAATTGTTATATAAAAAAATCCTAATTGTGTGTTAAATGTACAACTTCAAGATGTTTTACGAGTCTTCAAGTTTTGAATTGAATTTAAAAATTGTTATTCTTTTTTTTTTTTCTTCTACTAAATATTTTATTATTTATTTTAAGTATTTGGGGAGGGAGATTGAAGAAAATGTTGTCATGCAAAGTATTCTTCAAATCAAATTAGTCTTAATTCCTAAAAATCCATGAATAAATAGTGATTTTAAGAAAGTAAATGAAGTGGAAATGAACCATTTGGCCGATTTTATCCAAATTTATCAATTTTCAGATAATACAAAATCTTTAAGTGCAAAAAATCAATCTAAAATTGTCTACCTCCAGATAGACAATTTTAGCAATAATTTTTCTATAGAAAATTTTTTTTATCAAAAATTGTTCTATTGAAAATTTTTTATCAAAAATTTTTCTATAGAAACTTTTTTCACAAAAATTTTGTTCTCAAAAATTTTTGTATAGAATACCTTTTTATTAAACATCTTTTGAAAATTTTTTAACATATTTTTTTTATCAAAAATTTTTCTGTAGAAAATCTTTTATCTAACATTTTTCTATAGAAAATCTTTTCATCAAAACTTTTTTCTATAGAAAATCATATTTATGTTCTATTGAAAATTTTTTTATCAAACATTTTTTATAGAAAATTTTTTTATCAAAAACTTTTTTGTAGAAAATTTTTCTATAAAACATTTTTTTATCTAAAATTTTTCTATAGAAAATCTTTTCATCAAAATTTTTTCTATAGAAAATCTTATTTATGTATGTTCTATAGAAAATTTTTTTATTTAACGTTTTTTATAGAAAAATTTGATAAAAACAAACATTTTTTTATAGAAATGCTTTTATCAAAAATTTTTCTATAGAAAATTTTTTTATCAAAAATTTTTCTATAGAAAATTTTTTTATCAAAAATTTTTCTATAGAAAATTTTTTTATCAAAAATTTTTCTATAGAAAATTTTTTTATCAAAAATTTTTCTATAGAAAATTTTTTTATCAACAATTTTTCTGTAGAAAATTTTTTTATCAAAAATTTTTCTGTAGAAAATTTTTCTGTAGAAATTTTCACAGAAATTTTTCTATAGAATTTTTTTTTATTCAGTTGATAATCTGAGCTTTTACCTTTGGTTTACAAACATAATTCGTAATGATTGTGTTTGTAAAATAGATAATAATGTGAGGTTACCGATCTGTCTAAAAGTATTTTTCTATAGATAATTTTTTTCAAAAACTTTCTATTGAAAATTTTTTTATCAAAAATTTTTCTACTGAAAATTTTTTTATCCAAAATTTTTCTACTTAAAAATTTTTTAACCAAAATTTTTCTATAGAAAATTTTTTTATCAAAAATTTTTCTGTTCTATGGAAAATTTTTTAATTAAAAATTTTTTAGAAAAATTTTTCCAAAGAAATTTTTTGATCAAAAATTTTTTTATCTAAAATTTTTCTACTGAAAAATTTTTTAACCAAAATTTTTCTATAGAAAATTTTTTTATCAAAAATTTTTCTGTAGAAAATTATTTTTTATCAAAAATTGTTCTATAGAAAATTTTTTAATTAAAAATTTTTTAGAAAAATTTTTCCAAAGAAATTTTTTTATCAAAAATTTTTCTTTAGAAAATTTTATCAAAAAATTTTTTATAGAAAATTTTTTTATTAAAAATTTTTTATAGAAAATTTTATCAAAAAAAATTCTGCAGAACATTTTTTATAGAAAATTTTTCATCAAAAATTTTTTATAGAAAATTTTTTTTAAATTTTTTATCAAAAATTTTTCTATAGAAAATTTTTTTATTAAAAATTTTTTTATTGAAAATTTTTTTATCAAAAATTTTTCTATGAAAATTTTATATTAAAAATTTTTTAGAAAATCTTTCCAAAGCAATTTTTTTGATGAAAAATTTTTCTACAGAAAATTTTTTTATTAAAAATTTTTCTATAGAAAATTTTATCAAAAATTTTTCTATTTATAAAAAATTTTATCAAAAAATGTTTCTATAAAAAATTTGTTGATCAAGAATTTTTGTATTTAAAATTTTTTTATAGAAAATAGTTTTACAGAATTAAAAAAAAAACTAATATTTTAATGTATTAAATTTTTTCGCTCTGTCTAGAATTAGGGATAATCCTCCTGATGAAATGGTCTAACCAACCATCGAAACGCGTCGAGGAAAGGTTTCCCCACGAACATTTTTTGGTTTTATCAAAAAACTATTTATTACAATAATAATTTTAATAAATTGGGATTCTTAGTGCAATACACTACAGTAAAATCTTTTAATTAAATTTTTGTTTGTGTTTTCTGTTGATGTTGTTGGTATTTTACTTTTCTGTATAAAAATTTAGAAATTTCGAAATTGATAATTTAAAATTCATTCAAAAATTCAAATAATGTTTTGGAAAGAAGAAGCTAGGAGAGGAGTTAGGCTTAAGATTTTTTCGATTTCTTTCCTTATTTTACAAACATACATATATATTTGTATATTCCTTAAAGTTGCTTTGCTTACAAGTGCACTGGGCACTTAACAACAAAAGCAGCTGCAGCAGGAGCAGTAGCAGTAGCAGAAAGCATCATCAAGAAGAATTCACTTTAATCGAGAACTTTGCTCTGTTACATTTGTAAAAAAAAAATTATATAAAAATAAATTTACAGAAAAAAAGGCAAAAGTTTGAAGTGCTCTCATGCAGAAATTTGATTTTTCTGCATATTTCATGTTGGTATATTTTTTATATTTTGCTGGCATTTTTTTGAAATTTTTAATTCAATTTAACATTTTTCACTTTGTAATATTTACGTTTGGTTATTTTTTTTATTCCTACTCTTATTATTATGATGTGTTTTTTTTTTTGTGTATTTTATTTTTTTGCATTTGTAAAAATGTTTACTTTCTTGTTTGTTTTTTTTTTTTTTTTTGCAACATTTTTTTAATTTCAACGAAACGAAGCGGAAGTTGAACACAAACGCCATTAGGGAAAATGAATTTTATTTCACATCAACACTCAAAGTTAAATGCATTTCCAACAGAACTATGCAAACTATTTAGAAATTTAAAAAATACCAAAAATAAACCAACAGAGAACACAAACAAACACACACACACATACCCATAAACAAAATACGTACATACTTACACATAAAACAAACATAAAATCCTGCAAAACTGCATCAAACTGATTGTTATGAGAAGGAAAACCATTTTTAATATTTTTATTCCTTGAAAACAAAAAAGAAAAACAGAACAACCCATAAATGTTAACAAAGCAACTGCGAAAAACTTACGCCCACATAAACCCACAACAAACAAACTCTGTGTGAACAAACTATTGTTAATGTTTAAATGCAGAACCGAGGCACTGTGATGCCCTGGTCGAGTTTAACAAACAAAAAGAGACACTTTTTTCCACAAACATTTACTCAAATTTGCCCCCAAACCCCTAAAACTCGGCAACATTTAGCACTTAAAAATAATTGCAATACAGTTAAACCCCGATTTAATATAATACATACATTAATAGTTTTACCAAATGGTGTCATAAACCGGAAATAACCTAATTTAAATAAAATCACTTATATTCCACGAAATTTGTGTATAAAATCATTATTAGCTTAACCTAAAGTCTAATAATGACTTCAATCTTATCGACGCTCTACTGTATCAGAAAAGTAGGAAAAACTACAATAACATAAACATCAAACCTATATTTTAAAGCACAACATCCTTTTTCAATTAAAGTGCAAGAATTATAAAATAAACAAAATAGACAGAAAACATCCAACATGAATGAACATTTGTTTATCATTGCGTATGATATTTGTTCTCGAAATCTTTTCTTTTGAACAACATTTAACAAATGTTTGTGGTGAAATCAGGTTAAAAGGACCCAAATGATTTGAAAATGACCTAAAGCGTTTTGGGAGGAAAAAAAGATGGTCGCTTAAAATGATTAATATTATTTTTGATGTGGAAACAATCTTTAAGTTGTACAAGAAAATGTAAAAGAGATTTGACTCCAATATAGACCTCATATTTTGGCTCATAATAAGACTAGGTAAACACCTCTTATTAGGGCAGAAATTGGACTTGATAAACCAATCTAAGATTAAAGTTAAAATTAGACAAGATAAGACCCTATGAATTAGACTGAAATTAGACTAGATAAATACCTATGACAAATTGAACGAGATAGAGACCTACGTTTAACGCTGAAATTTGACTAGATAAAGATCAATGAGTAGGACTCAAAATTGAACTAGATAAAGCCCACAATTGAGTTTTAAAATACACTCGAAAAAAGCTTTACTGAGTCTTAAAATTTACTCTTAGTTAACATTCACGATTACATCTCAAAATAGACTCTAATTAACAACCACGATTTAGTTTCATAAAAGACTCAAATAAAAATTCACTTAGTCTAAAGATTGACTCTAATTACCGCCCAAGACTTAAATAATGATCCATTGATTCTCAACATTTGATGTAATGATGACTAACGATTGAGTGTCAAAATTTAATCTAATCATGACCTTCGATTAAGTCTCAAAATTGACTCCAATAATGATAATGGAGTGTCAAAATTGGTTTTAATGATAACCCACGCAATTTTTTTTTTTTATCAAAAATTTTTCTATAGAAAATTTTTTCTCAAAAATTTTTCTATAGAAAATTTTTGATGAAAAATTTTTCTATTGAAAATTTTTTTATCAAAAATTTTTGTATAGAAAATTTTTTTATAAGAAATTTTTCTATAGAAAATTTTTTTATAAAAAATTTTTCTATAGAAAATTTTTTTATCAAAAATTTTTCTATAGAAAATTTTTTTATCAAAAATGTTTCTATAGAAAATTTTTTATCAATAATTTTCTTATCAATAATTTTTCTATAGAAAATTTTTTTATCAAAAATTTTTCTATAGAAAATTTTTTTATCAAAAATTTTTCTATAGCAAATTTTTTATCAAAAATTTTTCTATAGAAAATTTTTTTATCAAAAATTTTTCAATAGAAAATTTTTTATCAAAAATTTTTCTAGAAAATGTTTTCATCACACTTTTTTTATAGAAAATTTGATTATCAATAATTGTTCTATACAAAATTTTTTTATCATTAGAAAAAAATGTTTATCAATAATTTCTTAGAAAATGTTTCTACAGAGAAATATTTCTATTGAAAATCTACACAAAAAATATTTTTCGATAGAAAATTTTTTAATAAAAAATTTCTTTATAAAAAATTTTTTATAGAAAATTTTTTTATTAAAAATTTTTCTATAGACAATTTTTTTATTAAAAATTTTTTTATAGAAAAATTTTTTATCAAAAATTTTTTACAGAAAATTTTTTTATCAAAACATTTTCTAGAAATATTTTTATAGAAATTTTTTTATCAGAAGTTTTTTTATAGAAAATTTTATCAAAAATTTTTTCTATTTAAAATTTTTTGATCAAAATTTTTTATAGAAATTTTTTTATCAAAAATTTTTTGACCAAAAATTTTTCTATAAAAAATTTTTTATCAAAAATTTTTGTATAGAAAATTTTTTTATTAAAATTTTTTTCTATAGAAATTTTTTTTTTTCAAAAAGAAGAGTGTTCGCATTTGATCCCAAATCTGTTACATTTATTTATTAATGTAACAGACCAATTTATTGATAAAAAGCCAAAAAATGTTTGCGGAGAAACCAAATTCCTCGACGCGTTTCGATGGTTGGTTTAGCCATCTCTTCAGGAGGATTATCCCCAATTTAGGCAGATCGAAAACCTCGCTTTATTACTAAATTTACAAACAAAACTTTTAAGAATTATGTTCATAAGCCATAAGTTAAAGCGTAGATTATCGACTGAACAAAAACAAACATTTTTCAGTTTTCATCTACCTTCCCTTCCCACAAAAAAAAATACAAAAATTGTTTTTGCAGAAAATTTTTTTATCAAAAGTTTTTCTATGGAAAATTTTTTTATCAAAATATTTCTATCGAAATTTTTTCTAAAGAAATATATTTTTATCGAAAAATTTTCTTTAGAACAATTTCACAGAAAAATATTTTTATCGAAAATTTTTTTGTATTGTCTTTAAAAAAAAGCGGCACCAACCGATTTTGTTAACATCCGAATTCCAACTGAATGCTTTTACAACTCATTTTCACGTGTTTTTTAATGATCGTGGTATTTACGAAAATTACAACAATTCTTCGGCTTCTGGTGGTTTGGGCTGCCTACGCCTGCTAATAAAGATAAACAAATGAGACTTAACAGATTTAAATAAAGACCCACTAAACCTCAAATTTAATAAAATGGAGACCCACAACTGAGTCTTAAAATTTACTTTAACCAAAAGTCCAATTTTAGCCTTGATCATAAGTTATGATAAAGGCTGAAATTGGACAATAGAAAGAAACAAGATTAAGGCTCAAATTGGATTAATGAAGATAAACGGTATAGTCTCAAAATTAACTCTAACGGTTAATAGACCCCACGATCAATATATTAAGCAATAAAGCGGCTTCGACTGTATTAAAGCCTCACGGTCAAACGATAATTGCAATAAAGACCCACGATTAATTCTAAAGTTTCACTACACAAACCTTCACGATAAGTCTTGAATTGTAGCGAAAGAAATAGATCCACTACTTAGGCTGTTATTAGGCTAGATAAAGACTCTACAATTAAGCTAAAATTAGACTGGACGAGGCATACGGTTTATGCTGAAATTAGGCTAAAATTGTACTACGTAAACCCCTACTATTAAGAATGACTGTATTAAGACTTCCTAATAAGGCTGATGTTGGACTAGATAAAAATCCCACGATTAAGCATAAATTTTACTAGATAAAATCGCTCGATTTAGACAGAATTTGGACCAGAAAAAGACCCTACGATCAAGCTAAAACTTACCTAACTAAAAACCACGCGATTTAGGCTAAAATTGATAAGCGACCACAAATAATTCTAAAAAGACTAGATAATGACCGACAAGACTAAAGTAGGGTTGATAAATACCCATAATAATGATTAAAACATATTTTATTTTTATTTCGAAACAGTTTTGATTTAGCTTATGCAGCTTTTTATTGCATTAAACCAAAATAATATAACTTCCAAATGAATTATCTAAATAGAAGTCTAATCTAAATATAAGGCAAGTATTTAATAACTAAATATTAATTAATAGAAGAATTTATGCGTTTTTCAATTCATTGTAATATATCAATATCAGTCTAATTCCAAGCCACACGCTTTCTTCCAAATCTGGGTCTATCAGCCTCTGTTTCAGGGGTAACAACCTGCAAGGAACGTTGAGAATTAGTCTTTTGTGATTCTAAATCGCGTTGGCTAACTGGTGATGAACTGCTCTGCCAAACATCCAGATTTAGATTGTTAAAAGAGTTTGAGACTTTATTGATGTCACATCTAGGAGACATATTGTTATTGCAAGATTCATAGCAATTGCGACGAGAGGAGAAATCCACATGATGTTGAGGTTCCTGGAGATCAAGAGGTTGAATGTTATTAGGGGCACAACGACGAGGTGAGAAGAGAGGAGTATCAGAGGACTCCTCTAATTGGTTGGGTATAATATTATTTGTAATTTGGTGACGAGGTGAGAACTGCTTTTGCTTATTAGTGTTCTCGTTTGATACTAATTGGGATTGCGATTTCTGATAACGAGGTGAATTTTCTTCCTCTTGAATTAAAATTTTAAGCTTTTCACTGGAATTCTCTATTACATTCAAGTGAGTTCCTTTTATTTCCAAAAGCTCTTCATGTCTTTTCATTATTTCATTCAAGGCAGCTTTAAATAATTTATGTTCTTGCATCAAAATGTTTTTGAGCTTTTTACAACGCTCGCTATGTTCCAGCTGCCAGGTGTCCTCGTTTTGTTGCAAACTATATTTTGCCTCAGATTCATACATTCCCTCCAACTGAGAAAGTTTTCCGTTTTCATTTGCTAATTGTTGTTCCAATTGAGCTTTAAAGTCATTTAGTATTTCTGGGTTTACAGCCAAATCTAAGGATCTTTCCAAAATGCTTAAACAAAGGTTGATTTGATTACGAAATACATCTGATCTTTTGCGTAGAAATATTTTGATCTTGTTAAAGTTATAGGCATCTCCAAAATCTACTGGACATTTTACGACATTATAACTTTCTTCTAACAACTCCAATTCCTTTTCCAATTCATTTAAGTTGGATTTGAAATTATTCTCTTTTTCTTTCAGTTCATCAGTTTCCTTTTGACGAGCTCTCAATTGTTCCATATGATACTCTTGTAATTGACGAATTTCTCGTATCTCATTTTCCCTTATCTCTTGCCTTTGCTTTTGCAATTCTTCAGTTTTATTCAATTCCTGCTGCAGCTTAATTTGTCTTTCCTTGGCGGCTTCCTCCTCTTTTTCACGCTCAATCTGCTTAACCACCTGTTTATCCAGCCAATTCAGTTTGGCTAAAGCTTCATTATCGGTTTTCGATTCAAATATTAAATTGTCATCATCTACTCCATGGCGCCATTTACCATATAACTTTGCCTCCAATTCCAATTTACGTCTCAATTTCTGTTGTTCTTTTAAATTTTCATCAATTTTCTCCAGAGTCTTTGTACTCAAATTTCTGCGACTATTTCGTGATTTCTCCTTTTCAAATAACTCCTGCTCATAGATTTTCTTTTCCATTTCTAGAAGCTCGGTAAGTTTTTGTTGTCGCTCACTTAATTTTTTCTCTTTCTCCTTTTGCTGTTTTGAGTTTTGTAGTTGTTCCTCAGCTTGTTTGTAGTACTCAGGGGTGGTCCAATTTTCAAATCGTGACGTTACTTTACCCCAATGATCGAAATACTTGTTAACCGCTTGAGTGCGCTCAACACGATTATGTTCAAATTCACGACGTCTTGCGAAGGCAGCTTGCAATTGAGCGGATTTCTGGAACATGACAAGCAGCTACAACAGACTTAAGAGCAAAAACCTGCAAAGAGAACAAAATAGAGAGGGATGAAAATTAATTTTTAATTGACAATCAATTGATATAGAATTTTTGGCTTTAAAATTTTTCTGTACAAAATTTATCACATAGAATTTATCTATAGAAGTTTTAAAATTTTTACATATTATAGAAAAATTTTACATCACAATTTTTCTATAGAAAATTTTTTTATGCAATTATTTTTACAGAAAATTTTTTACATTAAATTGTTTAATAAAAATTTTTTAAATAGAAAATTTGACAGCGAAAAAATTTTTAAATATTTGATACAAAAATTCTTTTTATAAAAAATGGTTCACATTTAAATTTTTATCTAGAAAATTTTCCACACTTAAATTTTTCTTTAGAAATGTTTTTAACTAAATCTTTAAGGTATTTCAAAACGTTGCTCATTTGCCCAATGCTTTAAATTACTTGGTCATCCATCACACAGCTGGAGCCTTTTGCAATACCATTACGGACTTATGCAGCTTAATGCGCATTATCCAATTGTAAATATTATAGGTATACGTTAGTTTGGGAGGATATTGCTTTTCAATTTGCTATTGCAGCAGATGGAAATATTTATGAAGGTCATGTAACTGTTGTTATGGGTGCTTATGTCTATGGCTGAAACTTCAAGAAATTTGCTCCAACGCCTGAACAAGGCTATGGAATTAATTGCCTGATTGTCTATGGAGGATTTAAATTCTGCGAATTACATGTTTTATGGTCATTTCCAGGTGTATTCAATAGAAAATAATCTGTTAATAAGGCATATGATGATGAACAAATGTGAAATACTTGGACGACGAGTAAAAAATTCTATAGAAAAATTTGTTCGAGGAAAATTTTTAGAAAAAAATTTTATGTGAAAAATTTTTGATGCAAAAAGGCAAATTTTAAAATTTTATATACAAAAATTTTTCTATAGAAAATTGTATATAAAATTTTTCTATAGAAAATTTTACATACATTTTTTCTATAGAAAATTTTACATAAAATGTTTCTATAGAAAATTTTACATAAAATTTTTCTAAAGAAAATCTTACATAAAATTTTTCTAAAGAAAATTTTACATAAAATTTTTCTATAGAAAATTTTACATAAAATTTTTCTATAGAAAATTTTACATAAAATTTTTCTATAGAAAATTTTATATTAAATTTTTCGATAGAAAATTTTACATAAAATTTTTCTATAGAAAATTTTACATAAAATTTTTCTATAGAAAATTTTACATAAAATTTTTCTATAGAAAATTTTACATAAAACTTTTCTATAGAAAATTTTACATAAAATTTTTCTATAGAAAATTTTATATTAAATTTTTCGATAGAAAATTTTACATAAAATTTTTCTATAGAAAATTTTACATAACATTTTTCTATAGAAAATTTTACATAAAATTTTTCTATAGAAAATTTTACATAAAATTTTTCTATAGAAAATTTTACATAAAATTTTTCTATAGAAAATTTTACATAAATCCCACATAATATTTGTTTTATTTTTCTTAAGAAAATTTCACATCAAAATTTTTATAAAGAAAATTTCATAAAAAATTTTTCATAAAATTTTGTTTTCTATAAAAACTTTTACATAAAATTTTTCTATAGAAAATTTTTCATAAATCCCACATAATATTTTTTCTATTTTTCTAAAGAAAATTTCACATAAAATGTTTTCTAAAGAAAATTTCATATAAAATGTTTTATGTAGAAAATTTTGTTTTCTATAAAAAATTTTCCATAAAATTTTCTTTCTATAGAAAATTTTCCATCAAATTTTGCTTAAAATTTTTCTATAGAAAATCATAAAATTTTTCTATAGAAAATTTTACATAAAATTTTTCTAAAGAAAATTTTACATAAAATTTTTCTAAAGAAAATTTTACATAAAATTTTTCTAAAGAAAATTTTACATAAAATTTTTCTATAGAAAATTTTACATAAAAAATTTCTATATAATATTTTATATTAAAAAAAATATCACATACAATTTTTTTCTAACGAAAATTTCATATAAAACTGTTTCAATAGCAAATTTTACAAAAAAAAAAAAATCACAAAACTTTTTTTTAAAGAAAATTAAGTTTTCAACTAAAAAATTTAAACATAATTTTTTTTATATCAAAATTTTTAATGCATTTTTTTTTTCATAAAATGTTTTGCGTTACATTTTTTCTCATAAAAAAATTTTCTAAACTTTATTTGTTCAAAAGAAAATTTCACAGAAAAATTTGTTTCAACGCAAAATTTTACAGAAAAATTTATATAGAAATTTTTAAATAAAATATTTTTTTAATTAAAATTCAAGAATGTTTATTTCTACCTTAAAGTTTATTTTAAAAAATTTAAAAATTCGTTGCGTTTGCATCTGATTGCATCTGATTTCTACCAAATTTTCATGAAATTAACGAAATGACTTTTACTCTGAACTTATAATTTAAACCGGGAAGTAAGAGTATATTTCTCAAACTGAAGGCCTTAAAGAGAGTTTAAAAGTTAAAACAGAGATGGAAATATTAGCGCTATTAAGAATATTGGTTAAGATTTGAGGTAATACGCACGAAAGCATAGAGACCTATTATATACCATAATACGTTAATTAAGGAAGGAAAAACGATTGAACTAGGTTTTTCGCATTATTTTGCAATCTTGTTTTTAGGGTCTTCTAAAATTTTTGTTTTTGTTTTTTGGTCACGTTTTAGTTCACGATAGGACAATAGTGTCTAAAATTTGACCCAATTACCGCATGCAACTTCCAATGTAAAATTAACATGAAAATATTATTATTTTAGTTCATATTAAATCTCTTAAAAAAAAAACTAGTTTATAAAAAGAAGACAGCCTGCCAGATTTGCCAATTTATCGGCATTTTGACGATTTTTTACTTTAAAAAAATTAAGTGCAGATGTGCAGATTTTGGATAGGAAATTGGATATTTTTGAGACTATATCGAAAACAAACTGAACTTCAGAGTTTTAACAGTTTTTTTTAAATACATATATGGCAAATCGGTGGTTAAAAATAGATAAAGGTTTTTTTACAAAAAAAAATGTTCAAAATGAATTTTTTTCTATGAAAAAATTTTCCATTTAAAATTGTTTCTGTAGAAAAATTTTAAATTTAAAATTGTTTCTAAAGAAAAGCTTTTAATTTATTTTTTTTTTAGAAAAATTTTAAATTTTAAAATTTTTCTGTAGTGAAATTTTTTCTATCGAAAATTTTTCTATATAAATTTGTTTGTAAAAAACCATTTTTCATATAAAATTTTTTGAATAAAAACATTGTCCATATAAAATTTTTTTGTATGGAAAATTTTAAGTATACAATTTGTTTGTATAGAACAATTTTTAATATATGATTTTTTGTATGAAAGAATTTTTAATATAAAATTTTTTTTTATAGAAAAATTTTCAATATGATATTTTTCTTTAAATAAAAGTTTTTATATGAAATTTGTTTAATAGAAAATTTTTCAAAGAAAATTTGTGCAAAAGAAAAAATTTCAATAGACATTTCTTCAATATTCGGCTATAGAAAATTTTACATAAAATTTTTCTATAGAAAATTTTACATAAAATTTTTCTATAGAAAATTTTACATAAAACTTTTCTATAGAAAATTTTACATAAAATTTTTCTATAGAAAATTTTACATAAAATTTTTCTATAGAAAATTTTATATTAAATTTTTCGATTGAAAATTTTACATAAAATTTTTCTATAGAAAATTTTACATAAAATTTTTCTATAGAAAATTTTACATAAAACTTTTCTATAGAAAATTTTACATAAAATTTTTCTATATAAAATTTTACATAAAATTTTTCTATAGAAAATTTTATATTAAATTTTTCGATAGAAAATTTTACATAAAATTTTTCTATAGAAAATTTTACATAAAATTTTTCTATAGAAAATTTTACATAAAATTTTTCTATAGAAAATTTTACATAAAATTTTTCTATAGAAAATTTTACATAAATCCCACATAATATTTGTTTTATTTTTCTTAAGAAAATTTCACATCAAAATTTTTATAAAGAAAATTTCATAAAAAATTTTTCATAAAATTTTGTTTTCTATAAAAACTTTTACATAAAATTTTTCTATAGAAAATTTTTCATAAATCCCACATAATATTTTTTCTATTTTTCTAAAGAAAATTTTACATAAAATGTTTTCTAAAGAAAATTTCATATAAAATGTTTTATGTAGAAAATTTTGTTTTCTATAAAAAATTTTCCATAAAATTTTCTTTCTATAGAAAATTTTCCATCAAATTTTGCTTAAAATTTTTCTATAGAAAATCATAAAATTTTTCTATAGAAAATTTTACATAAAATTTTTCTAAAGAAAATTTTACATAAAATTTTTCTATAGAAAATTTTACATAAAATTTTTCTATAGAAAATTTTACATAAAATTTTTCTATAGAAAATTTTACATAAAAAATTTCTATATAATATTTTATATTAAAAAAAATATCACATACAATTTTTTTCTAACGAAAATTTCATATAAAACTGTTTCAATAGCAAATTTTACAAAAAAAAAAAAAAATCACAAAACTTTTTTTTAAAGAAAATTAAGTTTTCAACTAAAATATGTAATTTTTTTTATATCAAAATTTTTTTAGGCATTTTTTTTTTTTTTCAAAAAATGTTTTGCGTTACATTTTTTCTCATAAAAAAATTTTCTAAACTTTATTTGTTCAAAAGAAAATTTCACAGAAAAATTTGTTTCAACGCAAAATTTTACAGAAAAATTTATATAGAAATTTTTAAATAAAATATTTTTTTAATTAAAATTCAAGAATGTTTATTTCTACCTTAAAGTTTATTTTAAAAAATTTAAAAATTCGTTGCGTTTGATTGCATCTGATTTCTACCAAATTTTCATGAAATTAACGAAATGACTTTTACTCTGAACTTATAATTTAAACCGGGAAGTAAGAGTATATTTCTCAAACTGAAGCCTTAAAGAGAGTTTAAAAGTTAAAACAGAGATGGAAATATTAGCGCTATTAAGAATATTGGTTAAGATTTGAGGTAATACGCACGAAAGCATAGAGACCTATTATATACGTTAATTAAGGAAGGAAAAACGATTGAACTAGGTTTTTCGCATTATTTTGCAATAAAGGGAAAATCTCTTGTTTTTAGGGTCTTCTAAAATTTTTGTTTTTTGGTCACGTTTTAGTTCACGATAGGACAATAGTGTCTAAAATTTGACCCAATTACCGCATGCAACTTCCAATGTAAAATTAACATGAAAATATTATTATTTTAGTTCATATTAAATCTCTTAAAAAAAACTAGTTTATAAAAAGAAGACAGCCTGCCAGATTTGCCAATTTATCGGCATTTTGACGATTTTTTACTTTAAAAAAATTAAGTGCAGATGTGCAGATTTTGGATAGGAAATTGGATATTTTTGAGACTATATCGAAAACAAACTGAACTTCAGAGTTTTAACAGTTTTTTTTAAATACATATATGGCAAATCGGTGGTTAAAAATAGATAAAGGTTTTTTTACAAAAAAAAAATGTTCAAAATTAATTTGTTTCTATGAAAAAATTTTCCATTTAAAATTGTTTCTGTAGAAAAATTTTAAATTTAAAATTGTTTCTAAAGAAAAGCTTTTAATTTAATTTTTTTTTAGAAAAATTTTAAATTTTAAAATTTTTCTGTAGTGAAATTTTTTCTATCGAAAATTTTTCTATATAAATTTGTTTGTAAAAAACCATTTTTCATATAAAATTTTTTGAATAAAAACATTGTCCATATAAAATTTTTTTGTATGGAAAATTTTAAGTATACAATTTGTTTGTATAGAACAATTTTTAATATAAGATTTTTTGTATGAAAGAATTTTTAATATAAAATTTTTTTTTATAGAAAAATTTTCAATATGATATTTTTCTTTAAATAAAAGTTTTTATATGAAATTTGTTTAATAGAAAATTTTTCAAAGAAAATTTGTGCAAAAGAAAAAATTTCAATAGACATTTCTTCAATATTCGGCTATATTTGTAATATATGTTTGACAATTCCATTTTTTGCCGATTTTTCACAAAAATTTTCTGGCTGCCCTGACAACAATATTTATAAGAGCAACTTCCCATTCATGGATAAAACAAGATTAACGGAGAGGGAGCGAGTAAAGTCTTAAAAGAGAGAGGAGATCGATGAAAAATTAAAAATAAACTTAAATCGTGTTTGTGTCAAGAAATCGTATGAGTAAATATCGTATGTAAATAAAAAATAAAATCTGTTTTTTTGTTAGTTTTACTCCGTCTATCGTGTGTGTAATTCATTCATAACTTTTAAATCAATTATTCAAAAAACAAGAGCTGTATTCATGCTCTGGATTCCCCGTTTATCGTAAATAGCGTCGACTGATAGTGTAAAAAGTTAAAAAAATAAAAAATATATATTAAGTAATAGAATAAAAAAGGTATGTAATATTTTCTTTACATTAAATTTTATATGTTTTCATAATATTGATATAAATTTTTAATTATGTTTATTTTAATTTGTAAATTTATTAAATTAAAATAAACTCAAACAACGTCAGCAAAAACGGTCGGCCTATGCATAAACATAAATAAAAACAATACATAAATGCTAATCAAATAAATACAAATATCGTTTTTGATATCAATGAAGTTTTTTTTTTTAAACATAAAGAAAATATTTGAATAACTTTAAATATCAAATGAATTGTTAATGACAAATAAATATTTTTTGTTGTTGTAGGTTTTACATTTTATAAATAAATATTATTAATATAATTTCTAAATAAATTCGCAAAAAAAAAGTTTAAAACATACACACATACATACATATGTAGACCCCCGGCGATATGTTTCATCTTTAAACTTTTAACTAGTTTAAAAACGAAATTTAATATAAACAAGCGTTGAAGTTAATAAGGGCTTACAAGCCATTTGTAAAAAGTCAAAAATACTTCATCATTGACAAGAAAATCTCCAAAGTTGTGTCTTAGCATTAATCTTTATTTGAGCTTTTTATACGGGATTTAACATTTTGTTTACTTCCCTTTTAGAAACATAGAGTGACTGACTTAAAACCGGTATAAACTGAATCATTCCGGACAAAACTAATCTAGACGTCATAGCCTTACATGCATTTGATTAATTCTATTAATAGCGACAAAGTCTAAAAAAACACTTCTTAATTAGATACGAAAAACAATAAGTTATAGACGATCAAGTCCAACCAAGTATATTTATAAAGAGGTTAGGAAGTAAATTAGCTTAAAAACATACCATTTTTTGTAAATTCCGTTTTATTAATACCCATGTAAAGTAAAAGTACGGTAATTAATAATGGAATATGACTTCGGTCCATCTCTACACTCAGGGAAAAAACGTGCTGATAAAAAGATTTTCTGCTTGAAAGTAGAGTAAATACGAAAAATCTTATTTTGAGAATAAAATCTTAATTTTTTAAGATTCTTTGTAAAAAAAATCTAAGCACAGGATCGATAACTAAGAATGTGTTCTTATTAATTAAGATTAAATTCTTAATTTTTTAGAATGCATCTTAACTAATAAGAACGCATTCTTAATTATCGATCTTGTTCTTAGAACTTTTTCAAGATTGCGATCTTACAAACAATCTTGAAAAATAAGATTTTATTCTTAAAATAAGATTTTTCCCATTTACTCTACTTTCAAGCAGAAAAAGTTTCGATTTCAAGCAGAAAATCTTATTATCAGCACGTTTTTTCTTATTATAAAGAGTGTTCTAAAAAAAATATGCATTTACTATTTTAGACAAAATTTATCCATAGTGCAAGAAATAATTTATTTTTTGATCAAGTTAGTTTCTATAGATATGTCAGATACTATTATTTTAGAAATTATTAATTTTCAATAGTTATTTCAATCAAAATGGACTGCGAAAAAAAAGTTCGTGAAAATATAATTAAAACTTTTCAAAAAAATCCGTTATGGACTTTTAAAAAAATAGCTAAAAATTTGAAAGTTGACCCTCGAACGGTTTCTAATGCCATCAGACGGTATAAGGAAAACCTGAGCATTGAAAGAAAACCTGGATCAGGGAGGAAAAAAGGTCCTAGAGATATTGGTAAGGCAAAAGAAGTCGAGAAAAAAAGCAGCTCGTACGGTGAAATGTTCTACGAATTTTGCACATAGAGTCAAAGTCCAAAAGGTTCCAGATCGCAATGCTATAAAGAACTTAGAAGCAAAAAAACGAGCGAAAAAATTGAAGTCTGATTTTATAAAAAAATACACCTGTTGTGTGATGGATGATGAAACATACATACTGGCAGACTTTTCTCAACTTCCTGGTCAAGATTTTTATGTTGCTGATAAACGGGGCAATGTTCGGCAAGAGTTTCGCACAAAAAAACAAACAAAATTCCCTAAGAAGTTTCTCGTGTGGCAAGCTATTTGCAGTTGTGGCAAAAGAAGTAAAGTATTTGTGGCATCTGGCACAATAAACACAGAAATTTATATAAAGGAGTGCCTACAAAAACGGTTGTTACCCTTTTTAAGAGAGCACAGAGTGACTACATTTTTTTGGCTCGATTTGGCATCATGTAATTATGGAAAAAAGGCAATTGAGTGGTACTCAAAGAATAATGTCATTTTTGTACCACGAGAGGCAAATCCACGTAACTGTCCAGAACTTCGGCCTGTGGAAAGGTATTGGGCTCTGGTAAAAAAGGAATTGAAGAACACAGGAAAGATTTTCAAGAACATGTCCGATTTTAAGCGCAGGTGGAACACATACTCCAAAAAGATATCAGAAGCAACTGTAAAATCTTTAATGGGAGGGTCGATAATTTTGCAAAACCCGAGTACTAAGTAAACATTTTAATGCTAAATGATTTTGTATAATATGTCATTATATTTGCGTATTTTGTAGAGTTTTTATATTAAAAGGTTTGATTTTTATTTAAGAAAATCCAACTACAAATTTTATTTAGAGCACTCTTTAATATTCGTATTTGGTGGTAAAATAAAACACATTTTTTATTATTTTTTCCCCCTTTCGAGGAATGTAATAGTATTCCTATATTTTAAAATTTTGATTTATTTATTTTAGATTATAGGTAGTTAGTAAAAAATTGTATCCTTAAAATACCTTGACTTTATCTTCCGGTGGAAAAAGTGTGCATATTTCTGTCAATATATCTTGGAAATCGTGAGGATGAAGTGCGAGATCCTTTTTTAGAATTTTATGTACTATAATCTGGATCAGCTCAGCACGATAGTTATTGTTTTTGCCACTTACTGATTCATTCAATAATGAAGCTAAATCCTATATAAATAAACGAAAATATTTTATGTTTTGCACACATTTTAATGTATTAAGTAATTATCTAATACTTTTACCTTGTCAAACACTTTTTTGTTAACTTCCACATTTATAGAAGACGATGGAGTGGAAGTTACATCCGGACATTTTTGTAGCCACTGACCTACCTTCGACGTCATCGAATGTGTATCTTCATCAATTCCAAACTAAAGGACAAAACTATTAGTGGTTTAATTTACTTTCTAAATAAAACATTAAAACCTGTTTCTTTTTCCAGATAAATAATTTTTCACGAAACTCCATTCGAAGTCTTAAGTCTTCTGCTTTCATATATTGCAGACTTCTAAAAGTTACATTTGAGCTTGAAACAAATTAAATCAATATAATTTTTTATAAAGAAATTTACTTATGCATTTATAAATATGATGAAAAACTTACGCTGCAGGTACGGAAAAACGCATTCCAGATCGAATTCTTTCAAAAGATTTTTCAGCAACGCGTCATCGTCCGAGAAAGCTGATGAAACTTCTTGTGAAGGGCAGTTCAATTCATACTCCCCATCACATACCAGAACTAAATTGCCTTCTATTGGAATATTTAAAAGGATCACTTAATCAGGATTAAGGTTTTCCATTTATATTTCTTATTAAATTTATATTTTTTCTCAAAAAATTAGTTTTTCACTTTTTCGCAACTACTTTGGTCGGCGGATTACAATTTATGACAAAATACTGAGAAATTTCCCTTAAACAAGCACACAAATCTACAAAATCAAGAATACGATCTTAAGATTAGAACTTACAATCTTCAAAATAAGAATAAAATCTTGAAATCAAGATCACAATCTTAAAATAAAGAATACGATCTAAAATTAAGATTTAAAATCTTATAATAAGATTAAAATCTTAAAAGCAAAAAAATTACATATTTATTTTTAGATTGTATTCTCACAACTAAGAATTTATTCTTAAATTTAAGAATATAAATCTTACTGTCTATATTTTCAAGATTGAAAATTCAAGATTTCGCAATCTTATATTGTCATTTTTCTCTTAGTGTAGAGTTCAGGCAGACGTCCGGGGTTTTTTGCAAATTTTTAAACTACATTTTATAACAAATCTTCTCTTATCTCGCCTCTTCCGGAGCATCAGTTGCTTGTGATTTGTTCACGTAAAACCAGTTTTTCAAATAGCTCCAGAGAAAAATAAATCAGCAGCTTTAAATCACAAAAAAAGGCGGTTAAATTAAATCGCCAAATAGCAAAGCAAAAGTGTACTGATATCAACATTAGTCAATTGTGACCACAAAAAATCTGTTATGATGTTTTGGTCCATTTTCGGCGTTTCCTTGCACATTTTCGAAAAAAAACGGACCGATGATGAGGACGTCTTTTTAGGAATAGTTAAAAACTTCAAACTTAATAAAAGTATATTTTTTACCAATGGCCGTGCTTTACAAAAAATAAAAGGATCGGAGAAAAAGGAATAAGGAGAAGTTTCACCCCCATGCAACCTACTTTTTGGTCAATGATAGTATTTTAGTCATTGCAGGGAGAACATTCTTCCCCATAAAAATTAAATACTTATCAGCCTTTACCAAAGGGTATATTGGGTTTATCCTGATGTTTGCAACGCATAGAAATATTGCTGAGACCCAACTTTTTAGTATAACCGATCGACTTCCTGAGTTGTTTTAATCATGTCCGTCCGGCTTGCTGGATGGATATCTATGTAAGCTTGTTTTCAAAGTACAGGTCGTAAGTTCAAAGATAATTTGACGAAATTTGGAACAGACTAATGTTTTGGTCTTTTTTGAGCATAATCGGATCACTATTTCGGGTACCTCCCATTGGGATGCTTTCCCTGTGGCCCTTTTCAGCCACAAATTTAGTTGTATTTAAATAATATTCATCATAAATATTCCTTATGGTAACCGAAATCAGTGTACCTAATTTTGTAGGAATCGGCCCATATTTGACCATAGCTCCCATACAAGATACATTCTCAAAAGTCTTTTAAATACCCAGAAAAGCATTTATAAATCCAAAGATAATTGCATTTTATTGATAAAACTTTGCACAGATAAATATTTCGTAAATAAAAACTGATAATTGAAATTTTTTAACAATCGATTCACAATTTACCCTAGCTTCCATATCGGGCCGTCAGCCGGAAATGACATAAATCTGCTTAATTCTCTACTTAATTCTTAATTCTCTACTTATTATTGAAAAATTGGCACATTTATGTATGTATGTCTCTCTAAGAATTAAGGAAAACTTGTTAATTTGTTGGTCTATACTTGGCTTTAGTAGTAAAGGGTATTATGCAATCGGGCTGACTATAGTTTTCCTTAATTGTTTTATCAATGGCCGTGCTTTACAAAAAAAAAAATGATGGAAGAAGAGATAATGGGAAGTTTCACCACCATGCAAAGATAATACTTATATTCTGTTAATGCCAAAACTGCATTACCAACTTTACACCACAACATTACTTCTCAAATATGAAAACTATTTGACAGATAGATAGTTATCGAAATAACTATCTATCTCGCTCATGTTTAAGGCCTAAACATGGCCTCATGGTGGTAAAAATGTCAAGGAACCTGCTTCCGGTTTAGACATAAGTCCCTTCTCATTACAACCTCCAAACCGTAAGGTAATAAAAATCTCCTTTTTTCCTAAATTACCTAAAATCTAACTTGTTTGTTTCTTTTATTTCTTTTCTCCCTATAATCCAATTGGAATTTTGGTTTTTTATGAGCAACAAAATAATTAAGCATTATTTTGTTCATTGGCTCAGAGAAACTTATAATTGATTCCCTTTTCCTCCTCCAGTTCATCCCCTCTACCTCCTGAGCTCAACATAGTCAAAGTATAGCTTTTAAATCTTCTGCAAATCAGTTTTTGGTTAATGATGGTATTGTAATCTGAATAAAATATGGTAGGATCGGCGCAAGGTTTTCATTCTCCCCCATTCAAATAAAATACTTTCTATTGTAGCTTTATATTGTAGACAGAAAAACAATAAACCGAAGGAATAGTAAACAGCCAGTACAACCTTATGACTGCCCCACTTAGATTAACAATTAAATCTTTTATACAATCTACCTTCTCTAAATCACGTTTAATGAACTTTAATGTGTGACTTTTTTTTTTTGGTTTTAATTGTATAAATATATCAATTAAATAAATAACACAAAATTATCTTTAAAATCTCTTGAACTGTTTGTTAGCAGGTGAATCCCCGCAATGAAAAAGCAAAAATTTTAAATCAATAAAATAACAATAATTAGGCGGCTGCAAGAGAAGAAAAGTCAAATTTTAATCACCTCTAGGTATTTGTTTAGAATTAATATTTTATGCTTCATGAAGTGTGAAATCAAGTTTTGAAAGTGTTGTTTATAAATAACTACACAGTGCTGCAAATTTAGAAGAGAAAAAAGCATACGAAGATAAATAATCTTGGTTAAATATCATAAAAGTTGTTTTAAAAATCATGTGTACTTTAAAAGCATTTACAAGCAAGGGAGCTTACTCGTAGTTCACGTCATTTTCACTTAAGGAAAAGAAAAATTTTTGATGAAAAAATTTTCTATAGAAAAAAGTTTATATGGAAAAGTTTTTCATAAATAATTTTCTGTTGAAAAAAATTATTTATCAAAAATTTTTCTATTGAAATTTTTTTTATTAAAAATTTTTTTATTGAAATTTTTTCAAAAAATAACAAAATAAAAAAAAAATAAAAAATTTTCTATAGAGAAATTTTTAATAGGATATTTTTTGATAAAAAAATTTTCAATAGAAAAATTTTGTGTAGAAAAATTTTTTTCAATAGAATATTATTTATTAAAAATTTTTCCATACAATTTTTTTTTTTGCAAAAATTTTTCTATAAAATTTTTCATAAAAAAAATTTTCTCAAAAAATAACAAATTAGTCGGGATGTAAATATTATTCAAAAAGAAGTGTATTTGCATTTGATCCCAAACATCCCGACTAATTTGTTATTTTTTGATAAAACTGCATGCATTCAGCTTATTTTTAAAATAAACTTGTTTATTTTAAAACATCTTACCCCCCCTTCTTCACAGCATTCTGCATATAGTAGCCGACGGCTACAGCAAGAATGTGGGAAGTGAAGGTAGATGAAAACTGAAAAATGTTTGTTTTTGTTCAGTCGATAATCTACGCTTTTACTTTTGGTTTATGAACATAATTCTTAATAGTTATGTTTGTAAATTTAGTAATAATGCGAGGTTTTCGATCTGTCTAAATTGGGGATAATCCTCCTGAAGAGATGGCTTAACCAACCATCGAAACGCGTCGAGGAATTTGGTTTCTCCGCAAACATTTTTTGGCTTTTTATCAATAAATTGATCTGTTACATTAATAAATAAATGTAACAGGTTTGGGATCAAATGCAAATACACTTCTTTTTGAAAAAAAATTTTCTATAAAAAAATTTTCAATAGAATAATTTTTGATAAAAAAGTTCTTCAACAGAAAAATTTTCAGTAGAAAAATTTTAGATAAAAAAATTTTTCCAATAGAAAATTATTTATCAAAAATTTTTTTCATAGAAAATTTTTTTTTTCAAAAATTTTTCTATAGAAAATTTTTGATAAAAAAATTTTCTATAAAAAATTTTTAATAAAAAAATTTTCTATAAAAAATTTTCTATAGAAAAATTTTCTATAGAAAAATTTTTGATAAAAAAATTGTCTATAGAAAATTTTTTGATAAAAAAATTTCTATAGAAAAATTTTTGAAAAAAATTTTTACAGAAAAATTTTAGATAAAAAAATTTTTTCAATGGAAAATTATTTATCAAAAATTTTTCCATAGAAATTTTTTTCTTTTAAAAATTTTTCCATAGAAATTTTTTTCTTTTAAAAATTTTTCTATAGAAAATTTTTGATAAAAAATTTTCTATAAAAAATTTTTGATAAAAAAATTTCCTATGGAAAAAATTTCTATAGAAAAATTTTTGCTAAAAAAATTTCTATAGAAAAATTTTTGATAAAAAAAATTTTCTATAAAAAAAAAATTTGATAAAAAAATTTTTGATAAAAAAATGTTTAATAAAAAAATTTTTGATAAAAAAATTTTCTATAGAAACATATTTAAAAATAAAAAATTTTATTAAAAAATTTTCGATTATTTATCGAAAAATTTTTGACAAAAAAATTCTCTATTGAAAAATTTTGAACAAAAAAATGTCTATTAAAAAATTTTTGATAAAAAAAAATTTCTATTAAAAAATGTTCTATTAAAAAATGTTCTAATAAAAAGTTTTTGATACAAATATTTAAAAAATGAAATAGAAAACTTTTGCTTTTTAAAACATTAGAACAACACATTAAACTAAAATACGTATTTTAGTAAAAAGTATAAAACACGGCAACTCTGATGACGATTTTTTGTTCTGTTCTTTTTGTGCCGACCCACGCTTATAACTAAAAAACTGGACATCAAGAACAAATTTTTTGTGCAGGAATTTAACAAAAATAAAGTAAACTAAAACATATTGCAAACATGTGGTGTTCCACATTACCTGCACACTTTTTAAAATCGCTTTTAATGGGATTTAAAATATTTTGTTAAATATTTCTCAAATTGTGAGTTTAAGGACCTGCATCATGGGGAGGATTAAATCATAATGAATCTAAAAACAATTAGGTATACCACATTACCGGCATATATTTAAAACCTGTTAAGGTCGAAGGCCGAGCATGTTTTAGAATTCAATGCGCTTCGATCTTCTGCGTTATTCCACAATTCGTAATCCAATTTTGAAAGATTTTCTTCTACTTGGTCTTCCATCGATCCATCGATGTTTCGGTCGTCCTATTCTTTCATAGTTTTGTTTTTGTTGTTTTTTTTTTTTCAGAGAATAGATCTCATGGACTTACGCCACTTGTTAGGTTACTACTTTAATGGGGCTTAAGGAGGTTAGTGTCCACAGTTGAGAGAAGGGATAGACCAAGTTAAGTCTAGGCTTACCTTATATCATATAAAGACTTAGGTATAATTGGTCTAAATGACTGATAATCCGATCCGGTCCATTATTGGTATAATTTAAGACAATGTATTCAATTCTAGATAACTTCTAAATTGTTAGAATTAAATGTAATATAAATACTATATTATAATGGAATTTTGCTATTGATTGGCAAATTTTAACTTAAATAAGCAAAATATTAAAGTTAAAATTTGTTCCCTAATGTAATCACTTCAAAATTACCTCAAAAAATTCCATTGACAACAAAAAAAAGAGTTCCCTCTATCAAATCAATTAATCCACTTAATTTGCCGATTTCAAAGATAAACAATCAAACTAATATTTTAAATAAACAAAAAGAGCCCACAAAAAAACTGTTTATTTATTTATTTAAAAAAAAGTCAAAAATTTCTTTAGTGGGAATTACATTTCGGTTGGTGATTTTTGTTGTTGACATTAATTTGTACGAGTATTATTTAGTATCACAGTCTGATTAACACACTTTGCACCCTTTTAAGTACTTCCCCGATTTGATATTGAATGTAATTAATTTTCACACAAATCAAATCACATTAAAGTTAATGTTTGTGTTTTTTTTCTTTTTGCCAATATCTACACATTTGAACGAACATGAACTTTATATTAACTTTTAGCACTTTTTTTTAAATTTTGGTCTATAATTAGGAAATAAATGAGAAAAAAAAAACAAGTCACAAATCATGATAAATAAAACATTAGTTCGCAAAAATCCACTAATAACATTTAAAATCATCAAATAAAAATTTATTTTCCGATATTGTTAAAAAAAAACGAAGAACTAAAAGTTGCCAGATTTGGTGATTAATAATGATTTAGGAGATTTTAGATACAAAATGGACTAGAAGATTAAAGCTTAAAATTAAGATATTTTTCAAATTTATTTTTATTTTAGCCTTACAGATATAACAGATAATGCATAAATAGTCGATAAAGCAAAAATAGTTAAACATAACTTTAGAAGGGAGCCGAACAGTTAAACCAAGGCCTCTATAATATAAAGATGTTGCACTACCATACATTGATCTGCCGTATGGTCATTTTGAAAAATCCCATAAAGTCCCATACTGCTTTTAATCTAATTCGGTAACAACTAATGAAGACGATTATCCAATGAGAGAAAGCTAAGAGCTAAAGGTTATGCTGGGTTAAACTCATATAATGTTCAGAAAGTTCCAGATCGGAATTCAGTAAAGAATTAAAAAATAAGAATAAAACAAGTAAGAAAGTGATTTAGTAGGTCAAGCCCGACCACTAAGGTCAAAGGTGTTCTTTCTCCTGTATAAAGACATATATTTGCTAAATTGTGCCATCATACAAACATTTTCTCAAAACTTTTATATTTAAGCTGTTTTCGTCATTTGGACTTATATGAGAGCTAGGGTCAAATGTGGACCAATTATCTCAAAATTTGAATAGCAGAAAATAAACTCAAAATTCTCATTATCTTCAGATTTATGAGCGTTTTAGTAATTTTTGTCTCATTTAGTGCGTTTTGACTGAAGAGTTTGTATGGGAGCTATGGTCAAATGTAAACCGATTTCAACAAAATTTGGTATAGTGATTTTGGCTTACATAAGCAGTATTTTATTTAAATTTCATGAAAAAATATTGATATTTGTGGCCAAGCTATCAATTTCGGGAAGTGCGACCTATGGGAAGTACCATAAATAATGGACCGATTTTGACGAATTTCAACAGCCATGATCACAAAAATTATCTGTGCCAAATTTTATCAAATCTCTAGAATTGCGACCTGTACTTTGATTAAATGGTTTATATGGGGGTCCAGCCAACCAGCCAGACGGACGGACGGATATCATAACATAAAGAGTGCTCTAAATAAAATTTGTAGTTGGATTTTTTTAAATAAAAATCAAACCTTTTAATATAAAAAATCTACAAAATACGCAAATATAATGACATATTATACAAAATCATTTAGCATTAAAATGTTTACTTAGTACTCGGGTTTTGCAAAATTATCGACTTTTTTCGGAAACCCTCCCATTAAAGATTTTACAGTTGCTTCTGATACCTTTTTGGAGCATGTGTTCCACCTGCGCTTAAAATCGGACATGTTCTTGGAAATCTTTCCTGTGTTCTTCAATTCCTTTTTTACCAGAGCCCAATACCTTTCCACAGGCCGAAGTTCTGGACAGTTACGTGGATTTGCCTCTCGTGGTACAAAAATTACATTATTCTTTGAGTACCACTCAAGTGCCTTTTTACCATAATGGCATGATGCTAAATCGGGCCAAAAAAATGTAGTCACTCTGTGCTCTCTTAAAAAGGGTAACAACCGTTTTTGTAGGCACTCCTTTATATAAATTTCTGTGTTTATTGTGCCAGATTCCACAAATACTTTACTTCTTTTGCCACAACTGCAAATAGCTTGCCACACGAGAAACTTCTTAGGGAATTTTGTTTGTTTTTTTTGTGCGAAACTCTTGCTGAACATTGCCCCGTTTATCAGCAACATAAAAATCTTGACCAGGAAGTTGAGAAAAGTATGCCAGTACGTATGTTTCATCATCCATCACACAACAGGTGTATTTTTTTATAAAATCAGACTTCAATTTTTTCGCTCGTTTTTTTGCTTCTAAGTTCTTTATAGCATTGCGATCTGGAACCTTTTGGACTTTGTATGTCTTCAGTCCAGCATAAGCTTTGACTCTATGTGCAAAATTCGTAGAACATTTCACCGTACGAGCTGCTTTTCTTAAAGAAGTGTTAGGCGCTCTTCGAAAGAGTCGCTCCACTTCTTTTGCCTTACCAATATCTGTAGGACCTTTTTTCCTCCCTGATCCAGGTTTTCTTTCAATGCTCAGGTTTTTATTTTACGTCTGATGGCATTAGAAACCGTTCGAGGGTCAACTTTCAAATTTTTAGCTATTTTTTTAAAAGTCTATGACGGATTTTTTTTTAAAGTTTTAATTATATTTTCACGAACTTTTTTTTCGCAGTCCATTTTGATTGAAATAACTATTGAAAATTAATAATTTCTAAAATAATAGTATCTGACATATCTATAGAAACTAACTTGATCATAAAATAAATTATTTCTTGCACTATGGATAAATTTTGTCTAAAATAGTAAATGCATATTTTTTTTAGAACACTCTTTAGTATATAAAAGATTCTATATACCAAATTGTATCATCTTAGCTGTTATAATTTGTCATTTATAAGCAAACAAGCGATAAGCCAAGAAGATGTTACACGGGAGCTATGGTCAAATGTCAACCGATTTTGCCCAATATAAATACCAAAATTTTCCCAGAAATGAAGAATATTCTTGCCAAATTTCAGTGACCTAGTTCTTTTCGTTTAGGCGTTATGTTCCTTTTGGTTTTTGAGCCAAAATTGAGGAAATTACAAACGGAATGACAATCTCAATATACCCCCATTCTTGTTGATAGTGGGAATAAAAAATACTCATTTATACAAAATTATAAACATCAAAAGCAATTTTTTAATGTTCATAATTTACAATTTCATTTCTTAAAGAAATTTAGAATAATGTAAGTAAAAATAGAAGTCCCAAGAGTCATAAAGTGGAAAAAAATTATACCGAAAATTCAAATAACTTTAATCCACCATTTCCAAAACTTTCATACCATTGGTAACACTTTAGATCCAATTATCGAACATTTAAAAGCGTGACAATAAATTTAAATTGTTATACGAAAATGGATTAATTCATAAGCTTTTGAATAAAAAAAAAAAAAAAACATAATCACACAGAAAGTGTAAACAAATTAAATTCTGTACAAAATGTGTGAACATTAAAATAATCTGCAAAAAAGGTAATAATGCATAAATAATTATATGTTATTGTATTTAATCGTAAATTAATCGGAGATGTTGGCAATTTTTGACAACTTTATTAAAAATAACTAACGATAGATAACCAGTTGTTAAACATAAGAGAAGTTGTAAATCCCACTTCGTTTGGCGAAATGAATGAATTGTTCTGCCTCATCAATAACACAAATACAAAGAAAAAATCAAGCAATGGATACCACCAATACATATAAATAATATAGAACCCGATAGTTCGAAATTTAAGGGGAAGTCTCAAACTTTTTTTTAAATGAAGGCCGATGTTTGAAATTTTTATTTATTTAAAAAAAAGAATCGTTTTTTAAATTGATAATAAAGATAATTTCAATGTTATAATAATGTCATGTTATCTATATTCTATATGTATGTAGATAAAGTTATTTCCCAAATTATTTTTTCAAATCAAACATTGGATCTTTAAAGTTCTTACAGGTGGGAGACTGCCTTCTATGACTAAAAATTCAACTGAAATTTAAATCGATAACTTTTATTAAGTTAAAAACAGGTCCGGATCAGGATAAGTTTCGTCTATCTTATAGTCGTGTATCTTCTGAACCATTAAATGTAAAAACATTTTGCGTATCAATTACCTATGTTTGGTCAAAAAAGATCGAAGAAGGAGGTTCCGCCCCTATAAAAGCGTATCTTATATAGAATTTTCAACATCTCTTATACAAAGAAGGTTCTAATAACCAAGCGTAGACAGACCATACCACCAGAAGCCAATGACTTTTTGTTATTTTCGTAAATATCACGATCATTAATGAAACTAGTGAAAATGATTATTAAAAGCACTAAGTTAGAATTTTCTTTAGAAACTTTTCTGATAAACAAATTTTTAATAAAATAAATTTCTATAAATTGTTGATAAAAAAAATTTTTTCTATGAAAAATTTTCTATTATAAAAATTTTCTTTAGAAAAATTTTGAATAAAAAAAATTTTCTGTAGAAAAATTTTTGATACAAAAATTTTCTATAGAAAAATTTTGTATAAATTGTTGATAAACAAAATTTTTCTATAGAAAAATTTTTGATAGAAAAAAAAATTTATATAGAAAAATTTTTGATAAAAAAAAATTCTATAGAAACATTTTTGATAATATTGTTGATAAAAAAATTTTCTAAAGAAAAATTTTTGATAAAAAAAAAATTTAATAAAAAAATTTTCTACAAATTGTTGATAAAAATAAATTCTAAAGAAAAATTTTTGATAAAAAAAACTTTTTATAGCAAAATTTGTGATAAAAAATTTTCTATAGAAAAATTTTTGATAAAAAACTTTTCTAGAGAAAATTTTTAGACAAAAAAACTAGAATAGAAAAATTTTTGATAAAAAAATTTTCTATTGAAAAATTTTTGATAAAAAATATTTTAATACAAAAATTTTTGATAAAAAAAATTTTCTATAGAAAAACTTTTGATAGAAAATTTTTTATAGAAAAATTTTTGATAAAAAAATTTTCTATAGAAAAATTGTTGATAGAAAAATTTTGTATAAATTGTTGATAAAAAAAATATAGAAACATTTTTGATAAAATTGTTTTCTATAGAAAAATTTTAGATAAAAAAAATTTCTATAGAAAAATTTTTTTTAAAAAAAATTTCTATAGAAAAATTTTTAATGAAAAAATTTTCTATAGAAAAATTTTTGATAAAAAATGTTTAATAGAAAAATTTTTGATAAAAAATATTTAATAGAAAAATTTTTGATAATAAAATTTTCTATAGAAAAACTTTTGATAGAAAAATTTTCTTTAGTTAAAAAAAATGTTCTATAGAAAAATTTTTGATAAACAAATTTTCTATAGAAAAATTTTTGATAGAAACTTTTCTGTAGAAAAATTTTTGATAAAAAAAAATTGAGTAAAAAAATATTCTATAAATTGTTGATAAAAAAATTTTCTATAGAAAAATTTTGATAAAAAAATTTTCTATAGGAAAATTTTTTAAAAATAACAAAATAGTCGGGATGTAAATATTATTCAAAAAGAAGAGTAATCGCATTTGATCCGAAATCTGTTACATTTATTTATTAATGTAACAGACCAATTTATTGATAAAAAGCGAAAAAAATGTTTGCGGAGAAGCCAAATTCCTCGACGCGTTTCGATGGTTGGTTAAGCCATCTCTTCAGGAGGATTATCCCCAATTTAGACAGATCCTCGCATTATTACTAAATTTACAAACAAAACTTTTCATTAATAAACAAATGTAACAGATTTGGGATCAAATGCGAATACTCTTCTTTTGGAAAAATTTTTAATAAAAAAATTTTCTATAGAAACATTTTTGATAGCAACATTTTCCATAGAAAAATTATTGATAAAAAAATTTTCCATAGAAAAATTATTGATAAAAAAATTGTCTATAGAAAAATTTTTGATAAAAAAAATTTCTATAGAAAGCTTTTAAATAAAAATTTTCTAAGAAAAATTTTTGATAAAAAAAATTTTTTTTTGATAAAAAAAAATTTTTTTTGATAAAAATAATTCTTTAGAAAAATTTTTGATACGAAAATTTGGTCGGAGTGAGCAGAGAGAAAAAATACAATTTAATACTTTTGGAAACTCTTCTTTCTCCTAGTACTACCGGGTAAAAAAAATTTATAATAAACCAATAACTACAACAATACCTTGTACAACATTTAAGTGCGCGGTCGATAACGCCAACCACAGAAAAAAAGCATTTAATGACTATTAAATAAAAAATAAAATAAATATAAAAATTTGCGACTCATACCAAACACTCAACTTCCGAATTCCCAAGCAATAAGAGTGTTATTTTATCGCCGCCGCTGCTGCTCTACTCCTCTGCCTAGTTTTAAATTAATTCCATATTCTACGAGTATAATATTACTCAAATCGCAACAAATCGATCGTGTCTATTTTACTCCATTTCATATAAAACTGACTGACTGCGAGTATTTGCCAATTAAATTGAGAGAGTAATTTTGAAAAAAAAAACTTATGTTTTTTTTTTTTCTTTTTTGTTTCTGGTTTTGGCAAATTTTCAATATAATATTCCCTCTGGTATTTTAACAATTGATTAGTTGTGTTTGACATATCAAAATAATAACATTTTAGATTTGAAATCTAAATTTAATTAACAAAATATGTGAAGTATTTAAACAAAACATTAATTAATAAAAAAACTTAAACCTTAAACCTATAAATGAAGTAAAATTCAGTACAAAACCTACCAAAATTCTTGCCAATTTTAGTAAATTATTAATAATAAAAAAAAATACTTTTTATAAAAGTTAATATAAATCAAGTTCCTAAATAAATTTATTTTCTTGCAAACTAATAACAAAAATAAAAGTTCCTTAATCAAAAAAACAACATTAAAATATTTATTTCACCCAAAATCGACGCTTATAAAGTTTTTGCTATAAAATAAATAATTGAAATATTTTTCATTAACAAATAACAAAAAAAAGTAAAACAAAATAATAAATTCAAATAAAAGATAATAAAAACTAATAACAAATATCACCAAAAAAATCTAATAAAAAATATGACAGGCTTCGGTTTAGTTCTGTTATCAATGATGGGTAAGTCAAATTAATCAGTAAAACATATGAAGAATTAAAATAAAATATTTTCATTCATTAAAATTTAAATGAAAAAAAAAATATTAATTTGAAAAATAATTAAACTAAAATTAAGAAAACATTTATACAGTCGTAATTATTAAACAACAGAAATATAAAATTCGAAATAGAGCACATACATCGAATGTCATAACAAATGTAACGTCCGCAATGTTAAATTCAACATTTTTCTACTCATGTAAAACGAGTTGTCATTCTGAACGAGATTTCTTTGTATAAACTTTTTGCAAACACATATAGTTCTTTGATACTATTTCTTGTCTGAAAATAGTCTTACTTTTGATTAGTTCTGCATTTCGGACGTTACATTCGAACTATTTTTACCTTAAAAGAATCCAATCGTTGTTCTAAACGAAAGGGTATTTTAAGTTTGTGCTGATGTATGTAATACATAGAAATATTTGTCTTACGCCCACCTTTTAGCATACCAATAGGCTTATAATCACTTTCTAAGTTGATTTAGCGATGTTAGTCCATCCGTTCGTCCGTCTGGCTGGACCCCCATGTAAACCATGTATTTAAAGTACACGTCGCAATACTAAAGATCATTTGATGAAATTTGACAGAGAAAATTTGATAGTGAGACCATGGCTATTGAAATTCGTCAAAATCGTTTCATTATTTATGGTACCTCCCATAGATCCCACCTCCCGGAACTTATATTTTGGTCACAAATATCAATATTTTTTCATGAAATTTAAAACAAATACTGCTAATGTAAACCAAAAGCACTGTACAATATTTCGTTGAAATCGGTCCACATTTGACCATAGCTCCCATACAAACTCTTCTGTCAAAACGCACTAAATGAGGCAAAATCACTAAAACTCTCGTAAATCTAATAATGAGAATTTTGAGTTTATTTTGTGAATACATAATTTTTGTGAAAATTGTAATCAATTTGCCAAATTTCGAGATAATCAGTCAACATTTGACCTTTGCTCTCATATAAGTCCAAATGAGCGAAACAGCTAAATATAGAAGTTTTGAGAAAATTTTTGATGGCAAAATTTAGCAAATATTTTTCAAAAACAACAAAATAGCAACAAAATAGTCGGGATGTAAATATTATTCAAAAAGAAAAGTATTCGCATTTGATCCCAAATCTGTTACATTTATTTATTAATGTTACAGACCAATTTATTAATAAAAAGCCAAAAAATGTTTGCGGAGAAACCAAATTCCTCGACGCGTTTCGATGGTTGGTTAAACCATCTCTTCTGCATATATTGGGTGTTTTCTTTAGAGGTATAGAACTTCGAATTGAAATAAAACACAAGAAAATCGTTTTAATGTCCATCAATTTGGCTTTATTGGAAGGATAATTTTATGCCATTAATGTTTAAATATGATTTCGGGCATGTGGCCGCCGCGGCTGGCTCGAATAAACCCAATTCTACAGGTCCAATTTTCAACTACTTTTTCGAGCATATGGGGCCGTATGTTGGCAATAACGCCACGAATATTGGCTTCCAAGTCCCCTAACGTTTCTGGTTTGTTGGCGTAGACGAGCGACTTCACATATCCCCAAAGAAAATAATCCAGTGGTGTCAAATCGCACGATCTTGGTGGCCAATTGACAGGTCCATTCCGCGAAATTATGCGCTCATCGAATGTTTCCTTCAATAAATCAATTGTGACGTGCGCTGTGTGGAATGTAGCGTCGTCTTGTTGGAACCACAACTCATCCACATTCATGCCATCCAATTGGGGAACAAAATAGTCGGTTATCATGGCTCTATACCGGTCTCCATTTATGGTAACTGACTCTCCAGCATTATTTCGGAAGAAGTATGGCCCAATGACTCCACCAGCCCATAGAGCACACCAAACAGTCAGATTTTGTGGATGTAATGACGTCTCAAGGGTCTCATGTGGATTCTCTTCACTCCAAATGCGGCAATTTTGCTTGTTGACGTAGCCATTCAACCAAAAATGAGCCTCATCACTGAACAAAATTTTGCGATGAAAATCAGCATCGAGATCAATCACATTTTCGGCCCATACACCAAAATCACGACGCATTGCATGGTCTCGCGGCTTTAATTCTTGCACAAGCTGGATCTTGTAAGGTCGCAAGCCAAGATCTTTGCGCAAAATCTTCCATAAAGTTGATGGACAAAGCTCCAATTGCTGTGCACGGTGGCGAATCGATTCATTCGGGTCCTCTTCAACACTTTGCTCTACAGCGGCAATTGTTTCTTCGGTGCGCACTGTTCGACGTCGCTGCGGATGCGTATTATCACATAGAGTAAACGTAGTGCGAAAACGATCCATGGTTAACCGAATTAATTGCTCTGATGGACGATTGTGTCGACCATAAAATGGAGGGAGCTTGCGGTAAACTTCGCGAACTGAACCAATTTTTTCGAAATAAATTTGCACGATTTGCAAGCGTTGTTCTTTTGTCAACCTGCTCATGATGAAATGGCAAACCAAACTAAATATTAATCACTTGACAGCTGACAAAATGGCCGCCAGTTAAAAAAGTGATGCCAACTTAAAGTTCTATACCTCAATAAAAAACACCCGATAGTAGCCGACGGCTCAGCAAGAATGTGGGAAGTGAAGGTAGATGAAAACTGAAAAATGTTTGTTTTTGTTCAGTCGATAATCTACGCTTTTACTTTTGGTTTATGAACATAATTCTTAATAGTTATGTTTGTAAATTTAGTAATAATGCGAGGTTTTCGATCTGTCTAAAATGGGGATAATCCTCCTGAAGAGATGGCTTAACCAACCATCGAAACGCGTCGAGGAATTTGGTTTCTCCGCAAACATTTTTTGGCTTTTAATCAATAAATTGGTCTGTTACATTAATAAATAAATGTAACAGATTTGGGATCAAATGCGAATACTCTTCTTTTTGAGCAAATATTTTTCTTTATACAGGAAGAACAACACCCTTGACCTCAGTAGTGAAGGGTATCGTATGGTCGAGCTTGACCGACTATAGCACTTTCTTACTTGTATTTTATATAATTCTTTTCATATATAATTGTGAATTTTTTTATTAAAAGTAAATATATTTTTTTAATTCTTACAATGAACTTTAACCCTCTGTTTCTGAAGTCTAGTCTAGCAGACAATAACAAAGTCAACGTTTTAGAAAGAAATTTAAAATATATATATATAAAATTCTCCGACAACATTCCAGTTGGAACAAGGGGTACTTCTCTCAGACAATGAGCTGCATCCGATTCTATTTTTAGAATCATTGAAAGGGATCTGCGTTTTAACGCCGACTACGAACAGCAAATACATTTGTTAGAGAAGTCAAATACTCGATAAAAAGTGGCTTGCTGAGATATAAGGTGAACCGCTTTTTTTGAAAATTTATTTTTTTAAGAGGGTTTGGTCGGGTATCGATATTGGGACTTCAGGTATGCTATTTCTATTTTTGTTAGTTTTCTAAACCGGATCTTGGAATAAGTCATGGAAATGGTGTCTGGTAGTCTACCACGTCATTTGAATTGTGAGAACTATATCATGTCAGTTGCAAAGGGTTAATTAAATACATATCTTTGGTCTTATGTATAAAGGTCCTAACTCACACTTTTTTCGAAATTGTTTTTTTTTGTGATTCCAAAAAACACCTTTTCACAAAAATTTTAGGCAATTTTATTAAAATTAGCTGTTATTTAAGTAATTTTCTAAAAAGCCTTATTCCTAAAAAAAAATATATTTTTTAAAAGCCATATCTCGCCAATTTATGTGTATAAATTGTATAATGATTTCTTGTGTTGAACTTTTATAATGTATAATGATCCTTATATTAAACTTTTTTCGACAACATTTTTCGTATAGAAAACTTTTAATATCATAAGCTTTCCTATAGGTTACTTTTAATTTCTAAAGCTTTTTACTAAAAACATTCCACATCGAAAGCTTTCCAATAAAACCATTATTTATCTAAAGTTTTCTTGTATAAAACTTTCAATGTCGAAAGATTTTTTATTATTTCTATTATTCGATATCGAAAGATTTCTTATATTAAATATTTGCCATCACAATATATCAGATAAAAAACTTTTTGTATAAAACTTTCCTATAGAAACAAATTCAATATCAAAAGCTTTGCTATAGAAAACTTTAATATTTAAAGCTTTCTAAAAACTGTATATAATAAACTTTCAATATCGAAAGATTTTTTTCTTTTATAAAGCTTTCCAATAGAAAACTTTTGGTATACAATTTAATATACAAAGTTTTCAACTAAAAACATTCCATACTGAAAGCTTTCAAAAAAAAAAAAAGATTTCTTATATAAAACTTTCGATGTCAAAAGTTTTCCTATAATAAATTTTTGATATTAAATGATTTTATATAGAAAACTTTCGATATCAAAAGATTTCTGAAATAAAACTTTAGTCGTCAAAATATTATTCTGCTCATATAAAGTAACCATTAGGAAATCTGTTGATATAGATTTGCTAAAGGTTACTTTTAATATCCAACGCTTTATACTAAAAGCATTCCATATTAAGGTAATAACAAAATAAAACAGCCAATACCTAAAGATTTCCTATATAAATCGATGTTGAAAGGCTTCCAATTATAAACTTGCGATATCGAAAGATTTTCTATAAAAAACTTTTAATTTCCTTTACAAAACTTTCAAAATTGAAAGATTTCCTTTAGAAAACATTCCAAGTCAAATTTTATGTGTATAAATTTAGAAAACATTCCAAGTCAAATTTTCAGTATTAAAAGCTTTCCTAAAAAAACTTTATATCAAAACAATTTCTAGTAGAAAACTTTTAATATCAAAAGATCTCCTGTAGAAAGCATTCGCGACGAAACATTTCCTTTAGAATACATTGGCTATCGAAAGCTTTTCTCCTTTTGTTTTCCGGACATTGCTTTATTCACATAACGAACTTTTCAGTCCGCCTGTTATTACAGGTAATTTTGGCCAAGTAATAATAAACAAAAAAAGTATTGGAGGTGGGGATTACCTAGTCCTACTATCTTTCTAAAAATGTTCATTATGGTAGTGAATCACATTTAGATTCATAAAAAGTTCTTTCCACTTCAAAAAATAAAATAAATAAATACTTGAACATGTAATAAAATTTAATTAGCTAACAATTACTACTAACAACCATTACAGGAGTAAAACTAATTAAATAATTTATTTAAACCATGTCTTCAAGTTCTATTTAAAAGCTAAATTAGCTAATTTATAAAATCGTTCAGAAGAAATGCCAAAGTTGTTAGTAAAAAAAAATTAAAATTAAGAAAATACTTCAATTTAATCTACATATAACATGTTTAATCCTCTTTTATTTAATTTCTAAATCAATAACATAATTGTTATATGTCAATCATAAATTTTTATCAAACAAAGGAAATCAGGGAAACCAGAAAAAGCGCATATAAAAAGTATTTTATGAAAAATTTAAATTTATATAAAATATTTATGTATCAAAAATATTCTTTAAAAATTTTAAATATGCATGAAAAATTTTTTGAAAAAATTTTTTGAAAATTTTTGAAAATTTTCAAACGAAAATTTTCCTATAAAAATATTTTATATAAAATTTATATGAAAAATTTTTTAGTTGCAGAATTTGTAAACGAAAAATTTTCTATAAATATACAGTGGTGGTCACGTATTTAACACAAATGGTACCTGTTATCTCTTATAGGAAATATTAAGTCCTAATTCAATTTTTTTACTACTTTTTTTTTTGTAATGTATTACACGTGATGCGAAGATGAAGTCGTATTCCTTTTATATATATATTTTTTTAAAATTATATTTATTTTTGCAATCATTTAAAACTAACCCATAAAAAATACTGGACATATTTTTAGCACAAATTAAAAACAATATTTATTAAAAATCAAAAACAAGTTATTAATTAAAATTTCTTGAAAAAAATCCTAATATTTTGCAGGATATCCTTTATTTTAAATAACTACCGCACATCTTTTAGGCACACTCTTCACAAGAGCCAGGTATCGCTTATTTGGGATAGCGTGCCATATTTTTTGGATTACCGTCCATAAATCATTTAAGTTGTTAGGTTTTACGCTTGTTATATGCTTCTCTATATCATTCCAAAGATTCTCAATAGGATTGAGATCCGGAGATTGAGCTGGCCATTTCAAAACATCTTTGGCATCTTTGCCTCCGCTTATGGTATAATGATATCGGCTAGAATATTTGTATAAACGTGTTGATCCATACGTGTGTCAATTTTGTGTATTGGACCAACTCCATGCCCTGAGAATGCAAGCCACACCATCACATTTCCTCCACCATGTTTTACAGTCTTTGACGTATACTTTGGGTTGTGCTGCATGTTCGGAAGATACCATACATATCTCTTTCCATCAGATCCAAATCTGCAAGACTTTGATTCGTCGCTCCAAAGTATGTTTTTCCAAAAATCTAATGGCTTTTTTAAATGCTACCGGGCGAAAGAAATTCGTGACTTCAAATTCTTTTTTGACACATGTGGCTTGTGTTGCACAATATAGCCACGCGATTTTTTTTCATTAAGACGTCTTTGTATCGTTCTGTCGGAGACATCAATACCGTATTTTGATGACACTTCACTATTTATTTCACTGGAGCTCTAAAAAGGGTCGGCCACTGACATTCTATGTATTAAATAATCCTCTTTTGTTATCGTTTTTCTTGGTCTAGGTGCCCGTGAACCCTTTTCAATTGTTCCGTGTGCTTTTATATAGCTCAAAGCATTATATACCATCTTTCTGGAGCAATTTAAAATACTTGCTATTTCACTTACAGGACATCCTCTCGAATTTATTTCACAAATCACCTGTCGTTGCGTATCTGTGCACCATTTATTTTTGGCCATGTCTAATAAATATTTTATTTCTGAAAAATCTTCAACTGTACACAATATGATGAAAAACTTACCAAAAATTAATTCAAAATTCAAAAAATAACATAAATGTAAAATGTTTAATAGTTGTGCCAAATTTGTGTCCAGCTCCAATTACGTATTACCAACAAATAAATTATATATGAAGCAATTGAAGGAAGGGAATAACAAAAAGAGTAACGGGAATTGTCGATCACACCATAAGCTACACATCGTGGGAAAAAAAATATTACTCCAACAGAAAAATATACGGTTTTGAAAAAAACGCATAACTAGTGTGCTAAATATGTGACCACCACTGTATATAACAAGTTAGAAAAGCTATAGTCGGTCAAGCCCGACTATATTATACCCTTCGCTGCTAAGGTCAAATATGGACCAACAATTTAACAAGTTTTCCTTATGTCATACATACATATACTATGTGTTATTTTTCAAAATTGCGAGATTTATGTCATTTCCGGCTAAGGTCCTTATATGGGAGCTAGGGCCAATTGTGGACCGATTGTTACCAAATTTTGGTTATTGGTTTATATATACAAAATATTTATCTGTGCTAAGTTTTAGTATGCATATGCATTTATCTTTAGAGTTATACAAGTTTTTGTGCTTTTATGTGTACATAAACGTCTTTTGAGAATGTGTCTTGTATGGGAGGTATGGTTTCCTTCAAAAATTTATTTTTAAGATTTTCTAGGAAAAAATATCTTGTAAAAAATGTTTATATTAACGAAAGTATGTCGACATTCTTCCCCTAATATTTTTGAGACTTATTTTTTTTCAGACAATTTTCACATCTAAAAATTTCCTTTAAAAAATGTATTTAATATTTTGATTTAGGCTGTTATATAGCTGTAACACAGTGGGGAATATAAACAAATCTTAAAATTTTAAGCTTATTTAAAATATGTTAAAAAAAATGTATAACTATAACTTAATTTGTTTCGCACTATCAAAAATTAAGTCAAGTTCGCTTAGAGGCTGCTCAAATAAATGTTATTTTAGTTTTCATAAATATTCCAACCCCCTGGGGTCTGTCGTAAACATAAAGCTAATGATAGTTTAATTAATTTTGCTGTCAATTGTTAATCATTGTTTTTACAATATTGGGTATTACAAAAGTTCGGTCATTGAAAAATGAGTTTTAAATTTTAAATACTAGTTTCCTATTTTATATATGTATATTTTAACCCTCTGCGACTGACATGTTGTCCAGCAGACACCAACATAGTTAAAGTTTTTATAAAAAAAAAACATGAAGACCTTATTTTAAACGTGGATCAAATCAATTTTTGTTTATACCACTTTCAAAACAAAATATTTATGTTTTGAATTGAAAAATGTATGGGACTTAACTTACAAACAAAACGAAAAATTTTGCCAAATATCTTTCATACCAAACTTCCTATAAAAAGTAAATTTTCGAACGCAAATTTTTTAAAAATTTCCTATAAAAAGTAAATTTTTGAAAAATTTCCTATAAAAAGTAAATTTTTGAAAAATTTCCTATAAAAAGTAAATTTTTGAAAAATTTCCTATAAAAAGTAAATTTTTGAAAAATTTCCTATAAAAAGTAAATTTTTGAAAAATTTCCTATAAAAAGTAAATTTTTGAAAAATTTCCTATAAAAAGTAAATTTTTGAAAAATTTCCTATAAAAAGTAAATTTTTGAAAAATTTCCTATAAAAAGTAAATTTTTGAAAAATTTCCTATAAAAAGTAAATTTTTGAAAAATTTCCTATAAAAAGTAAATTTTTGAAAAATTTCCTATAAAAAGTAAATTTTTTAAAAATTTCCTATAAAAAGTAAATTTTTGAAAAATTTCCTATAAAAAGTAAATTTTTGAAAAATTTCCTATAAAAAGTAAATTTTTGAAAAATTTCCTATAAAAAGTAAATTTTTGAAAAATTTCCTATAAAAAGTAAATTTTTGAAAAATTTCCTATAAAAAGTAAATTTTTGAAAAATTTCCTATAAAAAGTAAATTTTTGAAAAGTTTCCTATAAAAAGTAAATTTTTGAAAAATTTCCTATAAAAAGTAAATTTTTGAAAAATTTCCTATACAAAGTAAATTTTTGAAAAAGTTCCTATTAAAAGTAAATTTTTGAAAAATTTCCTATAAAAAAGTAAATTTTTGAAAAATTTCCTATAAAAAAGTAAATTTTTGAAAAATGTCCTATAAAAAGTAAATTTTTGAAAAATTTCCTATAAAAAGTAAATTTTTGAAAAATTTCCTATAAAAAGTAAATTTTTGAAAAATTTCCTATAAAAAGTCAATTTTTAAAAAATTTCCTATAAAAAGTAAATTTTTGAAAATTTCCTATAAAAGTAAATTTTTGAAAAATTTCCTATAAAAAGTAAATTTTTGAAAAATTTCCTATAAAAAGTAAATTTTTGAAAAATTTCCTATAAAAAGTAAATTTTTGAAAAATTTCCTATAAAAAGTAAATTTTTGAAAAATTTCCTATAAAAAGTAAATTTTTGAAAAATTTCCTATAAAAAGTAAATTTTTGAAAAATTTCCTATAAAAAGTAAATTTTTAAAAAATATTCTACAAAAAGGAAATTTTTGAAAAATTTTCTATAAAAAGTAAATTTTTGAAAACCTTCTCCATTTTTTTTATAACGATATATCTCAAAAACTAGAGCTAACCTAAAAACGGTTAGCACCATTGAATTCAGCGTACTTGACTTATCTTTACCCATTAGGTGTCCGTTTTGTCAGTTTTTTAACTAGCACAGTGTTAGTGCTTGAAGTCATAAGACTATTTTCAGAGTTATTTGTTTAATGAACTCGCGTTTTTAGCCGCTAGAATAATTTGAAAAAGTAAAGTCAAGTTTTGGTGTGAAAGAAACGATCAAAATGAAAAATGTTTCAGTTTTAAGTACAAAAACCTAAGAAATAAAAATAAAAAAATGGACCAGAAGTCGTGCCTGCGTGTAAAAGTTGAATAACTTTTTTGTTTATTATTATTTTTTATTGATTTTTTTTTATAAATATAGTATTATCTTTGTATGACCTAAATTTTAATTATGAAAAATAATGTCAGAGAGATGACCACCATTTTCATCGATGCACAATTGGGCTCTTAAATAGGCGTTTTGCATAACTGCGAGCAAGGTTTCAGGCTCTATTGCCCTGATCTCAGCTTCAATGTTGTTCTTTAGCTGCTCTATAGTTTGAGGCTTGTTTACATACACTCGTTGTTTGAGATAACCCCATAGAAAATAATCAGGGGCAGTTAAATCCGGTGAACGTGCTGGCCAATTAAATTCTGAATTTTTCGAGATAATTCGGTCGTCAAAAATTTCACTTAAAAGCGTCATTGTGGCACGGGCCGTGTGTGCTGTTGCTCCATCCTGCTGAAACCACTTGTTGGCTGCCTCAGGGCGTAAAAAATTATTAAGCATAGCGCGATATCTGTCCCCATTCACCGTTACTGTATTACCAACTTCATCCTCGAAGAAGTAGGGCCCTATAACTCTTTCTGATGTCACTCCACACCATACTGTACACTTGAGGGGGTGTAATTGGCGCTGGTGAATAACTCTGGGATTTGCAGTACCCCAAAATCGCATATTTTGTTTATTTACGTATCCATTTAGATGAAAATGTGCTTCATTACTCATTATTAAATTGTTAAGAAACTCTCTATTTTCTGCGCACAACGCCACGAAGCGTGTTGCCCAAATTAGTCTTTGATGGTAGTCAACTGGTAAAAGATGTTGGGTCAATTGGACCTTGTATGGATGCATGTTTAAATGACGTAAAATACGTTGAAGTGATGTTCTAGAGATGCCCAGTTGTCCAGAACGTCTTCGCGTTGAAGTTCCTGAATTTTCTTGAACACTGACCCGTACACGATCAATGTTCACTTGATTCTGTATTATTCTTGGTCTTCCTGATCGTGGCAAATCTGACACTGCACCTTGTTGTCGGAACCGTGCAATTAAACGATTAATTGTGGTTTGGTTAGGTGCATTTCTCGTGTTGAAATAATTTCGATATGCTCGTTGCGTCAGTAAAATTGAGCGCCCGTTGGAAAAGTAAAATTCTACCACTTTCGATCGTTGCTCAGTCGTTAAATTTTGCATGGTGGTGTAACATGAATCGATGAATAAAATCTGAAAAAAAAAATAAAAAAATAATAATAAACAAATAAGTTATTCAATTTTTACACGCAGGCGTGACTTCTGGTCCACCCTGTATTTTGTTTGTGTATGAAAAAAAAAATCAACGACAAAAAATTCACAAAATATCCAACCAAAATCATTATCATATTAAGTGAAAGACTTTAACTTTTTTAAAAATTGTTAATTTTTGGTGTGATCGATAGTTTATAAAACCAGTTTTAAAGGAACTGATTGGCTTTTCTGCGTTTTCATTTAATGTTTACATTTAGAGTCCAATATGTAGAGTTAAATTGCATCATTGTTCAAAAAATGGACTTATTACGTTTTTGGTGCGAACGTCTACATATGGGCAAATCCGAAAAACCTTAAACCAAGGACAAAATTTTAAAACTGTCAAAATCGCGTATTTGTGTTTATGGAAACATTTACCATATATTAATCCTTTAAAATATATAATGGATACAATTTTTGATTGCTCTCTTCGTGAATGGCAGGTCTTTATTTGCACCCATTTCGAATTTTTATACATTTTTTAAAATTTTAAAGTTCACAAAAATCGCATCACATCCATTTAGGTATCAAATTTCAGTAGGGCTCAAATTCTGCTTAATTTTATATAATTAGATGTAAAAGGCCCCATCAAAAGTAATTGGAGTGATATAAATAACGTCAAGTAAAAAAGGGCTCTCAGTGTGTAGCGTCCGTCACAGAAATAAAGGTTTTTTTTAATTTGACTAGTGTAGTTTTTTATTTATCTCCAATTGAACTTGGTTCGTAAAGAGAACTTATAGTATGCTTTACATTAGGATAAAAATATATAGATGTTTATATAGCATTTTACAAAATAATATGTAAGGGAAAGTGTGTAGCGTCCGCCACAGTATATATTTTTTACAAAATAATATTTATTAAATACAAAATTTACGAACACATGTCTTATATCCACAATATATATACACAGATTTAATTTAAGATATTAGGTGTTAACAAATATACAGTGGGGCAAATTTGATGATTTTGAAATTTGATTTTATTTTTGATTTTTGGGACACTCTAACACTAGCCGCAGTATTTATTCAACGAAAGTAAAATGTAAAAAGTGTAAATCTTTAAATAAATTTATGTATTTAGCCGTTTTGTAAAATATTAAATTGTGCCCAAAAATCGCATTTTAACCGCGAACATGAAAAGGAAGGAGATAAAATTCGGGAAAAAATAAAACCATTATTTTCACTGATTAACGAATCCTTAAAAAAATATGAAATACTAGCTGATTTTACCCATTTAGTTAAAATTATTAACTTATTACTATGTTAACACTTTCTTTAAAAATAAACAATTATGAAATATTTTTATTAATTTTTCAATCGAATCCTTTATTAATGTATTTGTATATATATATATTTAATGGGGGGTGTCACGCCCACTTAAGACTTAAAAAAAATTAGCCTATTTAAAACCTTAATATACTGTCAAAATTAAAAAAAAATCGGTCCGCTCGGCCATCTATATTTGTCATTTTTAATATATGAGTTATATGGCAGGGGCACCGCCCACTTGAGATTTCAGGAAAAAACCTTACCTATTTTAACCACCGGTCACATCTTACCATACTGTCTTAAATTTCTGTCAGTTCGGTCATAAATATTTGTCATTTTAAATATTTGACTTATATGCCAGGGGTCACGCCTACTTGATATTTAAAAAAAAAAATCTGGCCTATTTAACCCACCAGTCACACCTTAATATACTGTCAAAATTTTAGAAAAATCGGGCCTCTCGGTCGCCTATATTTGTCATTTTTAATATATGAGTTATATGGGAGGGGTCACGCCCACTTGAGATTTCGAAAAAAAATTTAGCCTATAGTAACCACCGGTCGCACAATACTACACTGTCAAAATTGCAGAAAAATCGATCCGCTGGTTTCGGAGATCCTTCCCAACAAACAACATACAAACAGACAAACAAACGCGGACATTTTTTTTATAGATATAGATAGAATTTTTTCTTAATAAAAATCATTAAAGTAAAAACTGTATCGTCCTTCACGTAGCGTCCGCAACAGTACATTTATGGATTTTTGGTGAAACTGGAAACTTAAAAATATTTTATAAAAGCTGTTTTTTCCTCTATCTTCAATGAATTTACAATTTTTTTATTACTATGACCGATTTGATAAAATTTACAGAAACACTTGTTGAAAAAAAAGTCATTTCCATTTTTTGTAGCGTCCGTCACAGCACTTTTAAAGCGAATATCATTTTCCTCCAAAAGAAGTATGTAAATTAACAAACGCCATTCGATAGCACTATCGATGGTCTAATATTCCCTGAAATCTGTGCAAAGCTATCTGGTGTAGAACGACAATGGGATACATTTAAGTACAACAAAATCCGTAAAAATGTATCATGCGTCACGCAGGATTTGCCCATATACACTTTGCTCAGGTTGAAAGCAATATTTGAAATTCGAGAAAAAAGCAAATATTATAATGTATTTATCCCAAAAATAGATAAACCTTTTTGATCAATTTTCAAATCTTTGAATAATAATAATTTGTTTATAATAATTTTTAATTTTTTAACCAACATTTTTTGAGCACCCAATAATTGTTAAAAACTTAATTTTGTTAAATAATATTAAAGTTAGACAATGTTTTTATTTAATAACAACAAATAGCTTAGATACAAAAAAAAGTCGGGGAGAAAGAGTAAAAAAGAACCGTTTTTAATTAATTATTTTTGTGTCGTGTTTTTATAACAATTTAATTTTTTTCAAATAATTTTTGTTAAATAAATAAACGAACATGAGAAACAATAACCAACAAAACCAAACCAAAATGTTATGTAGCAGATTTGCTTATACTCGACTCGTTTGAATTAATATGGGAAAATTTGTTAAGGTTTTGTTTGTTCTATAACAAAAAAAAAGGTAAATTTTTATCTTTTGCCTTTTTTGTGGCTTTTGTTGTTTTGAGCATAATAAATTATTTTTGTTAAGAAAAAAATTTATGATCCTGCGGTCATTAAATGAAATGCAATTTTTTTTTCTTCAACATACTAATTTATAATTAGCATCTAGCTTTTTTTTTAATTTCATTATTTATAATCAGTCAAGCCCTTTGTCATTAATTTTTTTTAACATTAAGGCTTTAGGAGGTATATTTTTTAAGCTGACAAAATACGATTATTTTACGATAATTGTTTTTCCTATACACGTTTTTAACAATTTTCAATTTTTTTTAACACAAACTTCTTATCTATAGTCGGCAGAAAATATTTAAAACTCTTTATTTTTGCTTTATGATATGTTATGCTTTTTAAATATTTATGGTATTGAAATTTATTTTTTTTTAATCAAACAAAATCACCTTGAAATGCAAACGGGCTAGAATTGATAAAAAAAATTCTATAGATTTTAAACTGAGCAAATAAAATGTTAATTATAGTTTAATGAACCTTAAAAAATAAAAATAAAATACTAAGGAGTGCTCCCAAAAAAATTGTGTAGTTGTTTTAAGTTAATAAAACTTTTTGAAAAACCAAAGACTCTATAATATTAAGAACTTGTACTTCCATACATTGATTTGCCGTATGGTCGTTTTGAAAAATCCCATAAAAAAGAGGGTATCATTTACTTAATTTCTGAAAATTTTTTTACAAAATTTAATATTTTTTGAAAGGTCTATTGATTTTATCATATGTTTGGAACGGGTTGTTCGATTTTGTTGTTGAAAGTCACAGAATAAGAAACTTTAAAAATTGATTTTATTCTAAATAAAATAAGCCGAATATTTCCTGAAAATCCATGAATAAATGATGATTTTATTGATATTTACCTTAATACATTATTTATAAATACCTAATTTTCTATTTAAGGCATTTCAGTCATTGGGTCTTACCCAGTCTTAAACAGTGTCAAACGTTTGAAATATGATGACTTTTACATTTGATATCAAACGTTTTTTTCAAACTTTTTTAAAACCTGAACAGATGTTTGAAATTCACATTCATTTTCAATTGAAGATTCATTTGAGAATAAAAGTTTGAAAAATGATAGTTTCTCAAATTGATAATAAAGGTCATTCTCAAATCATTATTAAACCCTAAGAAGATTTGAGAATAATTTGAAAATGGTGTTATATAAATTTGATATCAAACCGTATTTCAAATTTCTTTCAAACTTAAAAAAAATGTTATTTTAATGGAATGGCATTGCATTTTAAAGAAATTTGTCATTTCTTTCGGATTTTTTTAAATTGATCCATAATTGATCCTTGCTTTACAAAAGTCAAGAGTACAAATTCATATGTATAAGAAAATTTTCTTTGTTTCTTATTTTTTTTACCTGTCAATAAAAAATTATATGTATTTTAAGCAAAAGAATTCAAATATGATGCACCGTTTTCAAAAACAAAATAAACAAACTCAAAAATACAACGCCATTTTATTTATGTTCCACATGTAGATGATATCCACATTTGAAAAACCTTTGAGAATGAGGATTGATAATGATTTGAGAATAAAGGCATTTCTCAATTTGAGAATAAAGTCCCCGTTTTGTTGAGAACGCTAAAAGATTTATTTGCAAATCATCCTCAATTTGAGAATAAACCTTTTTTCTTACTGGGTATATGAGAGCTAGGGTCGAATTTGGACCGATTTTTCTCTAAATTTAGCAATACAATTACAGTTTATGCAGAATTTTTGTAATTTTCGCCAATACCAGGATCATTAATAAAACTTGTGAAAATGAAAATTAAAAGCATTCAGTTGGAATTTGGATGTTAGCAAAGTCGGTAAAATCCAATTTATATCAATAAAATATATGGTTCTAGAGTACAAAGAAATATAATCTCGAACACTGTTGCCACGACACTATAATTTTTTTGTAAACATTTTTTGAAATAAATGTAATAGAATTTCGAAACATAAATTAATTCTAATATTAAACAATTTTAGATTTTTGTATTTTTTTAGATAAAAGAATATTTTTAGATATTTTCCATACAAACATTTTTTTACAGAAAAATTTTTGATAAAAATATTTTTCTTTAGAAGATTTTTCGATAAAAATATTTTTCTTTGGAAAATTTTTCGATAAAAATATTTTTCTATCGAAAAGTTTTCCCTAGAAAAATTTTTGATACACATTTTTTTCTAAAGAAAAATTTTCGATAAAAATATTTTTCGATTTTTGAAAAAATAATAAAAAAAAATTCTGTAGAAAAATTTTTGATAAAAAAATTTTCTATAAAAAATTTTTGATAAAAAAATTTTCTATAAAAAAATTTTTGATAAAAAAATTTTCTATAAAAAATTTTTTGATAATAAAATTTCTATAGAAAACTTTTGATAAAAAAAACCTTTTATAGAAAAATTTTTGATAAAAAAAACCTTTTATAGAAAAATTTTTGATAAAAAAATTTTCTAGAGAAAAATTTTTGATAAAAAATTTTCTAGAGAAAAATTTTTGATAAAAATATTTTCTATAGCAAAATTTTTAATAAAAAAATTTTCTATAGAAAATTTTTTGATAAAAATAATTTCTGTAGAAAAATTTTTGATAAAAAAAATTTTCTATAGCAAAATTTTTGTTAAAAAAAATCTTTGAAAAAAAAATTGTCTATAGAAGATTTTTTTATAAAAATATTTTCTATAGAAAATTTTTTGATAAAAAAAAAATTTATATTTTCTAAATTATATTTTTCAGATTAAAGAAAGTTTTTGAGAATTTCGACCGATTTATATGACTTTTGTCAGAAAGTCTTGTAGGTTCAAATATGGACAGATTTCAACAACATTTTTTACAGTTTTTGTTTAAATAAGAAAGTTTTCTTCTAAATTTTATAAAAAAAATATACTTAAATTTGTGGCCAAAATCTCAATTCGGGGAAATTTTACCTATGGGCGGTACCCAAAATAAAGAACCAATTTTGGCTAATTTCAATAGCAATGGTCCCACTATTTATGGTACCTCCCATAGGTCCCACTTCCCGGAATTGATTGTGCAAATTCATCATACATTAAAATTTTGACATAGAAGAAGAAAGAAAGGAAGAACATTTTTTGGTTAATTGCTTTTCTTAAATTTTATTAAATTGCTAAAAAAAAACCCTTGAAATCTAGTGTAATACATTTTCTAGCGATTTTTAATTTGACAATATTAAAATTTAATTTAATATTAGTATACAACAAAATTAAATACAAGTACATACTCGAAAAACTTATTTGAGGAAAATTTTTACTTTAAAGAACTTGTAAATGTTTAGTTTTATTATATTTAATTTATTATTAGGTCGTAGTTTTATATACAAAAAATAGTAAAAGTTGAAGTACTCTTGCAAATGTTGTAAAATTATATACATATTTTTCAAGGTATACATTAGGCATTGACGTGCTACTTGTTGCCTTACAGTTACACCAGCCAGTCATAGTCGGGTCCAAAAAATATATAAAATGTTCAAAGATCAGTTTAATTAAAAAAAGAACTTTAATTTCTAACGGAGTGTCTACTTTGTGTACCCAATGTAGTGCGTTAAATAGACAATTCTCTCGCCATGGCATTGTAGTAGAAACAGGTTATACTAGCTTAGATTTTTTAGGTTGATTTCAAACATTTAATGACAATTTCCTCCTTTCTAACTGTAGGGAAAGCAAACATTTGTAAGAATATGCACTTTTGTGTGTAACTATTAAAGGGTAATTCTTATGGGTATGTAAATTTTATGTTAATTTTAATCAAAATTGTTTATTTATTTGATTTGATCAGACTAAAAAAATGTCTAACTCTATGCCTCCAGTTCTTAAACATTTTATAGGAATTCAATATAAACGAATTCTATGAAAATCGTTCTTTACTCTTTAAGTAATACCCTTTTTTTAAATAGCTTTTATCTGCACATCTTATATATTTTAATTTTAATTCAAATTTAACATTTCATTGATATTCATCACATTATTACTAATTTCAATTTGCCATCATTATAATACAGATTTTTTAATGATACGAGTATGCCAATTAATTCCGATTGCTCTTAGAAAAGGATAATTTGTAATAAGCTTTTACTTATTTATGTCAATCAATATAAATATTTATGAGTTGCTAAATTGAAATATATTTATTCGAGAATTTTTATTCTATTTAATCTTCAAAAAATTGTATAAAAATAATTTTAAAGATTTTAAAACTGGTTATTCGAAAAAGTATTTATATAATAATTAGTCGCACAGTGTTTGGAAAAAAAAATTTGGGAAATAATTCAAGAACTTTTAAACGGTAACCTCAATTATCATTAAATTTCATTAAATTGAGGAGAGAAATTTGAGCTTAAGTTTAGAATTTGGAGTCTGCAGACTTATCAGGGAATTATGGCCAAATGTTGACCGATTGTAACAAAGTTTTACACACTATTTATATAAATCTTGTTTTTGCAAAATTTAGTGGCCATAGCTGTCATAGTTTCTAATTTAATAGCTTTTAACTGGCCTTTGCTACATTTTTTTTTTTTTTTTGGTTTCCGGGAGTGTTTTTGATATGAAAGCTATAGTCAAATATGGACCGATTCCTATAAAATTTTATATACTGACCAATAGTTGCATAAAACTTCCCTATTCTATATTTAGTCGTCATAGCTATTACAATTGTATTCAATTTATCACCATTCATGTGTTTCCCGGGGCGGGGTTGTATGGGAGCTCTAACTAAATGTGAACCGATTTCGCCCAATTTCAGTAACTTCTGTTACATATTAAAAATACTTTTGTAAAATTTTGTCTCTCTAGCTCTTGTAGTTAAGGAGCTATCGCGCTTTTATCTGACGGACAGACGGACATAAACCGTCTTTTCTTTTTGTATTTTTGTGTTTTCGTAAGTTTTTTATATGGGAGCTATGGTCAAATGTTGACCGATTGTGACAAAATTTTGCACACTGGCTGGTATTCACATAAGACTTCCTTGTGCTAAATTTAGTGGCTATTACTGTTTATCATTTATTGGCATTTAAGTGTATTTCAGGTGGAATTTAGGCTGTTTCCGCAAGTTTTTTGTATGGGAGCTATGGTTAAATGTGAACCGATTTCGATGAAATTTTATATGGTGCCTAGTGCTTATGTAAAACTTCTAGATACCAAATTTTGTCATCATAGCTGTTATAATTTGTCATTGATTAGCAAATAAGCGATTAGCCTAGACGAGGTGATACGGGAGCTATGGTCAAATGTGAACCGATTTTGCCCGATTTCAATACCAAAATTTTCCAAGAAATGAAGAATATTTGTGCCAAATTTCATCCTATATCCTTTCGTTAAGGTTTTATCGTGCCGACAACAAACAGACAGACAGACGGACAGACAGACTGACATCGCTCAATCGTCTTAGAATTTTCAAAGGATTCAGAATATACTTCAATTTTGGTTTTTGAGCCAATATTAAGGAAATTACAAACGGAATGACAATCTCAATATACCCCCCATTCTTTTTGATGGTGGGTATAAAAACGATCCAGAAGTCACATTTTTACACACATTTGCACATTTGCAGATGCAAAAGATTTTTAAAAGTTCCTGAATTATTGCCCTAAATAGGTCTAAAATCTAAAAATCTTGAAACAGAATTTTTGGGTACCAACGGTACGAAATGGAACCATGTCTAAAGCGAATGATTTGAATGAAATTCATTGCGAGCGATCCCTTGTTTAACGATGTTTCAATACCCGCGATGGACCCTGTTACCACATAAGAGGTAAAGACGTCCGAATTAAATTAAAAATTGATGAAATGATGTCAATTAGAACTAGAGGCGTACGAGCAACAATCTTCTTCCAAGTCGCAGTCCCGACAATGCACGATTTGCAACATGGAACTTTAATATATCAGCAGAATGTAAGGGATTTAACATATCAGTAATAGGCTTAGGATAACTGAGATGTGCGGAAGCAAAGATTCTACAACCTCTCAAAGAAACCGAATTACATACTCCGGTCGTTCCCACGACAGTGGGTTTTTCATATCAAAAAGACTCGGAAATCTTAGGATTCCGACCAAGGACCGCCTCTTTGATGATATTACCAATAATATCGCAGTTACAACAACAACATACTTCGGTCAGAAAAATATGGAATCATCGACAGTAAAACATGGAGGAGGGTCTGTAATGGTTTGGAGCTGTATGTCAAGTGCTGGTATTGAAAATTTACATTTCATAGATGGAAAAATGGACAAGTTTGTCTATTTAGATATTTTAAAGCAAAATGTTAAGCAGAGCGCAGAAAAATTTGGAATTTTAAACAACACATCTGCTGTTGCGAAGCTCTGGCTGATCCACCACTGCCCTAAGCTGTTGAGTCCTCCCCCACAATCCCCAGACTTAAATGTTATAGAGCATTTATGGTTTGAACTTGGTCGTAGAGTGTATAAAAACAGCTACAACAATATAACTGAACTAAAATTAGCGTTGCTACATGAGTGGAACAATACTCCGTCGGAAGTGTGCGCCAATTTGGTCAATTCGATGCAAAACAGACTCAGAAAAGTTATTGAATCCAAAGGATATGCTACGAAATATTAATTTTTTTCTAAGTTGTTAAAAAGTCTGTATTTATTATTGTGTCCGATTATTCGTTTGATCTCAAAATATGAATTATTTTTGTTATTTTTTGTTTTTTTTTTTATGAAATAAATTGTTGTTTTTTATTTTTTTTGGTTTTTTAGACAAATAAAATAATTTTTATAGCGAAATAAATCAAAAAGAATTTTTTTATTAAAAAATATCTTGTTATAAAAGTACTTAAACTAAGTGTTATACCGATGTCCCATTATACGTTTGAACCACTGTATATGACTAAGAGTGAAGGAATGAAGAAATGGGGATATCTCGAAATATTTAAAAAGGATACACTCTTTGTGTGTGCTAAAGGAGGACCCTTAAGGCTCGAGGATATGTAAAATGCATTAATTTGTATTATTATTTTAAAACTATTTCATAAAAATATGAAGCTAAAGGGCTAAGGAGATTCAATTTTGTCTAAATTGTTAGTTTGATTAGTTGTAAATTTATTTTTCTAAACACTTCCCACATAAATTTAAAATTTATTTCTCAAAACCGATTTCAATCTAAATTGCTAAACATTCATTTTTTTAATTGCCCTCTATTAAATGCACAAAAAATCCCTTTTTTATCTAATGGCTTACAAATAAATAGCACCAATTTTTGCTGAAAAAGCAATTAGTTGATTAAAATCAAATTTAAGTTACAAGTAAAAAAAATAAAATACATGAAATTAAATAAAATTAATCTCTTAATCGATTGTTATTTTGTTTTTTTTTTTTTTCACTACTAAGTAAAAGGGGTTTTTTCTTGTATAAGAAAAAAAAAATATTTCTAAGAAATTTTCTCTCATTCATGACTTTGAACAAAACAGCGATATCGTATAATGATTAAGAAGAATTTTAAGTAAACAAAATCTTTTAAAAAAAAAGAACACATGAAACTCACTTACGAAGGACGGACGGACAGACAAACTGAATAACTATTGAACCCAACATTAAATCAACCACAGGCCAGATTATTTTTAGTATTCACTGGAGACCGAAACAAAAAATCCCCCATTTTACCCATGACAGTTATTTATTTAAAAAAAATGCTAGAACTTGAACTTTTATACGGAATGCCAAATTTAATACGAAAAACAAAAAAGAACAAACGAAACGGATACATCAGAGTCGTCAGTCTTATTGACTCAGTAGTTTTTTTAGTTTTCAAAGGCCAAAACAGCGATATATAACGTAACCTTAGCTAAAAAAGTGTAAAATAAACATTTACCAAAAAATTTGCATAAAAACACAAAAGTTTCAAGTTAGTTAGAGTTTATAAGAATTTCAAATACAAAAATTTTAAAAAGTTAAGAATCGGGTAAAAATTTGTTTCCGGATATACACTTGAGTTTTTCCTAATATCTATTTCACACTTAATATATCCTTTTCTAAAGTAAATAAAGAGTGCTCTAAATAAAATTTGTAGTTGGATTTTCTTAAATAAAAATCAAACCTTTTAATATAAAAACTCTACAAAATACGCAAATATAATGACATATTATACAAAATCATTTAGCATTAAAATGTTTACTTAGTACTCGGGTTTTGCAAAATTATCGACTTTTTTCGGAAACCCTCTCATTAAAGATTTTACAGTTGCTTCTGATACCTTTTTGGAGCATGTGTTCCACCTGCGCTTAAAATCGGACATGTTCTTTTAAATCTTTCCTGTGTTCTTCAATTCCTTTTTTACCTTTCCACAGTCCGAAGTTCTGGACAGTTAGGTGAATTTGCCTCTCGTGGTACAAAAATGACATTATTTTTTGAGTACCACTCAAGTGCCTTTTTTCCATAATGGCATGATGCCAAATCGGGCCAAAAAAATGTAGTCACTCTGTGCTCTCTTAAAAAGGGTAACAACCGTTTTTGTAGGCACTCCGTTATATAAATTTCTGTGTTTATTGTGCCAGATGCCACAAATACTTTACTTCTTTTGCCACAACTGCAAATAGCTTGCCACACGAGAAACTTCTTAGGGAATTTTGTTTGTTTTTTTGTGCGAAACTCTTGCCGAACATTGCCCCGTTTATCAGCAACATACAAATCTTGACCAGGAAGTTGAGAAAAGTCTGCCAGTACGTATGTTTCATCATCCATCACACAACAGGTGTATTTTTTTTATAAAATCAGACTTCAATTTTTTCGCTCATTTTTCTGCTTCTAAGTTCTTTATAGCATTGCGATCTGGAACCTTTTGGACTTTGTATGTCTTCAGTCCAGCATAAGCTTTGACTCTATGTGCAAAATTCGTAGAACATTTCACCGTACGACCTGCTTTTCTTAAAGAAATGTTAGGCGCTCTTCGAAAGAGTCGCTCGACTTCTTTTGCCTTACCAATATCTGTAGGACCTTTTTTCCTCCCTGATCCAGGTTTTCTTTCAATGCTCAGGTTTTTCTTATACCGTCTGATGGCATTAGAAACCGTTCGAGGGTCAACTTTCAAATTTTTAGCTATTTTTTTAAAAGTCCATGACGGATTTTTTTGAAAAGTTTTAATTATATTTTCACGAACTTTTTTTCGCAGTCCATTTTGATTGAAATAACTATTGAAAATTAATAATTTCTAAAATAATAGTATCTGACATATCTTTAGAAACTAACTTAATCAAAAAATAAATTATTTCTTGCACTATGGATAAATTTTGTCTTAAATAGTAAATGCTTATTTTTTTTAGAACACTCTTTATGAAAAAAATCCAAACATTTCAGAAAAAATATCTTCAAATGAAAAGTTTGTTAAAAAAAATTTTCAAATTTTCAATCCTTAATATATAACTATATAACTTTTTACACTCCCCGGGTTCTTTAAATTCTTGCGAATTTTATTTAAATTTATGAATAAGTTTTTGATTTAAATTTATGAATAAGTTAAAGTTTAGAAAATTATAAAAAACTATAAACTACAACTGAATTCAATTCACACTCAAATCCATGATACAAGTACAAGGTAGTTCCAATAGTCTTACTAAATTTTTAATAAGGATTTTTGAAGTTTCATTTTTATATTTACATTTGAAAAAATATTGCCACTTTTTAAAACACAGCTTTGAATATCGAACGGCATCAAATTTGCATATCATTATAAACACATTTTGACCTTGTAATTGTTATAATGGTTGTCTAGAAGTATTCCTTTATGATCCAGGCTCTCTTAAATTCAATATTTAATATTTTTTTTTTGATATTTATATTGAAGAAAAATAATTTCAATAAAAATATTAAATATTTACAAAATTGAAAACAAATCCAAACATATATGGTAGCTTTATTTTTCCACAAATGTCATAATCCTTATATATGTCAGATAGTGATTTTTAAATTTAAAAGTGACAATGGAACTACCGTGTACATATATCTTGCTCAAATCTACAAAATATTGGGTGTTCGAAAAAATTCTATACAAACACTTTTTTCTTGTTTTCAAAAGAGACACAATTTACCAACCAACGTAAAAATATCGAGGTTATTCCCTTGGAATAGAATAGATAAATTTAACACAATCAATTCTACAAAAAAAAATGTGGGTTTTCGAAAAAATTCGGTTACAAATTTCAATTGTAGATTTAAACCGTTATTACAACTCTGTGTATAAATTCTGTGTTTTCTGAGCAAAAAACTGATCCAAGTTAGTTTTACAGGCCTCTACGGAAATAAGGAAATAAATGAAATATCAAACCAATGATAAAAAGAAGATCCAAGGCCGTGTAGATGCAAATTTTAAACTATTCCGAAACAAGTTGGACTGGAATTGACTTTGAGTCTAGAAATCATTAAGTTGGTTTTGTATGGATATTATTTTATTTCTTAGTTAATGTAAGTTTGGAACCCATTTTTGAAATTTGTTTAAAAAACCAATGACATTTAGTATGACTTTTGTGCAGAAGCGTCAAATAACTGTAGTTATATGCAATTATTTAGTAAAAACATCGTCATTAAACTGCTGAGTCATCCTAAAACTGCAGACACATAGTACGACTGCTGACTTATTCTAAAAAAAATAGTCATCCTAAAACTGCTGACTAATACCAAAACTGCTGACTCATTCTGGGAAAAACTGAGTCATCCTAAAACTGCTGACTTATTCTTAAAAGCTGAGTCATCCTAAAACTTGGGAGTCATCCTACGAATGCTGAATCATTTAAAAAAAATTGACATCCTAAAACTGCTAATACCAAAACTGCTAACTAATTCTGAAAAAGCTGAGTGATCCTAAAATTGCTAACTCATATTAAAACTGCTAACTCATCCTAAAACTGCTGACTCATTCCAAAAAAGCTGAGTTTCTAAAACTGCTTACTCATTCTTAAGAAGCTGAGTTATCCTAAAACTGTTGGCTCATCTTAAAGTACACAGTTACCACGAAATGTTGAGTCATCTCGAACTTCTGACAATTAAAACTGATCAACTATGACCGATATATACATCAAGTTTGACCTATCATCTTTCACCGATTAATGCATCATCGAAGACTAGGTAAGTTTATTAGAGTGGTCCAGAAAAACATATTGGCAGCCGGTTAAAGTCATACATATGTAAGAGAAAGATACAAAATCACATATACAGTTACAGACAATAAAATAGGGTCAGTTGAAATAATTTTGTATGCAATGGAAGTTTTGGTAGTTAAGCGAGGGTTGAATTTTGGCACTTTTCGGACTTCTTATCCATGTTCCGCCATCGTTTCCAATCAAATTATTCTTCGACTAGTCGGATTTCAGAATATTTCGCTACTTTTTTCCATGAACTGGACCATCCCAATGATACTTTTTTGCAAAATCAATTCTATTTTGACGATGTTTTCTAGTAAGCACCGGGACCTTTCTTGCCTTTCTTCTAAAGAGATTTTTTTCTACTAAACGTCTTTCTAGTTGTGTCGATCTATCTTAACTATAACCTTGATTTCATCTTATCTTCACAAATTGGTCGAGCAGATCAAAGTGCATCCTTTTCAATTGTTATTTTATATTCCACCTAAACATCTAGATTGAAAATTTAAAATTTCTCATTTTCAATTGAAAATTTCTCAATTTCAATTAAAAAAATTTAATCTAATTTTTAATTGGACTTTTCTCAATTTCAATTGAAAAATTCTCAATTTAAATTTTAAAATTTTCAATTTCAATTGAAAATGAGAAATTTTCAATTGAAATTGAGAATTTTAAAATTTAAATTGAAAAATTTTCAAAAATTTCTCAATTTCAATTGAAAATTTCACATTTTCAACTTAAAATTCTCAATTTCAATTGAATATTTCTCAATTTCAATTGAGAAATCTCAATTTCAATTAAAAATTTCTCAATTTCAATTAAAAATTCTCAATTGCAATTGAATATTTCTCAATTTCAATTAAAATTTCTTATTTCAATTGAAAATGGTGTAGAGCGAAGTGAAATTTGAAAATGTTATTTTATGTACGAAAATCGGACTCTAAAATGAAGCTTAAAATGTCGCCTTTCAAAGTAGTTACAGCGTTTTCAGATATTGATAATATCATTAAATAATTATAATAGTTTTTGGAGGTATTTATAACCAAAATTTTTTGAACACCCAAAAAATATGTAGTTACATTTATTTATAAAACACCCCTCAAAAAAAACTTATCATTCATTTTAATTTATTCTGTCTGTTTAGACAAGAAATTTAAAATGACATTTAAAAATTAATCACAAAATTGCGAACAAATTTGTTTTATCTGAAAAATGAATTAATGAACTAAATTTACAAAATATTTGGAAATCATAGCAATAACGAAAATAAATCATAAAATGTTTAAACGTGCCTAAAATATATTAAAGTTCATTAATTCTATTTTAATATTTTAGGCATCAAAGATGTTTTTTTTTTCTTCGAATAATTGAAGAAAAAACTACTGTTTAATATTCTCGCACGTGTAAACCCTTTTAGTAATTAATGTATTAATTGTTAAGGCAGTTTTGTTTTTAATTAATTTCTATTATGCAGCAAAATTGTCAACAAGGGAGAACAAATAATATTTACCGATTTTTGGAACAATCAAGTCAACTGTTAAGAACTTATGGGGTATGGAAACGGAAATCAAATTCATTAGAATCAGCCACTAATTAAACTTAAGTGTTGAAAAAAAATTAAACTTTGTTAATGTTTCGGTTTAATTTGTCACAAACTTCTTGAGGGTTTAAGTTTATTTCAAAAATGTTACCCATAATCATTTTATATTGAAAGACTTTTTATGGAAACTTTGTATTAAAAAATAATAATAAAAAAGTTTTTAGAAAAATTTTAATTATGTACTTCTTAAGCTAATAATTGCAATTAAAAATTTATTAAGAGTTCATAGAAAATTGCTAAATTGAATTAATTAAAAATATTTTTAGTAAAAATAAAAATTAAAATTTTTTTAACTTACAGTTTGTTTAGCATTCAAGATAAATTACAGAGTACGGCAACAATTACTGCAAAGAAAGAGGGAAAAAGTATGGATGTTAAAAACCTATTTCAAAAATCAATTGATACCATTTGATCTTCTTTTTATTAGACAATTAACCCTTTAGCTTTTTATGAAATAATACATGAATAAAAGTTTTTTCGTTACATTTTATCACCAAGTTTCATATTATGAATAATTTTCTTTTGATTTTAAAACCGTTCGATTTTTTTTTACTAAATACGTATTTTTTTAATCTTAATTGATTTCATTGTTTCAAAAATGCATATGATTTTAAATAAAGTCAAATTATTTTTAACACTTTTTAACCCTAATTAGTTGCACTTTCAGCACATTTATCAAACTGACCTCGTATTAAGAAAGAAATAACACGGGTCGGCGCAAAGAGAACAGAACAAAAAAATAGTTGGCAGAGTTGCCGTTTTTTTATGCTTTTAACTAAAATAGGTATTTTTTTTCAATGTGTAGTTCTAAAAATATGTAGTTGTAAAAAGAAAAAATTTTCTACTCCATTTTTTTCAATTTTTTATCAAAAACTTTTCTATAGAAAATTTTTTTATCGAAAACTTTTCTATAGAAAATTTTTTTTATCAAAAATTTTTCTATAGAAAAATTTTTTATCAAAAATTTTTCTATACAAAATTTTTTTATCAAAAATTTTTCTATACAAAATTTTTTTTATCAAAAATTTTTCTATAGAAAATTTTTTTATCAAAAATTTTTCTATAGAAAATTTTTTTATCAAAAAATTTTCTATAGAAAATTTTTTTATCAAAAAATTTTTCTATATTTTTCTTACAAAAATTTTTCTATAAACAATTTTTTTATAAAAAATTTTTCTATAGAAAATTTTTTTAACAAAAAATTTCTTACAAAGATTTTCTATAAACAATTTTTTTATCAAAAATTTTTTGATAATTTTTCTACAGGAAATTTTTTTACAAAAATTTTTCTATATAAAATTTTTTATTAAAAAATTTTTCTATCGAAAATTTTTGATAAAAAATTTTTCTATCGAAAATTTTTGATAAAAAATTTTTACTATAGAAAATTTTTTTATAATTTTTTTTTTTTTTTTTTTATAGAAAATTTTTTTATCAAAATTTTGCTATAGAAGATTTGTTTTATCAAAAAATTGTCTATAAAAAATTTTTGAAAAAAAATTTTACTATAGAAAATTTTTTTATCAAAAATTTTTCTAGGAAATTTTTTTATCAAAAATTGTTCTATATAAAATTTTTTCATCAACAATTTTTTTTATCAAAGTTTTTCTGTAGAAAATTTTATTAATTTTTTTATAGAAGATTTGAAAATTTTTGGATGTAAAAATATTTTTATCGAAAATTTTTACAGAAAAATATTTTAATGGAAAAATTTTCTATAAAATATAATTTTTATCGAACAATTTTCCAAAGAAAAATATTTTTATTAAAAATTTTTCTATAAAAAATTTTTGGATCGAAAATATCTAAAAATCTAAAATTGTTGAATATTAGAATTTATTTCTGTTTTGAAAAGTATTCCCAATATTTACAAATATAATAGTGTCGTGGCACCAATGTTCGAAATTATATTTCTTTTTTCTCTCGAATCATTGATTTGTTTTCTGCCTATTTTTTTTTTGTCTTTTCTTTAACAAAGCAGCACCAACCAACTCTTCTAACATCCAAATTCCAACTGAATGATTTTAATACTCATTTTCACGAGTTTTATTAAAGATCGTGGTATTTACGAAAATTAAAAAAAAAAATCCATCGGCTTCTGGTGGTATGGGCCATTAACTACAACTAGACTGTGGACGAACTGTCAAAATACATTTTAGAGACATCAAGGTACATTTAAGAGACGTACATATAAGAAATGTCATTTTACATTTTTTTGCTATTTTTTCTATTTATGTTTTTGTTGCTTAGTAAAACATATGATCGCAGTCTATGTGGTAGTCTTTGGTATGGGCTGCCTACTCCTGACATTCTTCAAAAAAAAACACACATAAATCTCCCGAGAGAACTCATTAGTGTGCAGACAAAATAATCAAATCACGGCAACGTTAAAATGAGCGTTAAAGAGAAAAAGCTTTTAAAATAAGAGAAATTTTATTTTTAGCACGTCATTTCAGAGCATTAAGTGGTCAATTGTTTATGATAAAAACATTGATCTTTTAGTTTGCTACTCTTTTTGGCGGCAGCTTTTCTGGAGGTTGGTTTGATGTTATTTGTTAAAGAAAGTGATTATAATAATTTTTACGAATAGAAAATTTTTAATAAAGCTTTTAACATTTTTTTTCAACAAAACGATTATATTTCTAATAACGATTACTAACAAACCTAACAGTTTTTTAATGCGTAGATAAACATAGCTGTTTAACTTTTTCAATAAATCAACACTTTCTTAAGCTTAATTATACCCTACCCCAAAATAGTTGCAAAATAAAGTTTGTGATGATGTAAAGAGTGTTCTAAAAAAAATATGCATTTACTATTTTAGACAAAATTTATCCATAGTGCAGGAAATAATTTATTTTTTGATCAAGTTAGTTTCTATAGATATGTCAGATACTATTATTTTAGAAATTATCAATTTTCAATAGTTATTTCAATAAAAATGGACTGCGAAAAAAAAGTTCGTGAAAATATAATTAAAACTTTTCAAAAAAATCCGTCATGGACTTTTAAAAAAATAGCTAAAAATTTGAAAGTTGACCCTCGAACGGTTTCTAATGCCATCAGACGGTATAAGGAAAACCTGAGCATTGAAAGAAAACCTGGATCAGGGAGGCAAAAGGGTCCTACAGATATTGGTAAGGCAAAAGAAGTCGAGCGACTCTTTCGAAGAGCGCCTAACACTTCTTTAAGAAAAGCAGCTCGTACGGTGAAATGTTCTACGAATTTTGCACATAGAGTCAAAGCTTATGCTGGACTGAAGACATACAAAGTCCAAAAGGTTCCAGATCGCAATGCTATAAAGAACTTAGAAGCAAAAAAACGAGCGAAAAAATTGATGTGTGATTTTATAAAAAAATACACCTGTTGTGTGATGGATGATGAAACATACGTACTGGCAGACTTTTCTCAACTTCCTGGTCAAGATTTTTATGTTGCTGATAAACGGGGCAATGTTCGGCAAGAGTTTCGCACAAAAAAACAAACAAAATTCCCTAAGAAGTTTCTCGTGTGGCAAGCTATTTGCAGTTGTGGCAAAAGAAGTAAAGTATTTGTGGCATCTGGCACAATAAACACAGAAATTTATATAAAGGAGTGCCTACAAAAACGGTTGTTACCCTTTTTAAGAGAGCACAGAGTGACTACATTTTTTTTGGCACGATTTGGCATCATGTCATTATGGAAAAAAGGCACTTAAGTGGTACTCAAAGAATAATGTCATTTTTGTACCACGAGAGGCAAATCCACCTAACTGTCCAGAACTTCGACCTGTGGAAAGGTATTGGGCTCAGGTAAAAAAGGAATTGAAGAACACAGGAAAGATTTCCAAGAACATGTCCGATTTTAAGCGCAGGTGGAACACATGCTCCAAAAAGGTATCAGAAGCAACTGTAAAATCTTTAATGGGAGGGTTTCCGAAAAAAATCGATAATTTTGCAAAACCCGAGTACTAAGTAAACATTTTAATGCTAAATGATTTTGTATAATATGTCATTATATTTGCGTATTTTGTAGAGTTTTTATATTAAAAGGTTTGATTTTTATTTAAGAAAATCCAACTACAAATTTTATTTAGAGCACTCTTTATGTAACTTAAAAAAATATTTGTACCGATGGACTCGAAATAGCTTCTATGAGTCGATTTAAAGACATCCGTTTGTCATTTGGGTAAAGCTTTTTCATAAAACATTTCTTCAGATTAATAATTATTTTTCCGATTTTATGGCCATTAAAGTGATTTTTGAGATACACGATTCGCTTCTAACTAAATTTGGATTTTTGGTTGATGATTTATGTTAACGGAAGCATTATTTCGCAAGATTTATGGCTGTATGCTATCAAAATCTAAATTCCGAGAATTTACTTCTATGAAAGATACCCGAAATAGATACTAGATACACCCACATCGATGCATACAAAAGTCGGTGTCATATTTCATCAAATTATCTTCAAAATTTCGACCTGTCTATTAATTTACAAGTTTTTTAGACCATCTTACAGACATCACTTCCTGACAGGGATGGAAAACATGGTACAATTGTACTTTTTTTGATACATTTTAAACCCGATTGATACCGTAAAACTTGGTACAATTTGAAAATCTTAGTTATTCGCTGTGTCGGAACCGGCAACTTTGAAATTTTGGTTTTTATTCTATTAAGTTTTTGAAAGACCTTAACCAAAAACGGGGTTTTACAGCACATAGACAAATTGGTCTAAGGCCAACTTGTAGTTTTCCGATTGATTTAGCGTAACTCTCTGGGTTTATTTTTAGGTCAGGTGCAATTTTATAAACATTTCTATTCAAATTGGGCGAAATCGTGTCAATTAATTCGAGTACTTACTACAGAGCCGGTAAACCGGGATTAAGATGTGTTTATTTACTGTATCAAATTTTAGTTAAAATTGGTTCATATTTGATCATACTTCTTTGATCTTCTTTTAAAAATCACATAAATACCCCGTGAGGCCTTAACTTGACCCTAGCTAGTATTGGACGATTTGAATGAAATACTTTAAATATATGTACAAAAACATTGTAATAATTGTTCGCATGACAACAAAATTAAATACAGATGTTTTTCAAAGCATTACAAAATCTTCTTAATTCAGAGCTTAGTGGCTAAAAGTATCCCAGAATCGGTCGAGCCTGACCATAGTACTTTTTGTTCAATTTAGGTCTAACAAAAATTGGCATAAATTTATTTTAATTTACTTGATTTTACAATTTTATATCTCAATTGGAGGAAAATGTACCCTTGAAGAATTTTTTCATACGAAATTTATTTTGAACTCCAAAAAAAAGTACATTTTTTTGCCAAATATTTGAAATTTTGATTGATTTTTTGCGCAGGTACAGTACAATTTTTACTATTAGGTTTCTTAGTGAGATACAAAGGAGAATTAAGACCGAGGTAAAAAAGTTCAATTGTAGGTATAGTTTTGATTTGATACATGCCAAAGCACGCATTTTTAAGCCAAAATGCTTCTTTTTCATATACTGTAGGTATATTGTATATAAAAATGGTACCAAAAAAACGGTCCAAATTATTTTGTTTTAATATTTGGTACAAAATCAAGAAATCCATTTCCCATCCCTGCTTCCTGACGGACATCGAGTCTGAAAGTGATAAGTCGATTAATAAGTAGATAGTTAGGTCTCAGACTAGTGGATAGGTTAATATCAGACTAATATATTTATCCGTTATATACCGTCGTGAGGGAATTTATGTGCTTTATACGCCAAAAATGCATTTTGAGAAAATCGATCTTGAATTTTTAACTTAATTTTCAAAAAAAACTATAGATAAAATTTTGAGATTTTTACACCAAAAATAGCACAAAAAATCTGTTTTGGAGGATATAGACACTATTTATCTCAGAAACTAGATGAGATTTGAAAAATTTAGGGTCGAAAACCTTAAGTGGTATCATTAACTCAAAATGTGGAAAATGGCGGATAGAACACATAAACTCCCACACGACGATACATTTGCACAAACTTAAAATCCTCCTACAATAGTATAGGGTATCATAAGTGAATTTTTCTCCCTGGATAATTCGACGAATCTCAAGGTAAAGAAACAATAAGTTTTCTTTCCTTAATATGCATAAAATTAATACGGATTAGATATAGTAATAATTAATTTATACTTGAAATCTGTTTCAATTTTAAAGAGTTCCCACAATATCTTTAAATAATAAAATAGGGGAATTTTCAAAATGACATCAATCAATTATTTTAATTTGCATTAGGAATAAATAAGTCAAACTAATACGTATTCAAGCAACTCAAAAAAAAAGTACAAACGTCATTTGATATTTTTATCAATTTAAATATAAAATTGCTACTAGTCTTAGAACAAGAAGGCAAAGTTTTTTTTTTTTAAGAGATAAGTTATTTTGTCAAGCAAAAGGTAGTTTCTATAGTACAATAAATACAATGTCATAAATTAATTATATCGATCAACGATAATAAAAAGCAAACTCATTATAGATATGATTATTTAAATCCCTTGGGTGAAATACCTTTTTTGTTAAACGTTTTTTGGCTAAAGTCATAAAATACCCCAAAAAAGTACATTAATAAGTATTATTTCAAAAATAATACAAAATAAAAAGCATATAAAATTCAATAAATAATTTTATTTTCATCAATTTATATTTTCAGGCATAGGACAAATGCAGCAACCACAATCTCGTATGATAACTAGGGCTCAATGGGGCGCTAGATCACCCACAAGTGTGGAAAATTTTACCGGTCCCTCGCCCTTTGTCATTATTCATCATTCATATCAGCCGGCAGCTTGTTATACAACCCCAGACTGTGAACATGCCATGAGATCTATGCAGGACTTTCATCAACTGGAGAGAGGATGGAATGATATTGGCTATAGTTTTGGTATAGGAGGCGATGGCATGATCTATGTGGGTCGTGGTTTTAATGTTATTGGTGCTCATGCTCCTAAATATAATGATAAAAGTGTGGGCATTTGCTTGATAGGTGATTGGAGAAGTAAGTGTTATAGACTTTTAAAAATATTAAATCAGATTTTTAAAACTTTCGTTTTTCTTTTCAGCCGAATTACCTCCTCCCCAAATGCTAAAGGCAGCCCAGGATTTAATAGCTTTCGGTGTGGCCAAGGGTTATATTCACCCGGAATATAAGTTATTGGGTCATCGTCAAGTACGTGATACTGAATGTCCGGGTGCTCGTTTATATGAAGAAATTTCTACTTGGGCTCATTTTAGTCCCAAACCTAATGTCACGGAAAATGAAGTTAATTAAATTTTAGTTCAATTACTTATCGAAAAAAAGTAAAGACATATTTAACTTATATTTTTAGTTAGTTAATTTAAAATATTTATAAATAAGGAAGGCATTTTTATTGAATCAATAAATTTTGAAATCATAAATTGGAGTTGCTTGATTTTTTTTTCAGGGTTGAACTACTTAAGTTTTTAGAATTGGCTATATAATGATGTTTTCATAATTTTTATCAAAAATTTTTCTATAGAAATTTTTTTTTATCAAAAATTTTTCTATAGAAATTTTTTTTTATCAAAAATTTTTCTATAGAAAATTTTTTATCAAAAATTTTTCTATAGAAAATTTTTTATCAAAAATTTTTCTATAGAATTTTTTTTATTAAAAATTTTTCTATCGACATTTTTTTATTAAAAATTTTTCTATAGAAATTTTCTGAGTTGTGGCATAAGTATGTTTAAAAATCTAAAGAATTAAAGGAACAATTTTGTGTAAGTGCGGGTAATGTGGTATAGTAATTTTTCTTTTAAAATGACTACAAAAAATTTTTATCGAATATTTTCTTACCAAAAATTTTTCTATAGAAAATTGTTTCGCGAAAAATTTTTCTATAGAAAATTTTTTTATCAAAAATTTTTGTATATAAAATTTTTTTATCAAAATATTTTCTATACAAAATTTTTTTATCAAAAATTATTCTATGCAAAATTTTTTTATCAAAAATCTATCTATAGAAAATTTTTTTGTCAAAAATTTTTATGTAGAAGATTTTTTTATCAAAAATTTTTCTACAGAAAATTTTTTTTATCTAAATTTTTCTATAGAAAATTTTGTATCCAAAATTTTTCTATAGAATTTTTTTTATCAAAAATTTTTTATAGATATTTTTTTATCAAGAATTTTTATATTTTTTATCAAAAATTATTCTATAGAAAATTCTACAATTTTTCTATAGAAAATTTTTTTATTGAAATTTTTTTTTATAAAAAATTTTTCAATAAAAAATTTTTTTTTATAAAAAATGTTTCAATAAAAAATTTTTTTATCAAAAATTTTACTATAGAAATTTTTTTTATCAAATGTTTTTCTATAGAAAAATTTTTAATCAAAACTTTTCCTACAAAACAATGTTTTATTCATTTTATTTCCATTTTTTATAGAAAATTTTTTTATCAAAAATTTTTGTATAGACAATTTTTTTATCACAAAAAAATTTTCTATATAAAATTTTTTTATCAAAAATTTTATTACAAAGAAATTTTTTTTTTAATTTTTCTTTAGAAAATTTTTTTATCAAAAAATTTTTTTTATAAAATTTTGCTATCTTCTATCTATCTTTTTTTATTAAAAATTTTTCAATAGAAAATTTTTTATCAAAAATTTTTCAATAGAAAATTTTTTATCAAAAATTTTTCAATAGAAAATTTTTTATCAAAAATTTTTCTATAAAAAATTTTTTATCAAAAATTTTTCTATAGAAAATTTTTTATCAAAAATTTTTCTATAGAAAATTTTTTATCAAAAATTTTTCTATAGAAAATTTTTTATCAAAAATTTTTTATAAAAAATTTTTCTATAGAAAATTTTTTTATCAAAAATTTTTCTATAGAAAATTTTTTTATCAAAAATTTTTTTTATAAAATTTGCTATCTTCTATCTATCTTTTTTTATTAAAAATTTTTCAGTAGAAAATTTTTTATCAAAAATTTTTCAATAGAAAATTTTTTATCAAAAATTTTTCAATAGAAAATTTTTTATCAAAAATTTTTCAATAGAAAATTTTTTATCAAAAATTTTTCTATAGAAAATTTTTTATCAAAAATTTTTCTATAGAAAATTTTTTATCAAAAATTTTTCTATAGAAAATTTTTTATCAAAAATTTTTCTATAGAAAATTTTTTATCAAAAATTTTTCTATAGAAAATTTTTTATAAAAAATTTTTCTATAGAAAATTTTTTTATCAAAAATGTTTCTATCAAAAAAAAATTTATTTATAGAATATTTTTTATCAAAAATTTTTCTATAGAAACTATTTTATCAAAAATTTTTCTATTAAAAATTTTGTATCAAAAATTTTTCTATAGAAAATTTTTTTATCAAAAATTTTTCTATAGAAAATTTTTTTATCAGAAATTTTTCTATAGAAAATTTTTTTATCAAAAATTTTTCTATAGAAAATTTTTTATCAAAAATTTTTCTATACAAATTTTTTTTATCAAAAATTTTTTATAGAACGTTTTTTATCTAAAATTTTTTTATCTTCTATTTTTTATTAAAAATTTTTCTATAGAAAATTTTTTTATTAAAAATTTTTCAATAGAAAATTTTTTTATTAAAAAATTTTTTATAAAAAATTTTTTTATCAAAAATTTTTTATAGAAAATTTTTTCATCAAAAATTTTTCAATAGAAATTTTTTTATAAAAATTTTTTAGAAAAATTTATTTTCTTTGACAAAGCGTCACTTTGCTTACATTCAAATTCTGAATACTTTTAGTAATAATTTTCATGAGTTTCATTAATAATCGTGATATTTACGAAAATTAGAAAAAGTCTTCGGCTTCTGGTGGTATGGGCCGTCTATAGCACATTACCAGCACGTGGTGTACCACATTACCTAGACATTTTTTTAAATCCCTTTTAATGGAAATTAAATATTTTCTCAAATATCTTTGAAATTGAGGGTTTAATATTTCTTTCAAATGGATCCGTAGACAACACATGTTAAATGTCATATTTTAATCGGGAAATAACACTTGGCAATCTAAAAACAAATTGTATACCACAATACCAGATATGGAATGAAAAACGTATGCGTGGTCGATTCTGAAATCAAATAATTATGCTGTTATTAACAGATGTTGTTTTTGCTGAAGGACTTATGTAAATCGGTATAGAACTTTTACTTAAAAATTTTCGTTGTCACTTTGAAACCTGCTTTATCAATTTGAACTCAATAATTGCAAAAACAATTGGGTGTACCTTATTTTCATTTGATTGCCTCTGAATTTAAAACATTGCGTTTTTTTTTTTTTCTTACAAACAATTGACAATTTCTACGCATTTTCTATTGTCTACTTTTTATCGATTAAATTTCTTTCAACAGTTTTTTATCGAGTTTATCACTTTATCTCTCTCAGGAAAGAAAACATTAAAATCAAATCGTATCAATTAAGAAGGAAAATAATAAAACGTTTTAATTAAATCTAAACGTATCGAGACAATTCAATACTTTATTTCATTCAAACACATGAATGAAGTGTCAACTGCAGTTAAGAAAAAAATGTTTTCAGAAGAAAAATAGAATTTAAAATTTCAATAAATTTAAAAGCATAAAATTTTAAAACTAGAAATAATAGAAAATCTTGTACAACAAAAAAAAATTGATGAAGTCCTGAAAAAAATTATCATCATAATGTAAAAAAAAGGATAAAAATGAAAATTTAGTAAAATAATTACTGATAACATAAAAATTTAAAATTACTTTCAAATAAATTTTATTAAACAAAGAAGAAAAAATAATATCATAAAACGCGTGAAAACAAAGGAAATATTTACATTTTTTTAACGGCAGAAATTATATTTTATTACAATGGGTTTGGATTTCTTGGACGAATGGTATTTATTGCAAGGTAAGAAGAAATTTGAAAAAAATCTGGTAATATTTGAGATAAAGACTGAAAAAGGTCATTAAGAATTTGCCTGTTTTTGACAATAATTGACCTTGGTTTTTCATGTTCTCTATAACTTTTAGCAATCTACCCTCTCATTATCATTAAAATAAAGTTAAAATTATTTTTTGGTGTGATTCCTTTACTTTCTTTGGTAAATTAAAAGTGGAAATAATTTTAAGCTTTTTTGGGGTTTCCTTTTGAGATTTTTTGTTAATTATTCGTGTGAAAAAAATTCACTTGCGTAATTGTGATAGAAGAAAATCTTGGCTATAATTTGTATGCGGTTTTACTTTCTTTATAGTAAGAAGTACTCTACGATAGGTGGAGGGCGAATTGTTACAGTTTTTAAGTATTTAATTTTAACACCAAATATTAGGTCAACAAGTTAATAATTTCGATATGAACAACATATGGAACTATCAGATATATTTGTGTCAATAATAACAAATTTGGTACTTTGGAGGGTAAAAAACATCTGTCATTATAGTTCAGTCAAAGACAATATAAAGATGTTACACTTCCATACATTGATTTGGTCGTTTTGAAAAGCCCCATAAAAAAGAATGTACACCGTTTTTACTTTAATTCGGAAACAACAATGAGAGAAAGCTAAGGCATACACACGCGCTCATGAAATGCATGTTTGTTTGTGCGTTTATGTGTTTTTCATTGTTCTTGATCCACTTTAATTTCAAATTAGACAGAACAAAATGTATGGAGTGCAATATATTTGTATTATATTGTCATTGGTTCAGTATTCGATAAACGCTACAGCGTAAATAGAGCTCCAAAGTTTGTATTTGGTTTGTTGTATTATGAGCTGATGAAATCGGATCAGACGATCATAGAGGACCTGTTCCGGAGACAATTAATTAGTTTGAAGAGAACAATAAATAAAAAACGACCAGAAAAGAAGGCTATTATTGGAATAAGCTTCACTTCAGAAAAGGGTATCAGAAATCAGTTTGATTCATTCCTTACCTTAAAACCGATGCTACAATAAAGATGGGAAAAAGTAGTGGCTAACGATGAACAATACTTTGAATTATGTATCAACTTAAAAACATTTAATTAAGCTCAATACATAGTTTGACAAATAAATTTGATATTACAATTAATAAATTTTTGGAAATCTTCTGATATATAAAAATTAATGACACATTTTGTTGTGGTTTTATAACTCAAGAACGGACTCACCTATCCAAAACAAATGTTTAGGCTTTGTTTTGACTATTTAGGATATGGTTTGTGTGAAGTTTGCACAAAATCGGTTGAGCGGGGAAGAACGGCTGGACCGATTTGGACATTTTTTTTATAAATTGTTTATCTTAGTCCAAGTTAGGATCCTACATTAATACAATTTGCCCACACCCACTATTTTATTTAACTAAAATCGGAAAATGGCTACACGGATATAGATAATTTTTTTTTTTTCTAATTTAAGTTTTAATGTAAAGAAAATTTGACCACGCCTACTTTTACGCTCACTTCTTCTCTATTTATCTTAAATAAAAAAACGGTTGCACGGATTTAGGTAATTTTTTTCTTAAATGTTCATAGTTTTCATTTTTTGTTAAATGTTCATAGTAATTCAATTTAAATTTTAACTGAAACAAAAAATTACCACGTCCACTTTTTTGATTGGTTTCAAATCAGAAAACGGCTGCACGGATATTGGTAATATTTGACCATTTTTGATAATTGTGATGGTTGTTTGACGAGTAAAGATCTTTTATTATCAACCCGGGAACGCCGGTTCTAAGTAGCTAGTTATTTATATAATAATTAAATTTTTAAATTATAAATTATTGAATTCTGGAAAAAACCAATTTAGAAAATGTTGATACTGCCAATTGGCAATATTTAGTTATTAACAAATTTTAGAAAAATCTTCAAACTGATCATCTTAAAACTTTTTCTATAAATGAGTCGAATTTAAAATTTTAAATGTGAAAATTTTAATAAATAGTAAATTTTTAAATCAAATTTTAAAAATTTCCGAACTTGGAATTTTTTTTTTTTTTTCATTCGAATTTTTAAAATATTTTAATTTTTATATAAATACTCAAATTTTGAAAAATTTCATCTGTCAAAATCAGGGACTGTAACGGTTACGACTTTTATAATAAAACTCAGAAAATAACGGTTACTTTTTGATTTTTATTTTTTTGATCAGAAATAAAAGTTATTTTGTGCCTTTTATTATTTCAGGCAAAAATAACAGTTATTTTTGCTTAATATTTTATCGCTCAAATTATACCGGGTATTTTTGATTTATATTTTTTTGCTCAATTTATACCGAGTATGTTTGATTTATATTATATCGCTCAAAGTATACCGGGTATTTTTCATTAATATTTTATTGCTCAATTCATACCGGGTATTTCTGATTTATATTATATCGCTTAAATTACACCGGGTATTTTTGATTTATATTATATCGCTCAAATTATACCGGGTATTTTTTATTTGTATTTTATCGCTCAATTCATACCGGGTAAGTTTGATTTTTATTATATCGCTCAATATGTGACGGTTATTTTAATATAATATTATATCAAGAAATGACTGCTTTTTATTTCGTGATTTCAATTTTTTAAGCAATTTCTGAGCGATATCTTTTAAAATTGATTTTTTAGAGCAGGAATTTGTTTTTTTTTTTAAATCGGAAATTTTGAAAATTTCCCATAAAATGGTAAATTTTGAAAATTTCCCATAAAATGGTATATTTTGAAAATTTCCCATAAAATGGTAAATTTTGAAAATTTCCCATAAAATGGTAAATTTTTAAAATTTCCCATAAAAATCGTAGATTTTAAAAATTTACCGAAAAAATGGTAAATTTTAAAAATTTCCCGAAGAAATGGTAAATTTTGAAAATTTCCCACAAAAACGGGAAATTTTGAAAATTTCCACAAAAATGGGAAATTTTGCAAATTTCCCACAAAAATGGGAAATTTTAAAAATTTCCCACAAAAATGGGAAATTTTGAAAATTTCCCACAAAAATAGGAAATGTTGAAAATTTTCCCATAAAAATGGGATTTTTTGAAAATTTCCCATAAAAATGGGAAATTTTGAAAATTTCCCATAAAAATGGGAAATTTTGAAAATTTCATTAAAAATGGTAAATTTTGAAAATTTCCCATAAAAATTGAAATTTTTAAAATTTACCGAAAAAATGGTAAATATTGAAAATTTTCTATAAAAATGGGAAATTTTGAAAATTTCCCATAAAAATGGAAAATTTTGAAAATTTTCAAAATTTACCATTTACGATAAAATTAAAATTTAGGTCAAATGAATCAAAACTGTGTTATTGAATTTCAGAACAGATAAATTTTAATGCTTGCTTTTTTGATTTAAAAATTCAAAAATACCCGTTATTTTCAGTCCCTGGTCAAAATTCATATAAAAAAAAAAAACATTTTTAATAATTAAATAAATAATTTTTTATATTTATGAATGATAATTCTTTCATAAAAATACACGTCATTCCCTTGTAAAATCCTAGATTGGTTAGAATAAAAACTTTTTAAATTATTTTTTTTTTTAACTCTCCATCAACAAAAATAAGAAAATTTGCACCTCCCTTATAATTTCGTCATTCCCCTGAATTTATTTTTAAATATTTTGTACATTTTATAATATAATTATAATTTTATAATTATAATTTTATAAAGTTATAATTTTATATTTTTTTTTTTTGGAAAGAAATTATTTGAATTGGGGTTTGATGAAGTTTTATAGATATTCATCATTCCCCTGGCGAGAATTTTAAAGGCAAAAATTGCATTATCGAAGAGACCACCGTAGTAACTCATTAATAAATAAGTTACACTTATTCAAAATCTGACAACATTTCCTAATTCCAAGGGCCGGTTTTCGAAATATTGTGACATTTTGTGATATTCCGGTATGTGATGGAAATCGATCGTTTTTAAAGCGATCGATTTCTGATATATTTTTGAGATAATTTTGGGTTATTTTCTCAAAAAACAAAAATGAAAAATTGGGCATTAATCCTTTTGACTGATATCTTATCTTACATTTGGTTCAAAGTTTTTGTGGAAATGGGAAAATTATATCTGAAACCGATCGATCACATACCGGATTAAATTAAATTTTAACATTATCAAAATGCTGGCAAGAGAGTGTGTTCAAAATTCGCCACAATGTCTGTGTTTGCTCTTAAATCGTTAAGTAGAATATTCTGTTTATTTTTCATCATTACTTTTTGTTACTATTCGTATATTCATTTTATTTAATTTAATTTTATCTCTCTTTGACATTTACATTGAAATAACAAAAGAGGTTATTTTTGTGACACTTGTGTCGAATTTGTACTTAATTTTATGTGATTTTTTTTTAATTTGTACTATTAACTTAAACAAAAATAAAATAAAGATGCTCTTGGTAGTTTTTTTTTTGCAATTTTCTTTTATGCTGTAATTTGAAATACATTTTAATTGGGCCATTTACCAGCAACAACATTTTAGTCTATTTAAGGTAATTAACACATTATCATCTCGACGTCATTGAAAAACGCTTTTGGGCTTTTGATAGGTAACAAGTGTAAAGTCTAAAAGAGGGAAAAACGGAAAGTGAAGTGTTTTCTTTTATGCTTCTTCGTCTTTAAATTTTTTTTTTTTTTTCAAAAGAAGATATTTTCTCTTAAAGCTCTTTTGAAAATGGATTTTTTGTATGTGGCGATTCGCAAGAGATTTATATCTCATTTGGATATAGATTGTCCATATAATGTAGAATTTGAATGTAAGTGTGTGCATGAATTTGATTTGCACTGTTCATTTTATTTTATTTATTATTTTTATTTATTTTCAATTTTGTTTTGGTTCAAAAATAATTTCATATGTCATCACCTAACCCACCATCCACTTGAGAAAGGTGGCGATATGATTTATTTTAAAATATCCTTTTTTGTCATTTACTAATTGAAAAACATATAAAGATTTTACCCTTGAAGGTTAGGAATTTTGTTAGCCTATGGGGACCAAAAGGTCATTACTGACAAATAACATTTTATCACGTACAGTGTTGTGCAAAACAAAAGCAACAGCATTCATCTTCTAACATAAATACATATTTTTACACCTTCACCACCTTAGGTGGAAAGGGTATTATAAGTTTGTGCTGATGTGTGAAACGCATAGAAATATTGGTCTTAGACCCAACTTTAAGTTTAAAATCACTTCACAGTCGATTTAACGATGTTAGTCCGTCCGCCTGGCTGGACTCTTGTAATATCGGGTGGTTAAATTTCAAGGGCCGATGTTGATTTTGAATAAAACACAAACTATTTAGGTAATTATTGTAATTTTATTTTATTATGATGTATTGGTATTACTCAATTATGTATGGAACAAAATATCGGCCAAATGGACGCCGCGACCACAGCGACACACCTCCATCCGATGGTCCAAATTTACGATGACCCTGAGGCATAATGGAGGTTCTATGCCGTTAATGTGATGAATTATCTCATCCTTTAGCTCTTAAATTGTTGCTGGAATATTGACGTACACCTTTTCTTTTAAATAACCCCAAAGAAAAAAGTCCAACGGTGTCAAATCACATGATCTTGGCGGCGAATTGACATCGCCATTACGTGAGATAACACGGCCATTAAATTTGTTGCGCAAAAGAGCCATTGTTTCGTTAGCTGTGCACCGTCCTGCTGAAACCACATATCGTCCACATCCATATCTTCCAATTTGGGCCATAAAAATTTCGTTATCAGCTCACGATAGCGAACACCATTCACAGTAACTGCCTGACCGGCCTCAGCTACACTATCGCGAACAGCAGCAATATTTTCTGCAGTACGAGCTGTACGAGCATGCACTGGTGTTCTCACATCTTCTACAGACCCGGTTTGCTCGAATTTTTCCACGATTTTTGCGATTGTACGCACATTTGGACGATCAAATTGACCAAAAAATCACGAAGTGCACGATATGAATTTTGATTTGAACGCCCATTTTCATAATAAGTCTGGATAACTTTAACACGTTGTTGGATTGTGTATCTCTCCATGGTTCAAATTGAGTAAGTCTGAAATAGAGAAATGTCAAATAAAATTCGGAAAAAAACTTGGCGTTTAATTGTGGTTCACATTCAACATCGGCCCTTACAATTTAACCACCCTTTAAAAATACAGGTAGCAATTCTAAAGATAATTTGATAAAATTTCGCATATACAATTTTTGTGGTAGTAGGACCATGTCTATTGAAATTCCTCAAAATCGGTCCATTATTAATGGTGCCTCCCACAGGTCTCACTTCCCGGAATTGATATTTTAGCCACAAATATCAATATTTCTTAATGAAATTAAACAGAAATACCGCTTATGTAAACAAAAATCACTGTACCAAATTTCACATTTGACCATAGCTCCCATACAAACTCTTGTGTCAAAACTCACTAAATGGAACGAAAATCACTAAAACGCTCGCAAATCTGAAGATAATGACAGTTTTATGTTCATTTTTTGCATACACAATTTTTGCAAAAACAGTAACCAGATTGGCAAATTTCGTGATAGTCGGCCCACATTTAACCCTACCTCTCATATAAGTTCAAATGACAGAAATATCTTAAATATCGGGTTCTTCAACAGGGACGCTACAAAAGTACAGCTCCAGACAGCAGACGACGCCATATTTCTTGCTGCTCTTTTGACATTTCTCTTCAGTAAGGTTTGAAAATGATAAAAAGATACACGAGCCAACAACTAGTCGATATTATTAAAATTTACTACCGAAATTCGGAGTCAGTGGCCTCAACGTTAAGAGCGGTACGTCCAATTTATGATGAGGCTCATTTCTCACCATTGCATAACGAAAAATTTACGGTTTGGTGCGGTTTATGGGCCGGGGGTGTCATTGGGCCGTACTTCTTCCGTGATGATCAAGACCGGCACGTTACTGTGAATGGGAATCGCTACCGTTCAATGATAACCGAATACTTTTGGCCCCCCATCGGATGATATGGACTTGGAGGACATGTGATTCCAACAGGACGGCCCCACAAGCCACACAGCGAATATCACAATAAATTTATTGAAAACCAAGCTTGGAGAACGTGTTGTCTCACGAAATGGTCCAGTCGATTGGCCGACTCAGTCGTGCAATTTGACATCGTTAGACTATTTCCTGTGGGGCTACGTCAAGTCTATGGTCTATGCCAACAAGCCAGCGACGATTGATGAACTTCGTACGAATATTGAAAGTGAAATTGCAGCGGTATCGGTCAATTTTGTGTTTAAAACCGTCTTAATTGGGTTCAGCGACTGGACTTCTACAAGCGTGTCCGTGGTGGCCATGCAAAAGAAATCGAGTTCCATGCATAATGGCATCAAACGTGCTTTTACGGGAATAATTGATATCCAAAACCGTTTTTGTTTTATCATTTTGAAGCGCTCTTATGGAAAAACCCTGTATATGTCTTGAGAAAATGTTGGTATAATGACGAAATTAAGCAATTTTTTATGTAATAAAAATTAAAATTATGTTTGTTATCGTACTGTTGGGAATTTCTTCCCACTCTGATTTCAATTCTTGAAAAACTCACTTATATTTTTTAACCTTTTTCCGGCTACCTTTCTTTTGAATATCCTAAAAAGGTGTTCTGTAGGTTTCAAGTCGGGGGATTGGTCCGGCCAATTAAAAACTTGAATCTCATTGTCTTTAATTTACTCATTGACCCACCTCGATGTGTGTTTCGGATCGTTATCGTGTTAAAACATCCATCGCAGTGGCATATTCCACTCGGCATGTGGCAACACTTGGGTCTAAAGTGTATCTCTGTACTTGAAACGGTTCATTATTCTGTCAATATGATGGTATGGACCCTCTCCGTCAGCCGAAAACAAGTTTAGACCATTACGCTGCCTCCTCCGTATTTTATAGGCACTTCATTGTTGAGGGGTTCAAGGCATTTAAAAAATTAGACTTCGACTCTTCGCTTAATAAAACGGTTTTCCATTTTTAAGGAGTCCACTTTAAATGTGATTTCGAAAAAAATAATCTAAATAAATTAGGCAATGAAAATGTATTTAAGCAATGAAAATGTATTTATTTATTTAAAGTGGACTCCTCAAAAGTGGAAAACCAAGAAATGTATTACTTGTCTTGGCAATACCTCACCCACTTGCTTGTCAACGAATTTAAAAATAAATGCTGTATTAAAATAGTAAAAACTTCTTAAATTTAACAGGAATTATAAGAGAATTAATGATAAATGTTAATTAAAAAACTAATTGAATCAATTAACGTATTTACTAAAATTAAACAAATTTAATATAATCAGTAGCAATCTAGTTAAAAGCAAATATATTTGATATTTTACATCTTTTTTATTACAACAGCTCCCAAATTAACATGCAAAAGAGAATAGGAGAACCCTGAGAATGCTAATTATGACAGGTGTCAAATAAAACTGACAAATGGCGTGTGCAAAAAACAATATTTGCTTTTTTTATTATACCAAAAATACAACAGATATGTATTAAATAAACAAAATATTATTTTGCCCCCAACTTTTTTTATTTGCAAAACGAAATCATTAGGGGAAAATACTTAATAACATGTAGGTTTTTTTAGGCGTGTGCCTATAAAAATTTGTTTATTACAGCGACAAATCATTGAATGGCGTTTACGCTTCTTTAGCAGAGTTTTGTATGTCTTTAGGAAAATCATAAAGAAAACTTGGAAAGGTTTTGAATTTAATGTTAAGAAAATACAAACAAATTAACAAATTAAGGAAATTTGAATAAATTTTTGTATTTGAAATTATGAGAATTAAATGTTATTGAAAATAAAATAATTTTTATGTATACATTAGAAAAAACCTCCAAACGCCAAGAACAATGAACCCCCTCTCTCTCTATAAAACTTATGAAAAAATATAAATAAATTTAAAAAACATTTAAAATAAACAACATTTCTGAAGAAGATGACCACAAACAAACATTTTTACTAGCCCACACACTACAAATCTCATAGAGATATCATTACAGTCTGGCTGAAAATAGATGGCGTTGTTAGTAGATTCCTCTTATCCACCTGATTATATCACGGTTCAGCTGGACAATCCTAGAATCGTCAGGGTTGGTACTGCGGATCGCCTCACACTCGTTTGCTGGTCCGATATATCATACCGATATATCATACAAAAGCATTTTTACAGTGTTTACTGCTGGTACATCATAAGAAACACGAAATTTTTTATCAATATATGACAATTGTTTAAATGTGGCTTTATTATTTTGTACCGGAGTCCAATCCGACTCTAAAGAACAGTCGGCTGGCAAGGTTAAATATCGTTATTGGATCTTGAAAAGAGAAAAAGATCAACTACGACTATTTTAAAGCGTTATTGGGAGAGTTTAAATAATGGCCCCATTTGAAAAAGAAACAAGTAAGAAAGTGCTATTGTCGGTTAAGTCCGACTATACGATACCCTTCACCACTAAGGTCAAAGATACTCTTTTTCCTGTATAAAGACAAATATTTGCTAAATTTTGCCTTCATACAAAAATTTTCTCAAAGCTTATATATTTACCGATTATCTCGAAATTTGGCAATTCGAATACAGTTTTTACAAAAATTATGTATGCAAAAAATAAACTCAAAACCGACCGATTTCAACGAAATTTGGTACAGTTATTAAGGTTTACATAGGGAGTATATGTTTTAAATTTCATAAAAAATATTGATTTTTGTGGCCAAATATAAATTCCAGGAAGTGGGACCTATGGGAGTTACCATAAATAATGGACCGATTTTCAATAGCCATGGTCCCACTATCAAAATAATGATCTATGCCAAATTTCATCCAATTATCTTTAGAATTGCGACCCATAGTTTGATTACATTGTTCATATGGGGATCCAGCCAGACGGACGGACGGACTGACATCGCTAAATTGGCTCAGAAAGTGATTCTAAGGCTATTGGTATACTAAAAGGAAGGTCTAAGACAAATATTTCTTTGCGTTACATACATCAGCACAATCTTATAATACCCTTTCCACCTATGGTGGTGAAGGGTATACAAAAAAGTGATGTTTCATCAAGAGATTATAAAGATGATCGACGTAACAATAATTATTTTGAGGCTAAAGATAAATCGTAAACAAAAGTGGTATCGAAAAGTTGTATCATCGCTATAATCGTTGTTTCGCCCTTAAATATCAGACATATCAGTTTTTCTAAATTAGCCTATGAACTTTTCTGCCCACCTGTTAGAAACATCATAATATTCAAAAATAATTTGGAGCCAAAATTCCGAGCTAAGGGTGGGGGGTACGTTCTCCTTGTTAATGAAAATTTCGAAATAGTATTAAAAAAAAAAAGTTTTTCAAACATAAACAACAAATGCGATCATCATTCCAACAAAATTAGCTACAAAAATTTGTTTTAACAAATTATTTCATTCAAATATATTGTCTAAAAACAATCATTAACACTCACTTCTGCTTAAAACGCTCGCAAAATGATGTGAACTGAGAAAAAGCAAGAAATATTCCAAATAGAATTTTATGATCCCATATGGGCCATATACAATAGCTAATGCACAAGCAAAAATTTTGCATTTGGAGAACATTTTCAAGAATCGAGCAAGAGTAATCTCTATAGAGATCTTTAGCAGAGAAATGATAAAAGATCCGGAAAAAGAAACTCTCAACGGAAATATAGATTTTCGTGAGGAAAACACAAGATTTTCAAAAATAAATAGCGCAGAGAAGAAAATTTCAAATATTATTTTGATTTTGGCCAAACAAAACTTTTGCCAGCCAAAAATTTGACTAGTTCATTTTAGGCCGTGGAACGATATTGTCTAGATATAATTTTGTACGTTTTAGTGCGTAAGGTCGAACAAAAATTTGAAGAAAAAAAAAAGAAATTTAAAAATACCTAAAATATATAGAAAATTCTTTTATCTGAAAACAAAAAGTATTCAAAATAAACGAAAACGAAGAGTGCAAAGTGTAAAAATAAAATTTTCGAACCGAAAAAAAAAATAAATGTAATTTAACAAAAATATTTAATCATTTTGGATCTGGATTTATTAAAATATAAAAATTAAAAAATATTTAATAAATTATTAAATAACTTTGGAAAATAATAAAAGAACAAAGAATTTTCTTTCTAATATAAATTTTGAAATAACAACAACTGCTTAAATATTTTTGAAAAAAAAAATTGGCAAAAATTAATAAAAAATTGTCATAATTAATTAACTAAATTTTTATAATTAAAAAAAAATATTTCATACAAATTTTAAACAAATCTTTCAAGAATTTTTAATTTTTTTAAATTCTAAGGAGTGTTTCGAATAAAATTTGTAGTTGTATTAAGTTGTATAAAACTTAAACCGTGCAATACAAAAATTCTTAAAAATGCTGAAGTTTATTGAAATATTGTACAAATTCATCTGACAGCAATATTTAGACATATTGTATTATTCAATATTGATAAATTTATAAATGTTTTTGGGAAGTTCTTCCATTAGACATTTAAAAGTTGATTCTATAGACTTTTTGAAAGGCGTGATCCAGTTAAAATAAGACATTTTCTGAAACACCTTTCCTGTGTTCTTCAATAGAGGGAATGCGGGTAATGTGGTATACCTATTTGATGTTAAATTGTAAAATTGTTAATTTTTGGCCGATTAAAAAATCATTTTATCATATGATGAATGTGTTGTGTTTCCACGGATCCATTTTAGAACAATACTAAATCCACAATTTTAGAGATATTTGTGAAAATATTATAAATCCCAATAAAAGCGATTTTGAAAAATGTACGGGTAATGTGGTACATCACATGTTGGTTTTGTGTTATAGTGTATCATCTAAGACTCTATAATATAAAGATATTGCATTTCCATACATTGATTTGTCGTATGGTCATTTTAAAAAGTCCCATAAAAAAGAGAGTATTCAACTTTTACTCTAATTCGGAAACACCTAATTTAGATGATTATCCAATGAGAGGAAGCTAAGGCACATACACCTGCTCATGAAATGTATGTTTGTTTGTGCATTTATGAGTTTTTCATTGTTCTTTATCCACTTTAATTTCACTTTTGACAGAAAAAAATGTATGAAGTGCAATCTCTCTATAATATAGACTTTGCATATAAAAAATGAAGGTTCAACCGCTCCTCCTGCGCTCTAGTATGTAATGACTTTAACCAGAGTATGTCATCGTGCCAATTTGCATTTTCACTTTCAAAGCAATTATTTACAACCTGTTAAGGTCAAAGATCCATCATGTTTAAGAATTCCATGGGCTTCGATCTTCTGCGCTATTCTCCAATTTCGTAAGCCAAGCTTTGAAAGATTTTCTTCTACTTGGTCTTTCAATCGAAGTTTCGGACGTTCTCTTCTTACATGAAGGTGTCCGTTTTTATTCTAATTCTAGCTTTTCCATAGTAATTGTTTTTCTAGGAGTGGGTTACTAGCCCGACGACCTAACCCATATTTTTATAGTTCTCATGGGATAATTCACTGCACTTGTTAGCGCACTACTTTAAAGGATGGTTAAGGTAGCTTACCAGGTGATACCACGAGAAGGTCAGTGTCCACTGGAGCGGTTCGCCTTCCATAAAACAAAATTGTGTCAGTCACCCCTAGGATTAAAGATAGTATTAAAACTATTCTAAAAAAAATATACAAATACCGTCCTTTTAGTATTTTGTTCACTGTGTCGCCATGGCTATATTTCTCTCTTTGATAGTTTTTAACTACGACGTCAATTTATAGACATAACTTTTCAAAACTAGATTTGTACTCTATTCGATTTGGGTGGGTTAGAATCGAATTTTAAAAAAATTATGACTAGAAATTTACGTGGTAGTAAAAAACTATCTAGGAGAGATATGTAGCCCTTACAGAGCCGTGAACACCGATAAATAAAGTGTTATGATCGGACTAAAGTTGTTGACTCAGTTACCAAAATACAAAAATGGCGGTATTTGTAGGCGTGGTAAAAAACAAAGAAATTTTTTTTAGAATTATTTTTACATTATCTTTAATCCTAGGGGGTGACTGACTCAACTTTTTTTCGAATCACTCTAGTGTCCACAGTTGAGATGAGGGATAGACCAAAATAAGCCTGGACTTACAAAATTAAGACCAATCAGAACCATTGCTTGATATCCAACATCCAAGCAACGGTTGGGGTTGGTTAATAGGAAAAAAGAAATATTTCGATATACATATTAAAAGGTTTTCGAAATATGTATAACTTAAAAAGAAAAAATTATCAAAATGGCCTCAATACGTTCGGCTTTATCTGAAAATTATTTCCCGGCTCGAAATCCTTAAACATACCCTACATTATGTTAAGGTCCGTCAGGAATGGTGAAAAATTAAAAACGTTGACATTTTTGGATTTTACCAAAACGGGCAGTATGTATTGTAGCGTTGTCGTGTTGGAAAGGGCATTTTCTTCCTGATCTAAGTTTTTTTTTTCAATACTTAAGCATTCCTTAACATACTATTTTCGTAGTCCATTTTGAACTAAATAACAATTGCAAATTGACGATTATTAAACAATAGTATCCAATGTATACAAAAGCTAACTAGATCAAAATACTATTTGTTGCCTAAAACCATAAACGGCTATTTTACTCGGAATACTCCTTAAATATTGAACCAAAGTGGCACAATAAATTTCGAATTCAAAATATATTGCGTTATAACGCCTCCATAAATTTATTTTTATACAAAATATTTTCGTTTTTATTTTTTGTCCGTTTCGATGATTTTCAGAGGAAAATAAACTTTTATTTTCTTTTTTTGCTTTTGTTATTTTCTCTGTTTTATTCGACTTTATTTCAGAAAATTTTCGGGTTTTTTCTTTTCAAAAAAATACACACAAAAATTGTATATATTTATTTTGTGTATAACAAAGAATAGACTAAATATTCCAATACAGTGAGTGACTGAAAACAAATTTGGGTATTGCAGTAGCTTTCATTAATTGAAATGCATTTTTGATTTCTTTTATAATATAATTAGCTATAATATAGATGTTTATAGAGTATTTTTCTGAATATATACTTAATAAATATTATTCATTTTTAATGGAATTTAATGAAATTATAAGAATATTTACCTCAAATAATTTTTAAGATATTTTCAGTAACACCTTTTGATTTCAAGTGATAGCAAGTTTTGCACAAATTAAAGAAAAACATAAGATTTCTGTGTATTTTAAAAATACATTTTCTGAAGTTAAATGTAAGTGCTTTTTTAGGTTAAAATTCACTTTAGAAGAAAAACTTCAAAATTAAAGATCAGGAATCATAAATCACAATCACTCGCTTCTATTAACAACGGATTAATGAGTACTAAATGTTTTTGCAAAAAGATATCTTAAAAACCGAATACTTAATGTAAAACAAGTGAAAGCAAATATGTCTTGAAATTACAAAAGTAGAATTGGTTTGCAAAATTTCGATCCGGTCATGTCGATAAAGCACCACGTTCCGAAAGACCGGTTGACGCTTAAGTAAGTGGTTGTTGCAAATCGGCAAATAACAACACTTAAGGAAATGCTAAATTTATCGAAATCAATCGCTTATGACTAATTAAAAGTCTAAGTTGAACCTTTAATATGACGAAATTAGTTGGACCAAAGACTCTATAATACAAGGATGTTGCACTTCCATCTATTGATTTTCCGTATGGTCGTTTTGAAAAATCCCATAAAAAGAGAGTATACCGCTTTTTCTCTAATTTGGAAATAACTAATGGAGACGATTATCCAATGAGAGAAAGCTATGGCACACACAAGTGCTTATGAAATGTATGTTTGTTTCTGCGTTTATGCGTTTTTCATTGTTCTTTATCCTCTGTAATTTTACATTTGTCTTTTGTTGGACAATATATGCGTAGTTTGGATTTCGTATGTGTCGCTTATGGAATATATTGAGCCGTTCTTTTCACAGTTTTGGCGAAACGCAATTTTAAAGGTATAGCTATTAGTTTTATCAAAACTGATCGCTTTTGTTCGTTACTGAGAACAAAAGCAATAAGTTTTCTTAGTTTTTATCAAGTTTCCTCAAATATTACAGATGGTATATCATCCAATGATTTGCCGTATAAGTAACACCTTAGGTTGGTTTTTATTGAATAGCACTTTGAAGAGATACAATCCAACAATTTTCGGATTAATTTGAGTTTACCGCAAGATTTTGTTAATTCTTTAACTCTTTTCTTATATTGCTAAATGCCAATCTATGTCAAATTTCCAATCCTATTTACGCATTTGCAGATGATAGCAACATTTGTCATTCCTATACATTTCACTATAAGCCAAGCACAAATGACAAGTTATATTTCGACATAAATAAATCTCCAAATAGGCTCATGCAACGAATATGGGAAATTTCAATGTCTGTAAGACCCAAATTTGTATGTTTTACACAAACACGTAACGGATAATGTTGCTTCATCTGTAATTATTGGCCAATCAGAATCAGAAACTCTCGATATTCTAGACATGATAATTCAATCGTGTTTGGTCTAACTAACTAGGGGAATATATTATTCAACTCTACTGAAACAGCTTTTAAATTCGGTATTGCAATGAATAAAAGATGCAACTCGGATATTCACAAATACTACTCTCCTATCCTTTTAACATAGTACCATCATAAAGCAATGCAAAAGTAGGGGTCATTCCCTGAGTATTGTTCATAATAAAGGAATCAAATGTTAAGTAAAAAAATAATTTCTTTGCAAAAATAAAATTTTTGTCAAAAACCAAATCTTAAGTATTAACTTTAAATTTTCCAAAATTTGTTCAAAAATCTTAATTTTAGCCAAATTATGGTTTTAATAAAAGCTACTAGCAAAACCAAAGTTTTAAGAGAAAAGCACAAAATCAAAGTGCCACTTTCTTTTGCCACCGACTGTATATTTTCCCCAAAAGTACCACAAACATATAGAATTCTCTGTATAGCCATCAAATGACTCGTATGTGTCTCTTCATTCGTCTATTTCTATAAAAACACAAGAAATTTTTTGTTGTTTTTGTTCACAATTTTCACGAAAATAAAATTAAATCGAGTAAAATAAAGATGAATAAAAATAAAGACAAACAACAAAAAATTGTTCGAATAAATACATAAAAATATGCGAATATCCAAAGGAAACAACAGGAGTGAAGAAGATTGGCGAAATAAATTGTTTAAAACCAAATTTAATAAAAAAAAAAATAAATAAAAAAATTTAAAGAATTTTTTTTTATGTTAGAGTAAAGGGGAATGTATTATTAATGGAAGAGTTTAAGGTTCATTTTATGAAGAAATGAAAAATAAGAATATAGGAATATATACGAGGGTTGACTTTTGTAAATACCTTTCTGTTGTGAAAATCGGCAGGCCAGGATGTCATTATTCCTGTTATGCTACAGAATTTCTCCGACTATTGTCTATCTAATCTTCAGAGTATCTTCCTCAGTTGCCGTAATGCTGGTTTCACTCCTAGTAGTTGGAGAGAAGTAAGAGTGATTTTCATTTCTTAATCAGGGAAGGCTAGTCACTCAAAACACAAACATTTTAGGCCAATCAGCCTGTCATCTTTTGTTTTCAAAACACTCGAACCTACTTTTAGGAACTTATAAGAAACGCGCATCATAAGTAACGCTCAGCATGCTTATCTCAAGGGTAGATATGTTGAGAGTGCACTGCATGATGTGGAATGTGCAGTTAGATGGGAAGCTGTTGATAAAATTTTAATTCTTGGTCTCTCTTAACAAGGTACAACGTTATGCTAGTATTGGTGCTCAAAATAACACTCCTCAAGCTGACCTGGACATCATGTTGTCATTGCACCCTCTTGACCTCTTCATTAAGGGTATTGCAACTAGAAGTGTAGTAAGGCTTCGTTAGTCGGTTATACTTAGATATAGGCGGGCGGGACACACCAGAATACTGAGCTTAATAGGCTTTTTAGGTTTGGAAACAGCCTTACCACAGTCTGACTATTTAGTCAAGGAGCTTCTGTTCAGCACAGCACCAGAGGTCGTAGTCCCGTAGGGTCGAATATCGCTTTTTTAAGGGAATTCGATCTTCATACATGGTTCTAAAATGGATTACGGTACTGAATCAGGTGTGTTTCTGTTGGAACAAAACATTAAGAAATCTTATAGACTTGAGGACGAGTGTAGTGTCTTCCAGACAGAGATATTTGCCATTTGGAAGGCCGCAGATGTGGCGATTTATGTCGACAGCCAGGTTGCTCTCAAGGCACTACAAGGACACAGTATTACCTCAAAACTTGTCATAAAATGTAGATTAGCTCTATCAGATCTATCACTCAGTTATAGGATAAGATTGTACTGGGTTCCGGGTCATTGCGACATCGTTGGCAACAAAGTTGTTGATGAAGCCGCAAGACAGGGCTCGAGCCAAGACTTGAGTCAAAGAGTGAAGGATATTACTATCATTAGCCATTTCTATTTGGGTATTAGGTTTGGAAAACAAAACTCTGCAAGGTCAGAATAGGTCAAGTTTAGACGATGTATAGGAATTTTGACGGAACACTGTGCCTTAAACTCTGGGCTAAATTGGTGGGATGGTAGCATTCCGGACTTCTGCAGACTATGAGGACTCGTCCGAATCGGTGGAACAAATTATCTGTCGCTGTCCAATGCTCCAAAATCAGAGGCTCAGGCATCTAAGTAAAAGATTACATGATGAACTTCAGGATCTGTAGCAGGTCAAATCGATTGATCTTGTGGCTTATATAAGCCTTTTTCTACTATTCTACTACTATTATATCTTATTATCTACTCTTTTGGCTTAATCTCTTCCTTAACTATTTGAAGGATTACATTGGACCCCAAGGGTCTCCGCGTAAATGTGTCGTTTTTGACACCGCATTTCAAACCTAAACTAACTTTCTATGTAAAACTTCAAATCCTACCTAGTCTTTCACAGATAATAGCAACACTTGTCAGTCGTATTTATTCAGCCAACCTCTGAAATACAGAGACATTTGTCATTCATATTTAGTTAGCCAACCTCTCGAGACATTCGAAGGAAATTAATGATGCGCTAAATTCGAACCTTTGTTCAGTCTCTGAATGGGGTTGAGCGAATAGGGTTGATTTTAATGCCAGAAAAACGCAATGATTGCTTAAGGAATCAGATGCTCTTAATGTTCTAAGCATGAAAATACAGTGTGTCACGGATTATTAAAACTGTGCAAGATATACTTTACACTTTATTTATACTTCACACCCTTTATTTATACCACCTACATCCGACCTTAAATGGAATACTATGGGCTTCAAAGCCTATTTAGTTACTGGTAGCAGTAGGGTAGCCAATTCTATTGATTCTTTCTTTAGCCGTATGTGAAACAAACTTCCCACTGGGGTCTTTCCGCTCAATTATGACATCAAGAAATTTAGATCAAATGTCCGCAAATACTACTTCCTCTATCCTCCTCCCAGAATTACCATTACACAAAAATCTACCTTTACATGAAAGCAATGTACAGAATTCAATCCAAGTCTATTGTTTTGTTGACTAAATTCAGAGTTAATTTTTACTTTGGGAAGCTAATTATTAATATAATTTATTTTTATTCAATACAATAATTTTGATGCCATTTATAAACTGATGATCAATTTGAATTTATATATTATTTCTATATTTATGATATATAGAAACAATAATGCCAACGTCATGGGAATATATTCGGTATTAGTAAACAAAATTCGTCTAAAAGTCTGTGCCAAGAAATTGTTAAGTTTTTTTTTTGTTAGTGATGCTAATATTTTAATATTCATTATCTAAAAATAAAACTAAAAACAAAAATTTGAAAATAAAATAAATTTTTTGTATATAAAATAAAAATGTTAAATGCCTTAAGGAAATCTAAGCAGTTGTTGTGTTTTAAAATTTATATTGAGGAAAGAAACCCACAAAAATTAAAAAAAAATACTAATAAATAAAAAAAAAAAGTATTAAAATAAACTTTTCACTTTTTCTTTTGCTAAAATAAAATAGAACGAATTATTTATTAAATATTTAGTAAACGACAAAGAAGCAAAACAAATTATTATTTATTAGTCATAAAGAAAATTAAATTTAAAAATTTTATTATCAAGAGAAAATTTAAATTTTAAGTACTAAAAAGTACTTTAAAAATGTTTTAAGTGCAAAAAAAAACTAAACGGAATTATTGGAGATTAATTACAAATTTGATTAAGAGGTTTTCAAAATAAAATCTTGTGATGCCTTTTGTTGCCCCCAAAACGTCAACCACGAGTAGTAATGCGGCGGGTCGTTCTGCATTTCGACCACCATGGGTTAAAGAAGATGGAGCCCAAAGTGGCCTAAAACCCACTACCAGAACTTCAGTACCCTGGGCCAAAAAAACAACAGATGCTAAAGAGCCGGAGACGCCAAATGCCAGTATATTAAAGAAAGCTACACCTACAACGACTACCAGCAAAACAAATGCCGAACCCAGTGCTAGTCTAAAGAAAACTACAGAACCACTTAAGAAAACCACGGAACCTGTTAAGAAAATTACCACACCAGTTAAAAAGGAACCTGAGCCTGTAAAGAAACCAGCCGCATCCACCGTAACGAAAACCTTGGCCAGCAAGAAGAAAGAACCTACTCCACCCTCATCTTCTGAGGAGGAGGAAACCGATGAGGAAGAGGAGGAGGAAACTGAGGAAGAAACAGAAGAAGAAACCGAGGAAGAATCTGAAGAAGAGGAAACCGAAGAAGAGTCTGAGGAATCGGAAGAAGTAAAACCGGTTAAAAAGCCCCAAACCCAAGCCAACAGTAAAACCGCAACAACAGCAGCCCCAGCGAAAAAAATCATACCCCCCAAGACTCAGCCACCTAAAAAAGAGGAAGAAGAAAGTGAGTTAAAACGACGTTTCTCCCTAGAGAAACCCAAACTTAGGCCGGTAGTAGTTAAACGTGACAAATCGATGAAAAAAATCGAAGACGATGAAGAGGCGGTCGAAGGTGAAACGGAAGAAGAACGCGAACGTAGATTACGTTTTAAGTTAGAAAAACCTAAATTGCGTCATGTTAAGCGCGAAGAGAAGCCTTTGCCTAGCAAAAGTACTGAGAATATTTTGAAAATACGTCCGGTTTTGAAAAAAGTACCAAAAATCGATGAAATAATTAAGGAGGTAAAAGAGGAGCCTAAACCTGAATTTAAAACGAAAACATTGCGTAAGGCGCCGTCTATTAAACGCGAACCCAGTATCAAAAATGGTAAGTTTAGACGGATCAAAATCGATTTGAGTAATTGCTCCCCTTTAAATATTCTATTTCTTTAATATTTCAATAATAAATGCTAGTTTTTTAAAAAGATTTTCAGGATGTCTTGAATTTATTGTATATTTCAAGATCATTCGAAATATCTAAAAAAAAAATTAAAATGGATTGTTAAGAATTTGATTTGAATGTTTAAATTAAAAATTCTGCCCGACAACAATTCAGTATGACATTGCAGCTTAACTTTTAATACTTTTTTTTTAATGAAATAGACCTCAAAGTCAACGAGATGTATTGCTGTCTCTTTGTAACCAAAATCAGCTTTAACTACCTTCTGCCAACTAGTTATTAAAAAAAGGCGTTTCTCTTTTTGTTAATTTTTCTTGTTAATTAAGCTTTAAAAAAAAACTCTCATTGTAAATATTTCGTGCGTTATTTTCTCTATAAGTAACAAATAATAATTTATAATAAATTTAATTTTGCGGTAATGTATTTTAAGGAGTTATTTTGTGTATAATGATTTTTGTACTATATTTCATATCATTCTATTCTTCTCATTTTCAATCGCACAATTCCATATTTATTGTTTAAAAAATATTTTTTTAGAGCAGATGTTCTTTAATTAATAACACCTAAATAATGGCATCAAACAAACAAAAACAGAAAGAAATATTTAGAAAAATAGGTCATTAAGAAAAGTATGAGTTCAGTACAAAACAAAATATATATTTGCATAATAATCCTAAATAGTTTTTCAATAACAAAATTCATATGGAGTTTTTTCACACATAACTCATGGGTACTTTTTGTTTATAAAAATAATTTTTGATTTTTGGTTTAAGAAAATTTTTACCCAAAAATAAATAATCTTTCAAAAAAATGTTCATCATTGAAAAAATTTTAGTAGAAATGTAAATAACCAAATTAATTATCATGTCACTGTTACTCAGATTCTTATCATAATAAACATTTCATCAAAAAAGATATTTGTATTAATGTATGATAGAGTGATTCGAATTCGAGGTTTATAAAAACCTAGCCAGTACCCATCCAAATATTTCCAAAAATATTCCAGAAACTACAATATTTCAGAAATTGTTTACTATGAGCCATGTCTCAGAACACAATTTTATTCAATATTTGAATAATTTCTTCAATTATTCTGTGGTTTTTGTGGAAACAATGTTAGTGTTACTAATTTCAATTGAAAAAATCGTGTTTTGTAATATTTTTTACATTAAACATTTTTCTGAATCTATAGAACCTAAAACCATTTCGATCGGAATTGAACTACGAAATGGTTTTAATTCCGAACGGAATTTGTATCATGACTGATAATAAATTTCGTATTTTCTTCTTCAAAAAAATTTAAATTTAAAACTTGATTGGAGTTATTAACAACTAGATTGTGAGATCCGGCTTTGTTTTTGTTTTCGAACAATCCTTAATAATCCAATTCGACCAAAAAAATTTCGATTAATACTAAAATTTGCCTATTTTTTCAAATATTGAGGACAATGTTCTCAAAAGCAGTCCAAGATTTTAAAACTAGAACTTTTATAATTAAGAAGTTACACACATTTTTTTATTTTCTAAGAAGCAGTCGATAACAATAAAAAAAAGTTGAATGTTCTAAGTTTAATAATTTTTGTTTAATTACTTTGAATTATTATTATTGTTAATATCGCGGAGGTGGTAGTCCTTGGTCGGAATCCCAAGATTTCTGAGTCGTTCCGGTACGAAGAACCGACTGCATTGAGAAGAATGGCCTTTGTCTTCTGTGTAGAAATCACAAATTCTAAACAGCATAAATCATCTCTTGCATGTTAAAGCCAATATAAAACATTCACCTTATAAAATGACATATGAGTCAATTTAGACAATAAATGATTAATTTGAAATTCGTGTAGAAAAGTTTCAGACTCTATACATCATTTGTAAAGCCTTTATTTTAAATTTAAATTTTATCAACATAAAATCACAGATATAGAAAACATTTTTAGATACACAATCTATTTTTCCAACAACTCTTTAACCTCTTATTATGCAAAATTAGACTTTAAAGAACTATTTCATGCTGCTGTAAATAAAAACGCATTTTATAACATTTACATTAATAAATGCAAAACTAATTTTAACCAATAAGCACAATATCATTTGCATTCAACCATTCCTCCATTTATAACAAACATATGTATGTTTAATAAAATACTTTTATTTCGCTATAGTTCCGGCGCCTCCACCATTACCTTCGTTGGTACCAAAGGCTCCCCCACCACCTCCACCACCATTGGGCAAACCTGGCGAGAAGAAAACACTAACAGAGACTCAGAAACAGGCTATTGAGAAGCTTAAGTAAGTCTTGAAATAAACAAATCTTTTAGAATTTAAAATATAACCACTTGATTTTACAGAACAAGACCCCGAAGACGCCCAGACTGGTCCGAAATGATGAAGGAAGTAGAAAGTGGTAGAAAATTGAGACATGTAGAGTGCAATGACAGGTATAGAAATAAAGCTATTTATCCCAACGCTCCCTATAATTGATTATTTATCAATTTTAGATCTCAGCCCATACTTACATGTAAATCAATGACCAAAGTTGATAATAAATTTATCTACGAGACAGAGAAGGATAACTCACATAATAAGTTATTAAAACAAATTCAAGGTGGCATCAAATTGAAACCCACCCGAACAAATGATCGTAGTAAACCCTTCATAGAAGGTCTACGAAAATTCCGTAGACAGATGACCATTGAAGAACAATTACAAAAATCACAATCTAAAGTTAATATGCTGGGCAGTGCCCCTGGAGCTGATGGAGCAGCTGATGTATGTTTATAATAAAATAAAAATAATTTTTACAAGATACAAATTTTGACTAATTTTCAGACCACCGATGGTATTGCTCCCTCATTAAGTTCTACACGCGCCAATAGTATTGTTTCCACCTTGGCTTTGGATGATCCCAGTGGCGATGAACTCGACGATATTGATAAGATTCGCGATGATTTGCAGAGCACTAAACAAATGTTGGCCTTAGAACTGCGTAATCGTGAGGCTCAGGAAAGAGAAAACAAAAAATTATTAGCCAAAATAGCCACCTTAGAAGCAGAACTTGAACGTGAAAAGTCTAGAGATAAGACTTTGGAATATGGTTCAAGAATTATTGTGGCCACAAACGAGACAACGCCAGAAGCAGAAGAATCTTTCGTCAACACGCTGAAGAAGGAGGCCGAAGAATCTAAGAAAACAGCCAAGGATTTAGAAACTAAATATTTGACTACAGGTGAACAATTGGATCAGGCGAAGAGTGAGATTGAAGAACAAAAGAGACAGATACAAATGTTAGAAAGAAAATTGGCACAAGCTTTACAGGTAAAATATTTGGAGTCAAATGGAAATTGGAAAAAATGATAAATTATTTATAATAATTTTTAAGATTAAGTTTTAGTATAAAGCTTATTTGGAATTATTTTGCATTAATTTTTTATTTGGCTTGCTTTGCTTTTTATCTAAGGGCCACCAGCTTACTAACTCTTCGCAATTTCAATTTTGCTACGATTATGATGAACTTGACCACTCCGTATCATTTTATCATTATAATGGCAATCATAAGGTATTTTAAGAAGCAACTATTTTTAAGATTTAATAGGCCAGTATTCGTCTAGAAAATTAATATTATTTGTTGTGGCACAAACTTTTGCAACAAATAGTAAATAATTTTGATTTTCTGAATTCTTATGTTTGTTTCTTAAAGGCTTAGATCTAGTTTTTAATGGATGAAATTTCTCAAACTCAATTAACAAGACAAATCAAAATTGGAGATTAAATTTATGATTAAGGGTGCTAACAATATTTGTTAACTTCTCATATACTTAACTAGAGCCAATTTAAAAAAACAATACCTTTAAAGGATTCAGTAAACCAAAATTATTTAATTGTTTAACAAATTTCATACCATAAAATGTTGTGCTCTGTGAAGTTTTTCAAAATCTGTCTATGTTAATTATTTATTGAATTCTGATCAATATTTTTATATTCAGGGTGGCGGTTTAGATTCAAGAAGAGCTAGTGACTTCCACAACGGTCGTGATAGTTCACCAGACTTTGATTTGGCCGAAAGTGAAAGTGATCCCGATGAACCAGAAGAAAAGAAAGCCGAAAGACGTGAAAAACGTATGGTTAAGGAAGTTAAGGTATTACGCAGCAAATTAACTAAGGTAAAGGTAAAAGAAGAGGCTGCCAAGAAGGAAAAGATGGCACTCAAGGAAGCCATGAAGAAGAACCATGTAATATTAAAGTAAGCTGGATTATTTAACCAAAGGAAAACTTTAATTTCATTATAAAAATAAATTTTAACAGGGAGGAAAAGAAAAAATTCAAGAAACTCGAAAAGGAAGTACACAAAATGGCAGCCTCAATGAAGGAAGATGTCGACGAGGACGAAGAAAACGAGGATGATGAAGAGAAAGAAGAAGAGGAGGAGGAAGAGGAATCCGAAGAGGAGTCTGAGGAAGAGTCTGAAGAATCTGAATCAGAAGAAAGCGGTAATGAGACGGAAAGTGAATCTGAAGGAGAGGTTTGTAGACATTTCTTATTGATTTTATAATTTAACCTAATTTTTTTCATTGTCACAAAAGGATGCTCCCACCTTGGCCAAGAAGGAGAACTTGGAACCACGTCTTAAGAAACATGAGGGTCGCCTGACTGCCATGAAGAAATGCAATGTCTTATTGCAGGCCAATGTTGATAATTTGCAAGATGAAATTTCTCAAGTCCGTTACAAGGCCTCCAATCTACAATCGGAATTGGACTCGGTGCTGCAAGATTTAGGTTTTTAATTAATTCATACAATAGCATCCAACTGCAACCACATACACATAATAATATTTATAGTTTTTTAAATAAACATTTATTACATTTAATATTTAATATCTATGATTGTTGTTTAATAAGAAAATTTAATTTTCTTACCTTTTTTGTGTCAAATATTTGTTCGCCGGTTTCTTAGAATTCTAAACAAAAAATTTAAGAAATAAAAAACTTTCCCACACAACACAAAAAAAATGCACACACTTATTTGATGCTCTAAATTTGTGTAGTTTATTTTTTTCTATTTTCTCTGCATTAAATGCAAAATAATTAAAAAAGAAAATATTTCTGCCGGCAGGTGCGAAGAATTTATTTTTGTTTATTTTTTTTTACAAGGCTGATTTATTTGGTACTTTTCCACATTACTATTTGAAACAAGCAGATATACACACAAACATGTGTATATTAAACGAGCTTGAAGCATTTTTAGACCAAAACAAGTTTGAACTTATTTACTAAGAAGCTATTATAGTTTATTCACATTGGATTGACAAACTATTATAGCGTAGAATCTGCTTGATGATGAAAAATGTTACCAAAGGTTGCCATATCTGATAACGAAACAATTAATCTAGCAAAGGCAACAACCTTTTAGAACGGATATACATAAGTTGTGGCATCTTATTCGTTGCCATAATATAAATAATTCAAATATCACAATGCAACAGTTTTCTATTACAATAAAACTGAATACTAGTTATTTGAGCTTTAAATAAAATTCAATAGGTGTGTTTAGTAAGATTTTGATCAAAATTTGTCTTCAGTAAAATTTTTGATCAAAATTTGTCTTTAGTAATATTTTTGATCTAAATTTGTCTTTAGTAAAATTTTGATCAAAATTTGTCTTTAATAAAATTTTGATCAAAATTTTTCTTTAGTAAAATTTTTAATAAAATTTGTCTGATTAAAATTTGTCTTAAGTAAAATTTTGATTAAAATTTGTCTTAAGTAAAATTTTGATCAAAACTTTTCTTTAGTAAAATTTTGATCAAAATTTTTCTTTCGTAAAATTTTAATCAAAAATTTTCTTTAGTATAATTTTGATCAAAATTTTTCTTTAGTATAATTTGATCAAAATTTTTCTTTAGTAACATTTTGATCAAAATTTTTCTTTAGTAAAATTTTGATCAAAATTTTTCTTTAGTAAAATTTTCATCAAAATTTTTCTTTAGTAAAATTTTGATCAAAATTTTTCTTTAGTAAAATTTTCATCAAAATTTTTCTTTAGTAACATTTTGATCAAAATTTTTCTTTAGTAAAATTTTGATCAAAATTTTTCTTTAGTAAAATTTTGATCAAAATTTTTCTTTAGTAAAATTTTGATCAAAATTTTACTTTAGTAAAATTTTCATCAAAATTTTTCTTTAGTAAAATTTTCATCAAAATTTTTCTTTAGTAAAATTTTCATCAAAATTTTTCTTTAGTAAAATTTTCATCAAAATTTTTCTTTAGTAAAATTTTCATCAAAATTTTTCTTTAGTAAAATTTTCATCAAAATTTTTCTTTAGTAAAATTTTGATCAAGATTTTTCTTTAGTAAAATTTTGATCAAGATTTTTCTTTAGTAAAATTTTGATCAAGATTTTTCTTTAGTAAAATTTTGATCAAAATTTTTCTTTAGTAAAATTTTGATCAAAATTTTTCTTTAGTAAAATTTTGATCAAAATTTTTCTTTAGTAAAATTTTGATCAAAATTTTTCTTTTGTAAAATTTTGATCAAAATTTTTCTTTAGTAAAATTTTGATCAAAATTTTTCTTTAGAAAAATTTTGATCAAAATTTTTCTTTAGTAAAAATTTTTCTTTAGTAAAATTTTGATCAAAATTTTTCTTTAGCAAAATTTTGATCAAAATTTTTCTTTAATAAACTTTTGATCAAAATTTTTCTTCAGTAAAATTTTGATCAAAATTTTTTTTTAGTAAAATTTTGATCAAAAGTTTTCTTTAGTAAAATTTTGATCAAAATTTTTCTTTAGTAAAATTTTGATCAAAATTTTTCTTTAGTAAAATTTTGATCAAAATTTTTCTTCAGTAAAATTTTGATCAAAATTTTTCTTTAGTAAAATTTTGATCAAAATTTTTCTTTAGTAAAATTTTGATCAAAATTTTTCTTTAGTAAAATTTTGATCAAAATTTTTCTTTAGTAAAATTTTGATCAAAATTTTTCTTTAGTAAAATTTTGATCAAAATTTTTCTTTAGTAAAATTTTCATCAAAATTTTTCTTTAGTAAAATTTTGATCAAAATTTTTCTTTAGTAAAATTTTGATCAAAATTTTTCTTTAGTAAAATTTTGATCAAAATTTTTCTTTAGTAAAATTTTGATCAAAATTTTTCTTTAGTAAAATTTTGATCAAAATTTTTCTTTAGTAAAATTTTGATCAAAATTTTTCTTTAGTAAAATTTTGATCAAAATTTTTCTTTAGTAAAATTTTGATCAAAATTTTTCTTTAGTAAAATTTTGATCAAAATTTTTCTTTAGTAAAATTTTGATCAAAATTTTTCTTTAGTAAAATTTTGATCAAAATTTTTCTTTAGTAAAATTTTGATCAAAATTTTTCTTTAGTAAAATTTTGATCAAAATTTTTCTTTAGTAAAATTTTGATCAAAATTTTTCTTTAGTAAAATTTTGATCAAAATTTTTCTTTAGTAAAATTTTGATCAAAATTTTTCTTTAGTAAAATTTTGATCAAAATTTTTCTTTAGTAAAATTTTGATCAAAATTTTTCTTTAGTAAAATTTTGATCAAAATTTTTCTTTAGTAAAATTTTGATCAAAATTTTTCTTTAGTAAAATTTTGATCAAAATTTTTCTTTAGTAAAATTTTGATCAAAATTTTTCTTTAGTAAAATTTTGATCAAAATTTTTCTTTAGTAAAATTTTGATCAAAATTTTTCTTTAGTAAAATTTTGATCAAAATTTTTCTTTAGTAAAATTTTGATCAAAATTTTTCTTTAGTAAAATTTTGATCAAAATTTTTCTTTAGTAAAATTTTGATCAAAATTTTTCTTTAGTAAAATTTTGATCAAAATTTTTCTTTAGTAAAATTTTGATCAAAATTTTTCTTTAGTAAAATTTTGATCAAAATTTTTCTTTAGTAAAATTTTGATCAAAATTTTTCTTTAGTAAAATTTTGATCAAAATTTTTCTTTAGTAAAATTTTGATCAAAATTTTTCTTTAGTAAAATTTTGATCAAAATTTTTCTTTAGTAAAATTTTGATCAAAATTTTTCTTTAGTAAAATTTTGATCAAAATTTTTCTTTAGTAAAATTTTGATCAAAACTTTTCTTTAGTAAAATTTTGATCAAAATTTATCTTTAGTAAAATTTTGATCAAAATTTTTCTTTAGTAAAATTTTGATCAAAATTCTTCTTTAGTAAAATTTTGATCAAAATTTTTCTTTAGTAAAATTTTGATCAAAATTTTTCTGTAGTAAAATTTTGATCAAAATTTTTCTTTAGTAAAATTTTGATCAAAATTTTTCTTTAGTAAAATTTTGATCAAAATTTTTCTTCAGTAAAATTTTGATCAAAATTTTTCTTTAGTAAAATTTTCATCAAAATTTTTCTTTAGTAAAATTTTCATCAAAATTTTTCTTTAGTAAAATTTTCATCAAAATTTTTCTTTAGTAAAATTTTCATCAAAATTTTTCTTTAGAAAAATTTCATCAAAATATTTTTTTAGTAAAATTTTGATCAAAATTTTTCTTTAGTAAAATTTTGATCAAAATTTTTCTTTAGTAAAATTTTGATCAAAATTTTTCTTTAGTAAAATTTTGATCAAAATTTTTCTTTAGTAAAATTTTGATCAAAATTTTTCTTTAGTAAAATTTTGATCAAAATTTTTCTTTAGTAAAATTTTGATCAAAATTTTTCTTTAGTAAATATTTGATCAAAATTTTTCTTTAGTAAAATTTTGATCGAAATTTTTCTTTAGTAAAATTTTGATCAAAATTTTTCTTTAGTAAAATTTTGATCAAAATTTTTCTTTAGTAAAATTTTGATCAAAATTTTTCTTTAGTAAAATTTTGATCAAAATTTTTCTTTAGTAAAATTTTGATCAAAATTTTTCTTTAGTAAAATTTTGATCAAAATTTTTTTTTAGTAAAATTTTCATCAAAATTTTTCTTTAGTAAAATTTTGATCAAAATTTTTCTTTAGTAAAATTTTGATCAAAATTTTTCTTTAGTAACATTTTGATCAAAATTTTTCTTTAGTAAAATTTTGATCAAAATTTTTCTTTAGTAAAATTTTGATCAAAATTTTTCTTTAGTAAAATTTTGATCAAAATTTTACTTTAGTAAAATTTTCATCAAAATTTTTCTTTAGTAAAATTTTCATCAAAATTTTTCTTTAGTAAAATTTTCATCAAAATTTTTCTTTAGTAAAATTTTCATCAAAATTTTTCTTTAGTAAAATTTTCATCAAAATTTTTCTTTAGTAAAATTTTCATCAAAATTTTTCTTTAGTAAAATTTTGATCAAGATTTTTCTTTAGTAAAATTTTGATCAAGATTTTTCTTTAGTAAAATTTTGATCAAGATTTTTCTTTAGTAAAATTTTGATCAAAATTTTTCTTTAGTAAAATTTTGATCAAAATTTTTCTTTAGTAAAATTTTGATCAAAATTTTTCTTTAGTAAAATTTTGATCAAAATTTTTCTTTTGTAAAATTTTGATCAAAATTTTTCTTTAGTAAAATTTTGATCAAAATTTTTCTTTAGAAAAATTTTGATCAAAATTTTTCTTTAGTAAAAATTTTTCTTTAGTAAAATTTTGATCAAAATTTTTCTTTAGCAAAATTTTGATCAAAATTTTTCTTTAATAAACTTTTGATCAAAATTTTTCTTCAGTAAAATTTTGATCAAAATTTTTTTTTAGTAAAATTTTGATCAAAAGTTTTCTTTAGTAAAATTTTGATCAAAATTTTTCTTTAGTAAAATTTTGATCAAAATTTTTCTTTAGTAAAATTTTGATCAAAATTTTTCTTCAGTAAAATTTTGATCAAAATTTTTCTTTAGTAAAATTTTGATCAAAATTTTTCTTTAGTAAAATTTTGATCAAAATTTTTCTTTAGTAAAATTTTGATCAAAATTTTTCTTTAGTAAAATTTTGATCAAAATTTTTCTTTAGTAAAATTTTGATCAAAATTTTTCTTTAGTAAAATTTTCATCAAAATTTTTCTTTAGTAAAATTTTCATCAAAATTTTTCTTTAGTAAAATTTTGATCAAAATTTTTCTTTAGTAAAATTTTCATCAAAATTTTTCTTTAGTAAAATTTTGATCAAAATTTTTCTTTAGTAAAATTTTCATCAAAATTTTTCTTTAGTAAAATTTTCATCAAAATTTTTCTTTAGTAAAATTTTCATCAAAATTTTTCTTTAGTAAAATTTTCATCAAAATTTTTCTTTAGTAAAATTTTCATCAAAATTTTTCTTTAGTAAAATTTTCATCAAAATTTTTCTTTAGTAAAATTTTGATCAAAATTTTTCTTTAGTAAAATTTTGATCAAAATTTTTCTTTAGTAAAATTTTGATCAAAATTTTTCTTTAGTAAAATTTTGATCAAAATTTTTCTTTAGTAAAATTTTGATCAAAATTTTTCTTTAGTAAAATTTTGATCAAAATTTTTCTTTAGTAAAATTTTGATCAAAATTTTTCTTTAGTAAAATTTTGATCAAAATTTTTCTTTAGTAAAATTTTGATCAAAATTTTTCTTTAGTAAAATTTTGATCAAAATTTTTCTTTAGTAAAATTTTGATCAAAATTTTTCTTTAGTAAAATTTTGATCAAAATTTTTCTTTAGTAAAATTTTGATCAAAATTTTTCTTTAGTAAAATTTTGATCAAAATTTTTCTTTAGTAAAATTTTGATCAAAATTTTTCTTTAGTAAAATTTTGATCAAAATTTTTCTTTAGTAAAATTTTGATCAAAATTTTTCTTTAGTAAAATTTTGATCAAAATTTTTCTTTAGTAAAATTTTGATCAAAATTTTTCTTTAGTAAAATTTTGATCAAAATTTTTCTTTAGTAAAATTTTGATCGAAATTTTTCTTTAGTAAAATTTTGATCAAAATTTTTCTTTAGTAAAATTTTGATCAAAATTTTTCTTTAGTAAAATTTTGATCAAAATTTTTCTTTAGTAAAATTTTGATCAAAATTTTTCTTTAGTAAAATTTTGATCAAAATTTTTCTTTAGTAAAATTTTGATCAAAATTTTTCTTTAGTAAAATTTTGATCAAAATTTTTCTTTAGTAAAATTTTGATCAAAATTTTTCTTTAGTAAAATTTTGATCAAAATTTTTCTTTAGTAAAATTTTGATCAAAATTTTTCTTTAGTAAAATTTTGATCAAAATTTTTCTTTAGTAAAATTTTGATCAAAATTTTTCTTTAGTAAAATTTTGATCAAAATTTTTCTTTAGTAAAATTTTGATCAAAATTTTTCTTTAGTAAAATTTTGATCAAAATTTTTCTTTAGTAAAATTTTGATCAAAATTTTTCTTTAGTAAAATTTTGATCAAAACTTTTCTTTAGTAAAATTTTGATCAAAATTTATCTTTAGTAAAATTTTGATCAAAATTTTTCTTTAGTAAAATTTTGATCAAAATTCTTCTTTAGTAAAATTTTGATCAAAATTTTTCTTTAGTAAAATTTTGATCAAAATTTTTCTGTAGTAAAATTTTGATCAAAATTTTTCTTTAGTAAAATTTTGATCAAAATTTTTCTTTAGTAAAATTTTGATCAAAATTTTTCTTCAGTAAAATTTTGATCAAAATTTTTCTTTAGTAAAATTTTCATCAAAATTTTTCTTTAGTAAAATTTTCATCAAAATTTTTCTTTAGTAAAATTTTCATCAAAATTTTTCTTTAGTAAAATTTTCATCAAAATTTTTCTTTAGAAAAATTTCATCAAAATATTTTTTTAGTAAAATTTTGATCAAAATTTTTCTTTAGTAAAATTTTGATCAAAATTTTTCTTTAGTAAAATTTTGATCAAAATTTTTCTTTAGTAAAATTTTGATCAAAATTTTTCTTTAGTAAAATTTTGATCAAAATTTTTCTTTAGTAAAATTTTGATCAAAATTTTTCTTTAGTAAAATTTTGATCAAAATTTTTCTTTAGTAAAATTTTGATCAAAATTTTTCTTTAGTAAATATTTGATCAAAATTTTTCTTTAGTAAAATTTTGATCGAAATTTTTCTTTAGTAAAATTTTGATCAAAATTTTTCTTTAGTAAAATTTTGATCAAAATTTTTCTTTAGTAAAATTTTGATCAAAATTTTTCTTTAGTAAAATTTTGATCAAAATTTTTCTTTAGTAAAATTTTGATCAAAATTTTTCTTTAGTAAAATTTTGATCAAAATTTTTTTTTAGTAAAATTTTCATCAAAATTTTTCTTTAGTAAAATTTTGATCAAAATTTTTCTTTAGTAAAATTTTGATCAAAATTTTTCTTTAGTAAAATTTTGATCAAAATTTTTCTTTAGTAAAATTTTGATCAAAATTTTTCTTTAGTAAAATTTTGATCAAAATTTTTCTTTAGTAAAATTTTGATCAAAATTTTTCTTTAGTAAAATTTTGATCAAAATTTTTCTTTAGTAAAATTTTGATCAAAATTTTTCTTTAGTAAAATTTTGATCAAAATTTTTCTTTAGTAAAATTTTGATCAAAATTTTTCTTTAGTAAAATTTTGATCAAAATTTTTCTTTAGTAAAATTTTGATCAAAATTTTTTTTTAGTAAAATTTTCATCAAAATTTTTCTTTAGTAAAATTTTGATCAAAATTTTTCTTTAGTAAAATTTTGATCAAAATTTTTCTTTAGTAAAATTTTGATCAAAATTTTTCTTTAATAAAATTTTGATCAAAATTTTTCTTTAGTAAAATTTTGATTAAAATTTTTCTTTAATAAAATTTTGTTCAAAATTTTTCTTTAGTAAAATTTTGATCAAAATTTTTCTTTAGTAAAATTTTGATCAAAATTTTGTTTAGTAAAATTTTGATCAAAATTTTGTTTAGTAAAATTTTGATCAAAATTTTGTTTAGTAAAATTTTGATCAAAATTTTTCTTTAGTAAAATTTCGATCAAACTTTTTCTTTAGTAAAACTTTGATCAAAATTTTTCTTTAGTAAAATTTTGATCAAAATTTTTCTGTAGTAAAATTTTGATCAAAATTTTTCTTTAGTAAAATTTTGATCAAAATTTTTCTTTAGTAAAATTTTGATCAAAATTTTTCTTCAGTAAAATTTTGATCAAAATTTTTCTTTAGTAAAATTTTCATCAAAATTTTTCTTTAGTAAAATTTTCATCAAAATTTTTCTTTAGTAAAATTTTCATCAAAATTTTTCTTTAGTAAAATTTTCATCAAAATTTTTCTTTAGAAAAATTTCATCAAAATATTTTTTTAGTAAAATTTTGATCAAAATTTTTCTTTAGTAAAATTTTGATCAAAATTTTTCTTTAGTAAAATTTTGATCAAAATTTTTCTTTAGTAAAATTTTGATCAAAATTTTTCTTTAGTAAAATTTTGATCAAAATTTTTCTTTAGTAAAATTTTGATCAAAATTTTTCTTTAGTAAAATTTTGATCAAAATTTTTCTTTAGTAAATATTTGATCAAAATTTTTCTTTAGTAAAATTTCGATCGAAATTTTTCTTTAGTAAAATTTTGATCAAAATTTTTCTTTAGTAAAATTTTGATCAAAATTTTTCTTTAGTAAAATTTTGATCAAAATTTTTCTTTAGTAAAATTTTGATCAAAATTTTTCTTTAGTAAAATTTTGATCAAAATTTTTCTTTAGTAAAATTTTGATCAAAATTTTTCTGTAGTAAAATTTTGATCAAAATTTTTCTTTAGTAAAATTTTGATCAAAATTTTTCTTTAGTAAAATTTTGATCAAAATTTTTCTTTAGTAAAATTTTCATCAAAATTTTTCTTTAGTAAAATTTTCATCAAAATTTTTCTTTAGTAAAATTTTCATCAAAATTTTTCTTTAGTAAAATTTTCATCAAAATTTTTCTTTAGTAAAATTTTCATCAAAATTTTTCTTTAGTAAAATTTTCATCAAAATTTTTCTTTAGTAAAATTTTCATCAAAATTTTTCTTTAGTAAAATTTTCATCAAAATTTTTCTTTAGTAAAATTTTCATCAAAATTTTTTTTTAGTAAAATTTTGATCAAAATTTTTCTTTAGTAAAATTTTGATCAAAATTTTTCTTTAGTAAAATTTTGATCAAAATTTTTCTTTAGTAAAATTTTGATCAAAATTTTTCTTTAGTAAAATTTTGATCAAAATTTTTCTTTAGTAAAATTTTGATCAAAATTTTTCTTTAGTAAAATTTTGATCAAAATTTTTCTTTAGTAAAATTTTGATCAAAATTTTTCTTTAGTAAAATTTTGATCAAAATATTTCTTTAGTAAAATTTTGATCAAAATTTTTCTTTAGTAAAGATCAAAATTTTTCTTTAGTAATCAATTCAAAATTCTTAAAAGGTTCACTTTAAGTCAAAGTCAAAATTTTGATTCCCATTAGTTCAAAATCTAATATAAAACTTACAACAACCACCTGTTCCGCTTGGCTCATTCCATTAAAATGTAAATGTGTTGGTATTTGAAAACACATTTTCCCAGACAAAACAGGACAAAAAATTGTATTTGAACTGCAACACGTAATATTAATTACGTTAATACAGAACGTTAACAATTTTTAGTGCATATACACCTGTTTTACTAAAGCAATGGCTAGACCAGCAGTTGCTCATTACTACACACAAACTTATCCACATCCATAGAATGTACATGTAAATGTTAAAACCAATTTGGCCCTTTAAACTCGTACCAACCCGAAACAAAAGTCCGCGCTTAAAACAAAATAACTCGTGGTAAAAAGGAAGAAATAAACACCTGACATACCGAAACAATTTGACTTCAAGTGTATTTGAATGAAAACCATAATTTAGAGGAACTTCATTATTCAGCGTTTCATTATCATGAGAGATGCCAGATTGTTGTTATATTCGAAAGAACCGATAAGGGGAAGTTAAAAATACCAAAATTTATATTTATGTAACTCTTAATATACAAATCAGCTTTATTCGAAGGTTACCGTTATTTAAATTGATTTTTACCCTTTTCCGGTGGCCTTACACAATTTTCAAACATCCCTATTTTGAAACAGGAACTGAATTAAATTAATATTGCATATATTAGGGGGTGTTTTTTCCTAAATAAATAAAAAATTTTATTAAGTGGATTTTTAGTCAATGTTAAAAGAAAGTTCACCCTTACTTTGGATTATTCATTTTCGGATAAAATGTAGATTGCATTTTTTTAAGGAAATTAGGGGGATGGTTTTAAAATTTTGATTGTACAATGAAAAATATACTTTTCAAATAAAATCCTACAACCGGATGTGTTCCCTAGGATCACTAAAATGTTGTAAAATTTTAAAGTGTTATTTTCAATACCTTAAAGTGTTAAGTGATTTAGGACAGAAGGGGTTGAAAATATATATATTTTTTAATAATATAGCAAAAAATCTGAAGCTTGGTTCACGCAATGTCAAATGTCATTAAAAACTTAAAGGGAGACCTGAAGATTGACAAAAAGGGTCCAACAGATATACAAAAGAAGTCGATCTATCTGAAAAAAAAATATATATATAGCAGGTTAGTCATCCGCCTAGCATACCAGAGGCCCAAGTTCGATCCCTGGCCAGACCACTTGAAAAAATAAATTTTCAAAAAAGCCGGCGATTCACCTCATAACTCAGCTAGCCACTGGTTATTGAGTATTAGGCTATGAAAAACTTCTCTAACTAATGCATTTGCCGTTCGGAGCCGGCGTTAAAACGTAGGTCCCTTTCAATGAGTCTAAAAATAGAATCGGATGCAGCTCATTGTCTGAGGGAAGTACCCCTTGTTCCAATTGGAATGTTGTCGGGGAATTATCTATCTATATATATAATTAGCCGACAACATTCCAATTGGAACAAGGGGTACTTCTCTCAGACAATGAGCTGCATCCGATTCTATTTTTAGACCATGGAAAGGGACCTACGTTTTAAGGCCGGCTCCCAACGGCAAATGCATTAGTTAGAGAAGTTTTACATAGCCTAATACTCAATAACAAGCGGATAGCTGAGTAATGAGGTGAACCGCCACTTTTTTTTTTTTGAAAATTCATTTTTTTTTAAGTGGGTCTGGCCCGGGATTGAACTTGGGACCTCTGGTATTCTAGGCGGATGACTAACCTTCTATACCACGCCGGTTCACAAAAAATAGAGCGTACGTTTAAATAATCTAATACTAAAAGTTCTATGGCTAAAAGTTCAGAAAATTCAAGATCGAAATTCGGTAAAGAACTTCAAACAAACTAAGGAGGGAAGTAAATTTCAGTAAAATAAAAAACCAAGCAAAATGCAATTATGGCAAAAGATGCCAAGGATTTGTGGCATTAGGGACGATAAACACAGAAATGTATAAAGCGGATTTTATTGATTCTGAGACAGGTATGAGAGCTATTCAAACAAATTGGTCATTTTTCTAGCACGAGACGCAAATCCATACAGCGGGCCAAAATGTCGGCCTATGAAAAGGTATTGGGATTTTGTAAAAAAGGATTGAAGAATTGAATTCCGTTTTTAATTTTCACAATATTGGCTTAAAAAAAAGGATATACATATATCCCGGTTCCTTATAAACCTCTAAGACTATTAAGCGATGGCCGTCTGTTGGAAACACGATAGGACCTGAACAAAAGGAGCGAGGGCAACGAAATTTGGCAAGAATATTCTTCATTTCATTTTATTTGAAAATTGAATTGCGCAAAATCTGTTCACATTTGATCATAGCTCTAATATTAACTACTTATGAAAACAACTTAAATGCCAACAAAAATAGGGGGTTTCTCTGTCAATTCAAAGCATGATAGCGCCTTAACAAAAAGAGCTTAGTTACTTAAATGGCCTATATTTACAACCAGTTAAGGTTAAAGGCCGAGCATATTTTAGAATTCCATGCGCTTTTTTATTGTGCGGATATTTTACAATTTCGTAATCCAAGCTTTGAAAGATTTTCCTTTACTTGGTTTTTCCATCGAAATCGGACGTCCCCTTCTAACATTACGGGCCGTTTTTATTCTAATTTTATAGAAGGGGAGTGTGCACAGTTGAGATGAAGGATAATCAAGATAAGTCTGGGCTTACCAAGTTAAGACCCACCAGAAACGTTGCTTGGTATCCAACATTCCCTACATCAGCCGGCCAACAATTTTCGACCACTTTTTGATACATATTGACTTGACGAATGTTGGTTTTAAAGTGCTCAAGAGTTAAAGGTTTATCTGCATAAACACGGTCTTTCGCGTAGTCCCACAAAAAAGTTTAATGGTGCAAAATCGCATGATCCTGGTGGCCAGTTGATATCCATTCACATCCTCGGACCAAAGAGCACACCAAACAGTGACTTTTTCTGGATATAATGGTCTCTCTTTAATTACTTGAGGATTCTCAGAACCCCAAATACAATAATTTTGTTTCTTAGCATACCCACCGAGAAAGAAATGTGCTTCATCGCTGAAGAAAATGTTGTTCGAAAAACCGCCTGTTGTTCAAGCACCCATTCCATGTATCTACGACGTTGTGAATGGTCAGCTGGCTTTAGTTGTTGTGTGAACTGGACTTTATATGGATGTAGGTGTAGATCTAAATGCAAAATACTCCATAATGTGCCTTAAGACAGTCCTAATTCCTGAGAACGGCGAGGAATCGACACATTCGGGTCTTCGGCAACACTTTTGCTTACAGCAGCGATATTTTCAGCGGAACGAGCGAAACGATGATGCACAAGCCTTTTAAAAATTCTTCACAATTTTGCCAATTGCTTGCGTAGTTGGACGTATCTATCTACCGTAAATTGTGCATTTGATCATGTTATGATCATTAGCAAAGTGGTTATGCATAAAAAAGAAGGTTTCTTAGTAGGTATGAACAACTTCCGACTCACTAAAAACTACTCAAAATGAATTCGGCTGTAATCTTTAGCAAAGTTGTTGCGCATAAGCCGACGGAGGTTTCTGTTGGTATGACCAATTTCCAAAATTATTTAAAATTAATTAAACTGTAAACTATGCAAATATGTACCTCAAAATGCTTATCATAAAGCTCCGAGCAAGGCTCGGTCAACCAGGTACTAAATGTTAAACTGTAATTAATTTATTAAAATGGTGGGTATATAAGATTCGGCAAAGTCGAATATTACACTTTTACTTGTTTAATTTTAAAAAGTGAAAACTCTGCAAATTTTTAACAAATCCCTTTATATGGCATCGCTAAAGTCAAGTAGAAGTTTATAGTGCGATCGCTATAATGTAACGGATGAGTCAAGAGACAGCTAAAGCAAACAACCACCACCGAACGGCAGCCTATAATAACCCAATCTGTTTGTCAGCCAAACAACTAACGACTGACTAAATGACGATCTGTTTGTTCAATATAATTATTGAATGAGTGAGTGAATGACTGACTTCTTACTGATCAGTGATCACTTACAAGTCATTTTGCAGTTGTTGCCGGTGGTGTTTAACGTGTGTGTGTTCATTTGTTTTTGAAATTTTTAAATACTAAATTTAATATAAAATTTCATTAAGTTGAGTCAGTCTTAAACAAACCTTAAAACGAACGAAACCATTTCGAGACGAAACGGAGTGTGTTTCAATATTAAATATTGAAATATAAAAAGTTTTATTTTGCAGTTAAACTGTGATATAAAATTACAAAAATAAAATTAAATAAAGAAAAAATGTTAAATAAGCATTTAATTTTAATGATAATTTTTTTTTTTTTAATGTTAATATCATAAATAAAGAGAAAAATTCTTAAATAAGAATTTGATTTAAAAGAAAGTGTTAAAAAATATAAAATATATTTTAGCTGTTTAATCAGTTTTGTAAAAAAAACGAAAATCATATTTTGATTATCAGTAAAAATTTATTTGTTTACTGATAAAAATAAAAATAACAAAATATTTGTGTTAATAAATTTTGGATACTGGATTTTCCGGAGTCATTGCTAAGATTAAAGTTTTAACCTTTAATCATTGGAAAATTTCCTAGATTTAAACTTTTCTTAGAAATTTATACTGTAATAAGCTGATCAGAATTGCTTATTTAATAACAAAAAACAATAAATAGGAAAATAATTGAAAAATGTTCCAGGTGAGGCAACACACATTTATTTTATGAATCACTTTATTTTATTTAAAATTTTGAGAATCGTCGATTGTATACAAATCTGCCATCCACATTCATTTATTTATTCATTCATTAATTCATTTATGCTGAAATCCATAGTTTTTGTTTTTTTTTTTTAATTTAAAATTCAAACATATTTAAGTATTTAACAAAAACAACAAATTGTTATAAAAAAAACACACATTGATTATGTTTACACTTAAAGAAATATTGGTTGAACAATCCTTAAAGTAAAAGATTATAAAGTATTTGAGGGCAGTTTGTATTGAAAATGTATTTTTGATATAAAATTTGTATAATTCAAATTTGTAAACTTCACTGGTCAACAGCTTAAATGACGTTTCAGTTAAACTATTCGTTTTTTTTGCACTTAGGGTAGCATATGGGCATTTCCTGGAAAAGGTCAACCGCTACCAAAATATTAAAGTTGAAGAAAAAAGACTTTAAAAAAAAATAATAATAAGGTAATTAAAAAAATAAAAGCTGTATATCTCTGCTTTAGTTAAAAAATAATCTCCATTTAATAAACTGACAAAATTCGCAGACTTTTAAAGAAAACCACACACCAAAAAAAAATGACTTACATTTTTTGTCCCGTTCGCGATCGCAAGTTTATCGAAAATATTTGGAGAACGTTCATATTTTATAATTTTTTTTTTTGTTCTCAAAAATTGTTCTACTAAAATGCTATTAAATATTTATAAAAAGTTAAAAAAAAAAATTGAGTTTTCATATTTTTTTTTCAAGTTGAGTGCGTACGAATGTCCCGTTCGCGATCCTGGAAATGCCCATATACAAATGGGCAACAATCAAACAGTTTTTATTCCTTTGAAACCATCTTTCAACTTGAATAATTTTTGTACCCTTAGGAGTTCGGAAAATCTTATTACAGATTTTGAACTCGCAAAACTTCAGGTATAGTCAACACAATTTACATTCACTAAGCTCTCTTTATAAAACCCCAAAAAATATTTTGTGTGCAATTAAAAATTTTTTTGATTTTTTTAACTCCGAAAATTAAAACTATTTGATTTTGACAATTTTATTAATTTTTTTTTTGTTTTTAAATGTTATGATTTCTGAAGAGGTTGTCCTTGTTATATTACTTTATAATAAATACGACTTAACCAATTTTATTGCAAAAGATATTGATGGATAAAGAACAAAATTGCCCTTTAGTCGTTCTAACACAAGTTTTTTTGGTGATCAACGATTTTGAAGATATTTAAATCGCAAAAAAATAATATCTTTCATTCAAACTTGAAAAATTTAAAAAAGGTTTATCAAAATTTTGGGACATCAAACAGTTAATTAAAAAGTTTTACTGCAGTGTATTGTACTAAGATCCCAATTCATTACAATTATTGTAATAAATGTATTATTTTAATAAATAGTTTTTTGATAAAACCAAAAATTTTTATTTTTTAAAAATTCATAAAAAATTTAAAATATGTATCTAAAACTTACCATCGATTCTCGGCGATAATAAAACTATGAATATTCTAAATAACATTTCCCTTATACAGAGTTATTCATTTTGCGGTTTCAAAAGTGAACGTTAATAAAGCACATATAAAATATTTTTTCCATGATATTTATTTTTTATTATAAATTTTGAATGTTAACATTATGTGTGAAATACTATATCATTTAAATGACCACGACGCGAAATATTGCAAGCATTAATTCTTTTGAGGTAATTTGCGATCACTTTTTGACACATATCGGGCGGTATTTCAGCTATAACTTGACGAATGTTGGTTTTTAAGTGCTCAAGAGTTAAAGGTTTATCTGCATAAACACGATCTTTCGGGTAGCCCCACAAAAAAGTCTATTGATTCAAATCGCATGATCTTTGTGGTCAGTTGATGTCGGCACGACGAGAAATTACGCGGCCAGGAAATGTCTTTTGTAATAAAGCCTTATTCGATCGAGTTGTGTGGCATGTGGTATTGTCTTGTTAAAAACCACATTTTCTCCAAGTCGTATTATTCAATAGCAGGCAAAAAAAGTCGGTTATCATGTGACCATAACACTTTAAATTCACGGAATCGACACATTCGGGTCTTCGGCAACGCTTTCACTTACAGCAGCGATATTTTTAGCGGAACGAGATAAACGATGATGCACAGGCCTTACAATATTTGTAACCGCCAATTACTTGAGTACTAAAACGATTATGTAAACCATAATCGCCTTTTAAAGCACGATATGTGGCTGTTGCAGAATCACCATTTTTATAGAATATATGTTTTAATAATATTTATGCGTTGTGTGATACTTAAGCGATCCATTTTCGTCAATGTCAGACTTTCAACTGAAATAAAAAAAAATGGTTTCACAACTTAATTTGACAGATATCGAGTTCCAGTCCTATACTTTTGAAACCACGAAATATATAACCCGATACTATGAAAATCCATCGATTAGTAGTGATTTTAATACAAAAAACGTGAAAAACCCAAAATTTTGGGTAACCAAAATTATAAATCAAAAATTTTGTATTTCGTCGTTGAAAATCCAAAACTGCGTAACAACACTTTTTCAAATTTTACAGGAGACGCAAAAATTCAAATATATATTTTTTTTTAATTCAAATATTTTATTTTCATATCTTACCCCAAGTTTGATGATACGCATATTTGAATTTTGAAAATAGTGCACATGTTGATAGGCAATTTTGAATTATTGATATAAAACCGTTATTTTTGGTCGTAAAAATCTAAAAATTGGTAGTGACATGTAAGACAACTTTACGAATCATAATCAATCAAAAACTCGATTTTGATTTTTTTGATGATACGCAGTTTTGGATTTTCTACTACGATTTTCTCTTTATTTACTTTCTTGTTAATTAAATCAAAATTTATTCAAGGATTTTCAGAAAAAAATAATGTTTATTTTATTTGGAATATTCACAGTTTTAAGATCATGTAATAAAAATTTTAGAATTTAGCATTTCAATTTTTTTATGAATTAAAAAAAAATAAAAAGAACGACTTAAGAAAAAATCCTAATCAAAATTTGCCTTTAGTAAAATTTTTTTTCAAACTTGTGTTTAGTAAAAATTGTGTCAATATTTTTTTTTGTGTGTAATCAATAAATTTCAATGACTTTTAGATTATTCTCATTATTTAACCAAATCATGTCCACATTTTTTTTTATTAAATATTACAAAATTCTTAACCGTTAAATTACTCATATTTATAAAATGCTAGTGTAATATAAAATTTGTAATTTTAAACATTAATAAAAAAATCATATTCATAAATTTACAGCAAAAAATCAAATCATTTTAAAATCATCATCATCAGATCAGTCGAACGAACGACAATCATTATTCATTTTATTGATAACCAAAGACCTCCAAGTCGGAAACATAAGCATTATTATTCTCATCATACGGTTCTTAACCGCATTTATATATAAACTTTAACACTAAATCACTCATAAAATTAACAAAATGCTTCATCCACATCCATTCGCACAATCAATTGCTCATATTAATGATTCCGGTACATTTGAATCTAGTTTTGAGGTTAAAAATATACTGCAATCAACACCGCAACGCAAAAAGTATTGTCGCCTTAATAGCGAAAGTGATCGCGAAAACTTAAGACGTTTTGTAAGGGAATTTGAGGAATTACAGGCCTGGAATAGCACTGCCAAATCGACACCCAAGAAATTTAAATCTTTCACCGCCGCCAATATTGGTAATACGAATGTTCGTTGTTTGGGTAAAACACCCACATGTCCTAAAGTAAATTTAGAGCAATATTTCCTGCCACCCTCACCCTCATTGACCCCCTCATCAAGCAGATCTAGTTCGCCCATCTTAGAACTCAACGATATGGGTTGTAAGCCTTTGGTTAGTTGTGAAGACGAAGAAGAGCAATGTCTTAATGACTCCAATGATGCGAACAATAGCTCAGCAGATTCTTCTTTCGATATGCATCCCCCTTTATTGCCTTCGTTCAATGTTACACCTCCTCCAGCTCCAGCAAAGACACAGCAAAGAAATGCTGCCTATGAATTGGCTAGATTTTTACGCGGTTCATTTCATGTCAAGCGCGCCAAGATAACAAATTTACGTCGCTCTTTAAGTGATAATGAAAATTTACAAAATTCCGACTTGCCCCCAGTCGAAATGCGCACATCTAAATCCACTTCGCGGACGTCAGAGAAAGAGAAGAAGAAAGTTTTAGAGGATACAACAAATCAGAGAGCAAGAGGGAATACTTCAAGTATTTGTGTAAGTACTAAGATGTTTTTTAAGATTAAACAATAATATTTTTAATTATGTTTTTACTTAAGTTTAAGAGTGAATTAAGTAGTTTAGGAAATAGAAGGTCTTAGCACGTGTTTGTAGCTCAAAACTACTCATCACTTTGAGTTGAGATAAAGATCTCTTTATCTCAATTCTAAATGAAAATACTCATTTTTGTGCGGAAATGAACTTGTTAAGACTCAAATTTCTTTTGACTAAGAGAGAAATTAAATTGTGTAAAAAAGGTCATAAAAATTTCTAAAGTATTTTTTTTAAATTTAAAATTTTAATCAAGTTTTCTTCAGTAAAATTTTTGACCAACAATTTTTTTAGTAACATTTTTCATCAAAAATTTCTTTAGTAAAATTTTTTATCAAAAATTTCTTTAGTCAAATTTTTCATCAAAAATTTCTTTAGTAAAACTTTTCATCAAAAATTTCTTTAGTAAAATTTTTGATCAAAAATTTCTTTAGTAAAATTTTTGATCAAAAACTTCTTTAGTCAAATTTTTCATCAAAAATTTCTTAAGTAAAATTTTAGATCAAAAATTTCTTTAGTAAAATTTTTTATCAAAAATTTCTTTAGTAAAATTTTTTATCAAAAATTTCGTTAGTAAAATTTTTGATCAAAAATTTCTTCAGTAAAATTTTTGATCAAAAATATCTTTAGTAAAATTTTTGATCAAAAATTTCTTTAGTAAAATTTTTGAACAAAAATTTCTTTAGTAAAATTTTTGATCAAAAATTTCTTTAGTAAAATTTTTGATCAAAAATTTCTTTAGTAAAATTTTTGATCAGAAATTTCTTTAGTAAAATTTTTGATCAAAAATTTCTTTAGTAAAATTTTTGATCAAAAATTTCTTTAAAATTTTTGATCAAAAATTTCTTTAAAATTTTTGATTAAACATTTTTTTAGTAAAATTTTTGAACAAAAATTTCTTTAGTAAAATTTTTGATCAAAAATTTCTTTAGTAAAATTTTTGATCAGAAATTTCTTTAGTAAAATTTTTGATCAAAAATTTCTTTAGTAAAATTTTTGATCAAAAATTTCTTTAGTAAAATTTTTGATCAAAAATTTCTTTAGTAAAATTTTTGATCAAAAATTTCTTTAGTTTAGTAAAATTTTTGATCAAACATTTATTTAGTAGAATCTTTCATCAAAAATTTCTTTAGTAGAATTTTTCATCAAAAATTTCTTTAGTAAAATTTTTGATCAAAAATTTCTTTAGTAAAATTTTTGATCAAAAATTTCTTTAGTAAAATTTTTGATCAGAAATTTCTTTAGTAAAATTTTTGATCAAAAATTTCTTTAGTTTAGTAAAATTTTTTATCAAACATTTATTTAGTAGAATCTTTCGTCAAAAATTTCTTTAGTAGAATTTTTCATCAAAAATTTCTTTAGTAAAATTTTTCATCAGAAATTTCTTTAGTAAAATTTTTGATCAAAAATTTCTTTAGTAAAATTTTTTATCAAAAATTTCTTTAGTAAAATTTTTGATCAAAAATTTCTTTAGTAAAATTTTTGATCAAAAATTTCTTTAGTAAAATTTTTGATCAAAAATTTCTTTAGTAAAATTTTTGATCAAAAATTTCTTTATTAAAATTTTTGATCAAAAATTTCTTTAGTAAAATTTTTGATCAAAAATTTCTTTAGTAAAATTTTTGATCAAAAATTTCTTTAGTAAAATTTTTGATCAAAAATTTCTTTAGTAAAATTTTTGATCAAAAATTTCTTTAGTAAAATTTTTGATCAGAAATTTCTTTAGTAAAATTTTTGATCAAAAATTTCTTTATTAAAATTTTTGATCAAAAATTTCTTTAGTAAAATTTTTGATCAAAAATTTCTTTAGTAAAATTTTTCATCAGAAATTTCTTTAGTAAAATTTTTGATCAAAAATTTCTTTAGTAAAATTTTTTATCAAAAATTTCTTTAGTAAAATTTTTGATCAAAAAATTCTTTAGTAAAATTTTTGATCAAAAATTTCTTTAGTAAAATTTTTGATCAAAAATTTCTTTATTAAAATTTTTGATCAAAAATTTCTTTATTAAAATTTTTGATCAAAAATTTCTTTAGTAAAATTTTTGATCAAAAATTTCTTTAGTAAAATTTTTGATCAAAAATTTCTTTAGTAAAATTTTTGATCAAAAATTTCTTTAGTAAAATTTTTGATCAAAAATTTCTTTAGTAAAATTTTTTATCAAAAATTTCTTTAGTAAAATTTTTGATCAAAAATTTCTTTAGTAAAATTTTTGATCAAAAATTTCTTTAGTAAAATTTTTGATCAAAAATTTCTTTATTAAAATTTTTGATCAAAAATTTCTTTAGTAAAATTTTTGATCAAAAATTTCTTTAGTTTAGTAAAATTTTTGATCAAACATTTATTTAGTAGAATCTTTCATCAAAAATTTCTTTAGTAGAATTTTTCATCAAAAAATTCGTTAGTAAAATTTTTGATCAAAAATTTCTTTAGTAAAATTTTTGATCAAAAATTTCTTTAGTAAAATTTTTGATCAAAAATTTCTTTAGTAAAATTTTTGATCAAAAATATCTTTAGTAAAATTTTTGATCAAAAATTTCTTTAGTAAAATTTTTGATCAGAAATTTCTTTAGTTTAGTAAAATTTTTGATCAAACATTTATTTAGTAGAATCTTTCATCAAAAATTTCTTTAGTAGAATTTTTCATCAAAAATTTCTTTAGTAAAATTTTTGATCAAAAATTTCTTTAGTAAAATTTTTGATCAAAAATTTCTTTAGTAAAATTTTTGATCAGAAATTTCTTTAGTAAAATTTTTGATCAAAAATTTCTTTAGTTTAGTAAAATTTTTTATCAAACATTTATTTAGTAGAATCTTTCGTCAAAAATTTCTTTAGTAGAATTTTTCATCAAAAATTTCTTTAGTAAAATTTTTCATCAGAAATTTCTTTAGTAAAATTTTTGATCAAAAATTTCTTTAGTAAAATTTTTTATCAAAAATTTCTTTAGTAAAATTTTTGATCAAAAATTTCTTTAGTAAAATTTTTGATCAAAAATTTCTTTAGTAAAATTTTTGATCAAAAATTTCTTTATTAAAATTTTTGATCAAAAATTTCTTTAGTAAAATTTTTGATCAAAAATTTCTTTAGTAAAATTTTTGATCAAAAATTTCTTTAGTTTAGTAAAATTTTTGATCAAACATTTATTTAGTAGAATCTTTCATGAAAAATTTCTTTAGTAGAATTTTTCATCAAAAATTTCTTTAGTAAAATTTTTCATCAAAAATTTCTTTAGTAAAATTTTTCATCAAAAATTTCTTTAGTAAAATTTTTCATAAAAAATTTCTTTAGTAAAATTTTTCGTAAAAAAAAAAAAAGTTTAGTAAAATTTTTGATCAAACATTTATTTAGTAGAATCTTTCATCAAAAATTTCTTTAGTAGAATTTTTCATCAAAAATTTCTTTAGTAAAATTTTTGATCAAAAATTTCTTTAGTAAAATTTTTGATCAAAAATTTCTTTAGTAAAATTTTTGATCAGAAATTTCTTTAGTAAAATTTTTGATCAAAAATTTCTTTAGTTTAGTAAAATTTTTGATCAAACATTTATTTAGTAGAATCTTTCGTCAAAAATTTCTTAAGTAGAATTTTTCATCAAAAATTTCTTTAGTAAAATTTTTCATCAGAAATTTCTTTAGTAAAATTTTTGATCAAAAATTTCTTTAGTAAAATTTTTTATCAAAAATTTCTTTAGTAAAATTTTTGATCAAAAATTTCTTTAGTAAAATTTTTGATCAAAAATTTCTTTAGTAAAATTTTTGATCAAAAATTTCTTTAGTAAAATTTTTGATCAAAAATTTCTTTATTAAAATTTTTGATCAAAAATTTCTTTAGTAAAATTTTTGATCAAAAATTTCTTTAGTAAAATTTTTGATCAAAAATTTCTTTAGTTTAGTAAAATTTTTGATCAAACATTTATTTAGTAGAGTCTTTCATGAAAAATTTCTTTAGTAGAATTTTTCATCAAAAATTTCTTTAGTAAAATTTTTCATCAAAAATTTCTTTAGTAAAATTTTTCATCAAAAATTTCTTTAGTAAAATTTTTCATCAAAAATTTCTTTAGTAAAATTTTTCATCAAAAATTTCTTTAGTAAAATTTTTGGTAAAAAAAATTTCGTTAGTAAATTTTTTGATAAAAAAAAATTTCGTTAGTAAAATTTTTGGCCAAAAAAAATTCGTTAGTAAAATTTTTGATCAAAAAAAAAATTCTTTAGTTAAATTTTTTTAGTATTTATATTTATACCCTTCACCACCATAGGTGTAAAGGGTATTATAAGTTTGTGCTGATGTTTGTAACGCATAGAAATATTTATCTTAGACCCACCTTTTAGTATACCAATAGACTTAGAATCACTTTCTGAGTCGATTTAGCGATGTCCGTCCGTCCGTCCGTCTGGCTGGCTGGCTGGACCCCCATGTAAACCTTGTAATCAAACTACAGGTCGCAATTCTAAAGATAATTTGATGAAATTTGGCACAGATATTTTTTTTGACCATATCTCCCATACAAACTTTTCTTTAAAAACGACCTAAATGAGACAAAAAATCACTAAAACGCTCGTAAATCTAAAGATAATGAAAATTTTGAGTTTATTTTTTGCATACATACTTTTTGTAACAACTATAATCAATTTGCTAAATTTCGAGATAATCGGTCCACATTTGACCCTAGCTCACATATAAGTCCAAATGACGGAAACAGGTTGAATATATACGTTTTGAGAAAATGTTTGTATGATGGCAAAATTTAGCAAATATTTGTCTTTATACAGGAAAAATAACACCTTTGACCTTAGTGGTGAAGGGTATCGTATGGTCGGCTTGACCGACTATAGCGCTTTCTTACTTGTTTTTATCAAATTTTATCTTTAATAAATATTATCGATCACATTTTAGTTCTAGAAAAGTGCAATTGTAGAGATCTCGTGTCAATCATAGTGACTTTGCAAATGTTAAACAACGTGAATACCACTAATTTTCCCATATACACTAATTACAAAGTCAAGTTGTTAATAACTCCCCCAACCATATACGGTACCACAAAGACAATTTAAACGTGTACAGTGTAGAAAGTGTTAAAACAAATGTTTTTATGCCATAAAAAGTCTTATTGTAATTTCTTTTTTGTTTATCATTTCAACTGAATCACATTTTACATGTGCTGCGTGGTGAGTTCCAGTGAGACTTGAACTGATCATTAAACATTTCGTTTCAATTAGGCTCTCATCTCTCACTATTTCTCTTTACATTCCCAGCCATGATAGAAGTTTATTCGAAGACAACACAAAAACACAGATCTCAACAAAAATGTTTTTTAATGGGACTCGCCCAAATAATAAATATCTACGTAACTCTACTATAATGTCAAAATAATAAATATAAATAAAAATGTTCACGTTTTCTTGATATATCAAACAAAAACAATGTCTTACTCAATCTTTCTACAAACACACATTAAAGGTAAATATCGGAAAGATTGTAGCTGGAAAAAAAATGCATCACACATTCAACAAATTTTTGATTAGTCGGTCTATATACAGATACTTTTGTATATAGTCATGTTTACATATTTATTTATATACATTCGTATCAAATAGTTAACAATTCTGAGTAAATTTCTCTATCTCTCTCTCGTAACAATTAATATCAGTAATGGTAAATAAAAAAATTTAATTAATAGTACTAAATTTCTATTAAAAAGTACTAAATAAATTTTTAAAGATAGAATTTATATTTTTTTTTCTCAAATAAAAATTTAAGTACAATTATTAAGTAAAATTAGTAAAGAAATTTTTCATCAAAAATTTCTTTAGTAAAATTTTTCATCAAAAATTTCTTTGGTAAAATTTTTGATCAAAAATCTCTTTAGTAAAATTTTTCATCAAAAATTTCTTTAGTAAAATTTTTCATAAAAAATTTCTTTAGTAAAATTTTTCATCAAAAATTTCTTTAGTAAAAATTTTCATAAAAAATTTCTTTGGTAAAATTTTTCATCAAAAATTTCTTTAAATTTCTTTTCTTTCATCAAAAATTTCATTAGTAAAATTTTTCATCTAAAATTTCTTTAGTAAAATTTTTCAATAAAAATTTCTTTAGTAAAAATTTTCATCCAAAATTTCTTTAGTAAAATGTTTCATCAATAATTTTTTTAGTAAATATTTTCTTAAAAAATTTCTTTAGTAAAATTTTTCAGCAAAAATTTCTTTAGTAAAATTTTTCAGCAAAAATTTTTTTAGTCAAATTTTTCATCAAAAATTTTCTTTAATAAAATTTTTAATCAAAAATTTCTTTAGTTTAATTTTTGATCAAAAATTTTTATAGTAAAATTGTTCATCAAAAATTTCTTTAGTAAAGTTTTTCATCAAAAATTTTTTTAGTAAAATTATTCATCAAGTTTCTTTAGTAAAATTTTTCATCAAAAATTGCTTTAGTAAAATTTTTCATAAAAAATTCCTGTACTATGTCACTGCAGTATTATTAAATAAGTAATGAGACTAAAAACTGAAACGCCGTGGTATAGCAGGTTAGTCATCCGCCTAGCATACCAGAGGTCCCAAGTACGTTCCTCGGCCAGACCCACTTCAAAAAATTAATTTTCAAAAAAAGTGTTCACCTCATAACTCAGCTAGCCACTGTTTAATGAATATTAGGCTATGCAAAACTTCTCTAACTAATGCATTTGCCGTTCGGAGCCGGAGTTAAAACGTAGGTACTTTTCAATGAGTCTAAAAATAGAATCGGATGCAGCTCATTGTCTGAGGGAAGTACCCCTTGTTCCAATTGGAACGTTGTGGGAATTATGTATGTATGTAATGAGACTAAAAAGTTAGGATTTTAAATTTAATGAAATTTAATTTTGCTATTACAATTTTAAGTACTTATTTAATAGTACCAAAAACCTAATTTCAAATTCACCATCTCTCTTAAACTTTATTTAATAATTCTCTCGCTCTCTTTGTTATGTTTGGAAATTTCAATTAATGGGTAAATACTTTCAATTTACTACTATAACTCGTACTCTATCAGACAAATAGCCATCCAGCCAGCCAGCCCGCAGTCTTTTAACTAGGAGAATTGAATTGAATATTATGTACCCGTACCCATACGACGAGTACTATATACAAGTTCAAAATTATTGTACTCATAGTTATAAGAGTCGCCTGATGATGAATTTGTGTACGTTTTTGTGACTTGATGTTTTCAACATTTTGTTGAATCTATTTTCTTTTTTCTTCATTTGCAAAATTTCAGTTGTATTTTGAGCGTTGAAGTTAAATTTTCTACACAGTCGAAATGTTGAAATAAAGTGGGACCGACCGACAACTGATTTTTTTCATATTGAAAAAGTGAAAAAAAAACAATAATATAAAATTTCACAATAAAAAAATGATACTTTTAGTTTAATTGGAAGAAATTTGTTACTTTTAAGAAATTTAAATTAATAAAACAACAAATTTAGAGTGAAAAATATAAGTGCGGGTACATATATGAAAAAAAGTAACGAAACGTTAATGGTTTTGAATTAATTAATTTTTGGTAAAAAAAAGTAAGAGCTTTTTTATATTAACTAATTAGTAATAAAAATTTTATATAACAAACATTAAAACAAATTTAAATTCTTATGTGTCTCCCAAACCCCATAAAAAATAGTCACGTTTTCTCTTTTTTGCAATTAATAAACTGGGCACAAAGTTATAAGCTATTGCAGTAAATTCCCCTTTGGCCCACTACATTCGGTCCCTAGTGAGAAACTAAACTATTAATGGTCTGACAATGCCACTTATTTTCACTAAAGTCTGCAGTATTTAATAATAACAAAAAAGAAACGATGACTATTTTAGTTAATTTTATTTTAAATGGAAAAAATTTAGATTCAAGTGCAAATTGATAAGATAATATTCAATGTTTATGAATTTATATTAAAAAACTGACCAAAAATCGTTTATTATAAAATATTTTTTTAATTAGTTTTTATTTTTAAGCTTAGTTGAAAAAAAAATCTGTTAAGCAGAAGAAAGTTTTTTTATGATTTTTTATGTTTGAAGAGTTTGACGTTAAGTTTATTAGAAATCTGAGAGGGGTGAAGAAATATTGTGTGTTTAACTTGGAAAAAAGATTGTAAATGAAGAAATGATTTAGCCTACAGTGAAAAAACAATTTAATATGTCTATAAGGTGTGTTCCGAAGAAAATTTGTAGTTGTTTAAAGTTATAAAACATAAATTAAATCGTGCAATAGAAAATGTTTTTAAAATATAAAAATTTATTTAAATATTGCTCAAACTTATCGGACATCAATTTATTCAGTTTTTATAAATACACTAGCTGAAATAAGTTTGAATCACATTACACAAAAATCGAATTAATTTTGAAACATTTTATTGATTTTCTCCGATCAACACATAACACACTGCGACAAAAAAAGTTAAGTAAAAGTTTCCGGGATGTTATACCATTTTTCTGGTGGGTACTGTCGAGTAGAACAACAATCTGTTTTTGGAATTTTCAAAACACCACCAAAATCTGGAGTTACGGATAAAAACCCGGTTTTTCATACCCGTATGCACTTATCACCTCGCAACTTAGATAAATGCCAACCGAATTAAAGTTTTTTGAAAGATATTGAAATAAGAAGCTTAGCTCTTTTCAACGATATACAGTTTCTTAAAATATATTTAAGATACATATGTTATTTTTAATACCAAATATATTTTTTTCCGTTTTTTACACATTTTTCTATTTTCGGGAAAATATATAAATTTTTGTCGCAGTGTGTAATCAAATGCATAGTTAACGATTCAATTCATTTTTAACAATTTTCATTGGAGCCATCTATCGTAAATTAATCGTACCAAATCTTTATCGACTCATGCGCAACAACTTTGCTAAATAATAGCATGATCAAATGAACAGTTTACGATTTAATTAGTTTTGAGTAATTTTCAGTCGCGCCACCTGTCGGAAATTAGTCATACCAATTTAGAAACTTTCGTCGGCTCATGCTCAACAACATTGCTAAAGATCATAGTATGATCAAAAGCACAGTTTACGATTTAATTCACATTCTCATTGGCGGACGAATCCGCGTTCGAGCATAGTCTGCAAATATCCTGAATTGCTTCATACCATCTATTTAGACTAGAATTCAGGGCGCAGTGGCCAGTTAGAAAACCTATGCATTTCCTAAAACTAGTTCTGCTAAGACCTAGCAATGGCTTGGTCTTGCGTATATTTAAGTAGGGAAGATATATATATCCTTTAAAAAGTTTTAGATATAAGTGTTAGGAGCTCCTCGAAAGAGTTGTTCTTTTGCTTTACCAATATCTGTTAGACCAATTTTTCTTACTGATCCATGTTTACTTTTAATGTGTAGATCTTTGTTGTACCGTTTAATGACATTTAAAATATTGCGAGAATCAAGCTTCAGATTTTTTGTTATTTTTTAAAAGTCTAAGGATTTTTTTTTAAGTTTTAATTAATTTTACCTGTACTGTTTTGTTTTGCTGGGCATTTTAAACGAATAACAATTGAAAATTAATTAATTAAAAAAATACTGTGATATCTATAAAAGATAAAGTTATTAAAATTACGGATAAGTTTTTCCTAAAATAGTAAATGCTTTATTCGGAACTCTCCTCACTACCATCTATAAATATATCGAGCCCTTAGATTAAAATGATCGCAAACGACAGCAAAAATATTGATCGTAAGCGACAAAACATTTTAATTTAATAAAATGGGGCAAAGTTTTGGTGCATAACATTTTTGTTTTTTTTTTATTAGTTTTCTACTTTTGACAAATTAATTAAATTTTTTCCAAATTCTTTAGAAGTTATGGTGCAAAGTATTGTATTTATATTAAGTTATTTAGTTTAAATTCAATAACTTTTAAACCACTGGACGGATTGTGACGCAATGTGCAGAAATCGGCAAACGGGTAGTTGGAGTATTATATCAATTTTTAAAAACATCTATTTTCTACAGTGGGTCAACGTTGAGCACCTCTTGTATGTAAAGCCTATTGGTCCGTATAACTTTCAAAATATAAGCATATTGAAAAGTTTTTTACATGTTCGAAAATTACTTAAGAAAGAAACAAAAATATATTAACTGTACTACGATATCTCTAATAGTTTAAGAGATATTTAACGGAATGTCGTTTACGATTATTAAAATCTAAGGGCTCGATATCTAGGGTTATATAAACGATTTGGTTAAGGCCTGTGGGGTCAATTTGTGACCATCGGTAAGTGACATTTGTACACAAATTTTAACCTAAATAAAAAAGTTAACAAGTTAAGTTTTGCTAGAAATTATTGTTTAAATGATGACAATTTATTTAACTACAGTAAAACCGAGTTTTTTTTCATCTTGATTAAACAATTTGTCAGTTAATTGTGTGTCTCGTTATTGAGGCATAATTGAGTCATTTGATTTATTAATTTCCCTCTACCCCAATAGTCTAACTGATCATTAGTCATTCAGTCCCCCTGTGTTCTATACTACTCGCACCATCTAGTTTTAGTTTTCGCAAACTAAGCCATTCGACTGTCTTGATCGTCATTCACAATCAACGTGCAACAAATGAATGTTTCGTTGCAGCTTGATTTTTAATTAATTTTGATTTAAATCTACTGCATTATTATTATTATATTTAAATTGTTCACTTCCTGCAACACAAAAGTACGTACTTATTCGATTTGAACGTTTATTTTAAGTTCACATGCCAAAAAAAAAAATAAGCAGAACAAAACCGAACAAAAAAAAACTGATCAGATTGTTAACAATTATTTATGCAAATTTGTAAATGTCTGAAATCGAATTGATTTTAAATTGACACTTTATAAGTATTTAACGTTTTACAAACATTTATTCATTTATACAATTTATATTTGTATGTAAAACAAAAACCCTGATGGGTATGTCACTAAAATTTTGAATGAATAATTAATGACAATACTTACGCATAACATATACATATGTAAGTAACTTGTGACAGGATTGAAACCGTTAACAAGTGGTTTTAAGTTTTGTACATACATTTACTAAAGTTTTAGCATAAGGTTAATTTTTTAGTACTAAGTTCAAAACTAAGTGCCATATATAATTTTTAGTACCATCATTTATTTTTGGTACCAAACATATGCAAATTTCAGTTAAAATTAAACACAAATAAATTTACTCCACAAGTATCAATGAACTTAAAAAATACATATGTACATGAAAACAAGATACTGATCTCTTTTACACGTGTGACCCTGAATATGTAAATCCGAGAGGGTATATTTTACACATTGTGAGGTGACGAAATATAAAATTTTTTCGCTTTGCTGGAGTAGATTTAAATATTAGTCTTAACTTACAGAAATTACGTATATTTAATAAAAATTTGTTTCAATAGAAATAAGGCTATGTTAAGTTTTCCTTTTTTTATGTCGGTGCGCCACTTTATACATAATTTTGCCTTTTTGCCAGACTCTTAATAAAATCAATTTTAAATTTCTTTACTTTACAGACCCGTTTATTTCCTAGCAACACTTCACCATTTCGTCGAGTCTGGGAACAATCCTCCTTACGTACACCACGTTCCGATAAGTATGCATTGTGTCCTAAGCAGAAAAGTCCCGGCTTACGTTGTTCAGCTTCCATGATTGCATCCGAAAGTAATGTCTTTAATAATATCTCGTCAGATCATATGCAATGTTCCACATCACATAAGACTGCTGAAATGCCTATGCGTACACAGTCGGATAAGTTGATTTGCGCACAGAGTCATGGCGTCAAGTCATGGGCTAATTCATTTGAGCATTTGCTGGAAGAACCAGCTGGTTTAGTTACATTTGCCGAGTTTCTTAAATTGGAATTTTCAGCAGAAAATATTTATTTTTGGACTAGCTGTGAACGTTACCGCAATTCAGAGAATCTTAGTGAAAGGCAGATCCAGGCCAAGCAAATATTTCAAAAATATATAGCTAATGGTTGTCGGGAACCTGTTAATCTAGACTCGCAAACTCGGAATTTAACAGAAGAAATGTTAAGAAATGCTGAACCTCAACTTTTTGCGGCAGCTCAAAAACAAATCTTTCATTTAATGAAATTCGATAGCTATCAGAGATTTATACGCTCCGAATTGTATAAGACTTGTGTGCAAGCTGAGGAGAAGGATCAGCCTTTACCATATGGTGCTGAAAATTTGGATGCTTTATTGAAGACAAATTTTTTACAAAGTGCCTCACCAAAGGTTGGTTCAAAAACTTATTTTTTTGCATAATAATTTTAATATAATTAAGGAACCTATTTATTTTTAGTTAAAAAAATCGGCCAGCAACGCCGAAGATCGCCGCCGTAAAATAGTGTTACCATGGCATCGTAAAACTCGAAGTAAATCGCGTGATCGTGTGGATCTCTTAAGTGAAGAAAATCTCAATAGTAATAATGATTCATCCGATAGCAGTTCGAATACATTAAATACATTGTTAGTGCCTTCTTCAAAACTAGCCTTGATGTCCTCCACACTTCCAGCTAAAACTAAACCACCTTCGACTGATATTGGGGATACACAGCTACAAAGCTTGAGGTCTTCTTTACCCACTTCTCTGAAAGCTGTAGAGACGGGTTGCTCTTTGTGCAGGGTGAAGTTTTGTGATGGTGCTACCACAATTGTGCAGATAAAGCCCAACGAAACCATACAGCAACTGGTGGAACGTGTTTTAGAAAAACGTGGCCTTCGCTACAAACTATATGAAGTGATGATTAAAGGTCATAGCAAAGCTATAGATTTACAAGCTTCCACCCAAGAGTTGGCAGGCGAAGAAGTTGAAATCGAACAGAGAATTACTTTTAAACTCTATTTGCCTGATCCCAAAGTAATTTCAGTTAAAAGTAAACCAAAGAAATATCTACACGAAGTTGTAAGACCTATTCTACAAAAATACAATTATGATTTAGACGCGGTCGATGTTTTACGTCGTGACAATAATGAAAAACTTGATCTAAGTCAACTGGTGACTACAGCCGATGGCCTACGTTTACAGATTATTATAACTACAAAAAAAAATAACGAAGAGGGGTGCTTAGCTGATTATCAAAATGATAATGTTTCCATGAAATGGATGAAATCTAAGGAATTAGCTAAGGAAATAGTGGCACGTAATGCCATGGGTAATAGTTTACGTAATAACTTGCTTAGCTCCCAAAATAATTTAGATGCAATAACAAATAGCATTTTCAATGATATTATTCAAGATAAGGCAAAGCCAGAAGGTGAATTAAAAACAACAGATCAGTATTCCATAAAGGTGAGTTTAAAATTGTATTTGAAGATAAAATATTGTTCACAAAAACTTTTTATCAAATCATTTAATCATAACTAATAATACATTTTTCCCAATTTCAGTCTGAGGAATGTGGATCCGAAGCATCCTCATTTTTTGGCACAATTAACAGCAAAAAAGATGCCCATTTTATGTCAATGATGCGACTGAAAAATAAGAATATTTTAGCAAATAGTCAACATTCCACGGAAGCCAATATGTCTTCTTCAAGTTCACAAACATCAAGTGAATTTAATAAACCCATTATAGCCAAATTAAAAGCAGGTGTAAAGTTACAAGTTACTGAAAGAGTTGCAGAAAAACAAGGTGTGTATTAAATTTGAAACGATATTTTTAAAAATACAGAGTAATTAACATTAATTTGTTTATTAATTTCAGATGAACTACTCATGAGCTTAAAAACACGCTTAGATCGTCAAAACTCTTCCGAAAGTAACGACAACGGTAATGAGAACGATCAAATGTCCGCTGTTAATCTACGTCGTGTAAGAGCTAATTTAAGTCCCGTTAATAAAACAAGTCCCTTAAATGAACGTCCCCTAAGTTTAGAAAGGCCTCAGCCCTTAGCCAGACATTCTCTAGGTAATAAAATCCAAATAAATAGAAATTCTAGTGATTCGACAAATCATAATGAAGCTGATGGTACCGCAAATGCAGCTAACAAGGGACCCCCACCATTACCGCCAAAGCCAAAGGTTTTACCAACTAAACCCCCTAATTGGGGTTTCAATATCTCTGACCAAACAACACTCCAATAGCATTATTTTAATTGTATTCTATACTTGTATGTTTAATTATATCTAAATAATTTACCAAATAATCGTTATTTTGTATATAAAAGTTTTTTTTTTAATTAAGCGATAAATATATCCAAAGTATTTAATACTATATAAATTTAATGAAAACAAACCTGAATTTAAAAATTATTTACTTACGGACTTATGAGAGTTGCCAGCTGATTGACCTAAGTAAAGCTGCCATACTATCAGGGAACATGTGCTGGCAGCGCTTTAAGTACATTGCCAAACTATAATAAAATATGGTAAGAAATGGTGTCTTCTATTTCAAAATTTTTCGGAATAAAATTTTTTTAGCAACAAAAAATTTTCTATAGAAAATATTTGTGGTATAACAATGTTTCTGTGGAAATTTTTTTTGGTATAACAATTTTTCTAGCGAATAAACGTTTTGCGATAAAAAAATTTAAAATTTTTCGGTATAAAAATTTTTCTATAGAAAGTTTTTCAGAATAAAAATTTTTGTCTAGAAAAATTTTTCTATAGAAAAATTTTCTGTATAAAAATTTTTCTATAGAAAAATTTTCTGTATAAAAATTTTTCTATAGAAAACTTTTCTGTATAAAAATTTTTCGATATAATAATTTTTCTATAGAAAAATGTTTCTATAGAATTAAAATTTTTCGGTATAAAAATTTTTCTAAAAAATAATTTTCAGTATAAAAATTTTTCTCTAGAAAAATTTTCAGTATAAAAATTTTTCTATAGAAAAATTTTCGGTATAAAAATTTTTCTATAGAAAAATTTTCGGTATAAAAATTTTTCTATAGAAAAATTTTCGGTATAAAAATTTTTCTATAGAAAAATTTTCGGTATAAAAATTTTTCTATAGAAAAATTTTCGGTATAAAAATTTTTCTATAGAAAAATTTTCGGTATAAAAATTTTTCTATAGAAAAATTTTCCGTATTAACATTTTTCTATAGAAAAATTTTCGGTATCAAAATTTTTTTTTAGAAAAATTTTCAGTATCAAAATTTGGAACAAGTCTAGATCAGGTGAACTGCACCGATTTTTTTGAAATTTTTTTTTTTCTGAAAGGGACTTTAAATAGCTTTTGTTTGAAAAATTTTTAAGATCGGTGCGGTTCACCTGAACTAGACTTAAGCCCAAAATTTTTCTATAGAAAAATTTTCGGTATCAAAATTTTTCTATAGAACATTTTTTGGTATAAAATTTTTTCTATTAAAAATTTTATTGAAAATTTTTCATAAAGAAAATTTTATTGAAAATTTTTCATAAAGAAAATTATACATGGAATTTTTTGCGAAAAACGTTTATGTAAATAATTTGTCAAAGAAGTTTTTGACATAAATATTTTTAAATTATTAATAAATTTCGTAAAAAAAATTAAAAAGTACATTTTATCATTACTTTAAACTCATCCAAATACAACCCTGTAAATAAACGTCCATGCATTTTGGTACTCGTTATTCAATAATAAACAATTACAATATATATTTACAATTCTAAAAGAAATTCAAAAATAACGAGGACGCGCGGTTTGCTTTTGCTACTAATAAAATATAAAAATATTAAAGTATAAAATATTTTGCCAATAAAAAAACTCTTTGAACTGAAATGGAGACTCCTAAACGTGTACTAAGAAATTTACATCTTAATAATGCCAGAGAACCAAACACGCCATTTAAGGTGCCAGCATCGCCTTTAATGAAAAGTTTGGGTTATGGCACGGGTGTCAATGTTTATTATTTGGAGCGCTCCCCACGAGCTACAGGCCAAGTGCGTTCTCCATGGGCTATAAAAAGGGTATCCAAACGAACTCAAAATACCAATAAAGAATTTTCCAAACTCTTTAATGAAAGGATAGTTAAAGAGGCGGAGATACTACGCCAACTAAATCATCCAAATATAGTAGGTTTTCGAGCCATAACGCAGGACAAACAAGCTGGCGTAGATACATTGGCCTTAGAATGCTGTAGTACATCGTTAGGTAATTTATTGGAAAATCGTTTGGATAAAGAAATGGATGCCCTACCGGCAAAAGATATTAAAAAAATGATTCTTGATATTTCCGATGCCTTGGATTATCTACATACTACAGCTAAAATTTTGCACGGAGATTTAAAATCTCATAATGTTTTGGTTAAGGGTGATTTTGAGATTTGTAAACTTTGCGACTTTGGTGTCAGTCTACCTTTGAACAAGGATGGGGTGATAAACTTTAAAGAGAATCCCCAGCTCAACTATGTGGGCACAAATTTATGGTCGGCCCCGGAAATCATTCGAGAAGACGATATTATTGACAGTAAAGCTGAAATTTTTAGCTTTGGACTTATCATCTATGAAACTTTGTCTTTAGTACCACCACACACTTTAAACTTAGATGACACAGAATCTGAAATAACTTTAGATGAAGATAATGAAGAGGAAGATAAACCTGGAGACTTTACTCGCATGGAAATGGCTTTTGGCACGAGACCACCATTACCACAGGCATTTGATCTGCATGATGATTATAATATAATAGTCGAATTATTTTACTTGTGTACAAATTCTTCGGCAGAAAATAGACCATCAGCAAAAATTATACATAACTCTTTGAAGAAAGAAAAGGTTTCAGAATGATCTATTATTTTTATGAATTAATGTAATATGTATTTCTAGTTAAGAGGTTTTTAAATGATTAATTTTATTCAAATTATTTTACAGAAACTATTTAAATTTTATAATAAAGTTATACGATAAAAAAAATAATTTTTTTTATGAGCGATTACCAAAAAAAAAAAAAATTAAACAAAAAGTAGAGGTGTAATTAAATAACTTAAAACATGCCTTTACTTTGCTTAAAGGCGGCACCAGATTTACGATTGTGGTTAGCTCGTGAGGATTTGTTTGCTTCCTTCTTTTGGCGGTTACGCAAAACATCTTTTTCCTGGCCTTGGCCCTTGCTACGACCTACCACGTCTTGTGCTTGTTGTTGCGGAATAAAATTTCCTTTCTTTGCCCATTTCGCCTGACGTTTAGCTTCATATCGTGCTCTAATATCCTCAGGATTTTCACAGAAGTTGTTACTTTTATTGCGTTGCTGTTGATCGACTTGTTGGTTAGAATTTTCCTCTTCACTTTCGCTTTCTTCTTCTGATTCATCGACAACATTAGCCAAAACCTTTTTAAGGTCTTTTGACTTTACTACGCGTGTTTCACTTTCCAATAGTGCTTCATAGCTGTCATCGTATTCATCATTATACTCGTCATCTTCTGGGTCTCTTTCGCTTACCAGGGAATACTCTTGATATCGATGTTTAATTGCGGCCAAATCTCTTTTATCATCCAGTAATTGGGTGGCATTTTGTGGAGCATTCGGGAAACCCTTACCTTGTTTTATAATGCATTGAGGATTGTCTTGTGTCATAACATCGTATTTATCACCATCATAAATATTGAAATGCTTAATGCCGGTCTGTTCATAGAGTTTGTCTTGAGGATCTGGAGGTATATAAACCTCACTCTGATCAGCATGTACTAGATCAGGCGGCAAATTGCTTTCCAAAACTGCAGCTATTGCCTCTTCACTTGAATCATAACGAGATACAAGTCGCCTAACAAAACCTGTACCTAAATGCGGTAGACACTCTAAAACCATAGTAACATCGAGTTCTATATCTCGTTCTGAAGATGGTTTACTTTTCGTTTCTTCTTGCTTATGTTCCATTTTAGGTTCAGCTTCGTAAGGATTATCATACGAATTGCCTAGATCTTGATGGTCTATTAAGTTTTGTAAATGGTTTATTGTGCCCTTAGCCATGGTCTCAGCTTCCTTTTTATAACCGTGTACTACAAAATTAGCTTTGAAAGTGTCTCTAAAAGTTTAATAAAAGTTATTTATTTTATATTATCAGAATAGAACAAAACATACAAATCCTTGCAAGCTTGCTTTAAGATTTCCATATCCAAAGCCACAGAAAAATGTTGCTCATAATCTATTACAAAAATCTGCTCAGACAAACACTCAGTTAATAGCCCAATGAATTCCTCAGTGGCAAGAATACTTGATTTGCTGAAATGTTAATGATTAAATTTACAATATAGGCATAACTACATTGAAACTTACGGCTTCATTAAAACCTCCTCGACATAAGAGTAGGCTATACTTCGGAATGCTTGCAGGAACTGCAAACGAGCTTGATTTAGCCAAAGTAAACTTTTGGCCGACTCATTAATGAGATAAATATTTTTATACAAAAATGTCAAAGTATTATCATAAAAGTTAGCTATAGTCTGACCCAACTTTATTTCACCGCAAAGTCTACGAACAGTTGGACAAACATCCAGAAGAACACTTAAGGTAAAGGCGCAATCCAATGTATACAATGCCACATCATCAAAGGGCGTTTCGCAATTATCATCAGGTAAACCACCGCCAGCACCCTCAAAACCTTCATTCTCGGTTTGTGTCTGAATAGAACGAAAGGCGGCTCTGAAGAAATTTAATGCTGCCATTAGATCTTTTTTATAATTGGGTTCAATATTTAAGAGAGTCTCAAAGATTTTACGCAATAAAGCGGCGTTGTCGGAAGTAGAGTTTCCCACGGCCACCAAAAGATCAAAGAGCATAGGAACCGAAATAAGATAGTTTTTATAGATTAATTCTCGCATATCATCTTTTTTTAACCAGGATTCAGCAGATTCCTTAGGTGTTAATATGCGACATATAATCCGTAACACCAAATTAAGCAATATTTCATAGAGCTCTTGCACATCGTCGCTGGGAGGCTCTGAGCAAATATTTATGTAAAAAGGATTAGCTTTTTGTAAAAAAGAAACTATGCAGCCCAATGCGGATTTTTGGAATACCATATATGACCAAAATCTAGAAAAATTAATTTTTAGAGTTAAAAGTAGATGACGGCATTTTACAAAGAATCAATTCAAATTGTTGTACTTACTCATGATGTTTTAATGCTAACAAAAATTCCAAATCGTTTTTGAAATTATCAGCCTCATGTTGCCATTCCTGCAAAGCAGCATCAGTTTTATAATTACCTCCAGCTACCACCAAGCCGGTGTAGTTGGAAAATATTGAGCGGGGAGCCCAGAATTTGTCCTAACATTTATATACACAAATAAATATTCATAATCCTCCACAATCAATAACAATAAACTCACCAAAGCACAAACATTTTTCTTTACTCCATCTTCAGCAACAACATTAAAGTATAAATCCTTTAAAGATTTATTTTCAGGATTCTAAAATATAAAATTGCTTATTATTTCTTGTAAAGTTAATGTCAAACAAAAATATTTACCTTAACTTCTTTAACGATATTTGTTGGCATATTGTGAAATAATAAATTAATTTTTCTCAATCTAAAAGAAAAATTTATATCTCCCTTTTTGTTTTGATTACCTCTGTAGGAAGAAAACAAAGAGGAGAAAATAATAATGTTGTTGTAAACAGTTGTAAACAGAAAGTAGTATTTTTTGAAAAAAGTGTAGGCAACTGTAGTTTTAATGTATATGTAAAACTGACACAAGTTTTAAAATAATTACGATGACACAAAATAAATACATAGTTTTTGAAAATTCGAGATTAAAGTCTGTTCTATTTTACGAATTTTAATTTTGATAAGAAACGAAAATTCGAAAATCTGTTGTGCCTCAATATATTTTTGTTATATCCAAAACATTCCTTGAAAAACGCCAAGAAGAACCCAGCGTTTATTGTGTTTTTTGATATTGGCAACCCTGCTGCATTGTGTATGAATGATAATTTTGGGAGAAGAAAAAATTCTTCACGGAAAAGTTCTTGTAATTAACAAAAAACGGAAATAATTATTAATATTTTGTATAATTGTTTATAAAAAATTGTCAAAATTAAAATAAAACTGGATAAAAGAAAGATGAGTGGCACACGTTTCGCCCGAACAGGGCGTTGCAGATTTCTGGTGTGTTTGGGTATTCTAGTTCTAATGGTAGGTATGGTGGCTATATTCCATAGCTCCCAAGTACAACTAGATGAAACACGCGAACAACGTTTGCATTGTGAGCAGCAACAGGAAGCATTAAATGAACGTTTAACAAGTAAGACCATGAAATGAATTATGTATTAAAAAATATTGTACTATAGTATTACTGAACCCTTAAAGCTTTGGTGGAACAAAAATACCATTTGGAAAGAAATCAAGAACGTGAACGCACCGAACAACTGGAAACTAAACGAAATTTAGAGCAAAAGCTTAAAGAATTAGAGGAAAAATACCAGAAAGAACAAGTGGAACAGCAAATGCTTTATGATAAATTAAAGCAAAGTCATAATCTTTTGCAAAGTGATCATAAGCATTTAAGGGAAGAAACACAAAAGGCAACTAAACAGCAATTGGATAATATTAATGATCTGGAGAAAAAACTTCAGTCGATTAGATCAGAGCTACAAAAGGAGAAGTCTAATAAATCGGGAGAGCTAATTGAATTGAGGGTATGTAACTCTAATTATTAAAAGTCAGTTACCTTCCGAAATATCAGTAGTAAAATGTATTTTTTGGAATACCATATTAAAACAGAAGGAAGGATAATAATTATTTTTTTTAGGAAAAATATAACATTGCTGAACAAGAGAAGAAACGCTTGCATGAACTATTATCAACAGACAGTCAACAACTACATGCACGCATCAAGGAATTGGAACAAATCGTTAACGATTATCAATCTCATGGCGAAAATAAGACTGGAGATAATTTGCGCAAATCAGTAGTACCAATTCCGGATATGCCATTGAATAAGCCCAGAACAAGTGAAATATCATTTAAACACCAAGATTTAGTGAGTGAAGGCGTTTACCATATCTCGGTAAACCTTACTAATAATAACAATAAAGAGATAAAAACGCTTAATGAGTGGAGTGGGGTGACAAATAGTAGTGAGCCATCATTTGCTCATGTAGGTGTTCAGGATAAACTAATACTACAACAGCAAACTACTAAAACATCATTACCATTACAAAATCCATTAGATACTAACAATGATATTAAGCCAATAATAGCTAAACATTTTAATGGTAGCCTTATATTAAATTCCGTTGAAAATTTTCAGATTGTACCCAAACCCATTAAACGCATAGCCGATGATGAACACCAGCAACAACAGGAAAAACCAAATCGGCAATTAAGTCAGGAAAATGATAAAAACCAAGTAGCTCCTTTAATTGCACCCAAAAATAAGGGCCAGGTAGCCTCTACAGCCATTTCTAAGTCCGAACAACAAATGCAAGCTGCTTCAGCATTAAATGCAACTTCAGCGAATGTTAGAACTGTACGCGGTAGTAGCACTAGTAGCAGTAACTCACCTCCTCTAGCATTGCCACCCAATCAACGTAAACTGCCGGAAAATGTTGCACCAATACCAGAAAATTTTGAAGATTTATTACAAAAGTCGAATAATGAAGCAATGAAGAGTAACGGCGATCCATCACACTTAGATGAAAATCATGATTTCAATGAAAACAAAAACGGTTTACCTTTAAAGTCTCCATTGAATAATAATAATTACGATTCTGGAGCTCATGAAATAAAGGATGCTCTGGCTGAAGGTGATTCAAATAATATTCAACATGACGATGACATCAACAATTTCTTTGACAACGATCAAGATCCCAAGGACCACAAACACAATGACAAGGACCTTAACGACGAAAAAGACGATGATGGTGGTAATGATGACGACGATGGCGGTTTAGGAGGAGATAATGATGGTGGTGGCATTTTGGGTGGTGCTGCTGCTGGTGATATAGCTGTCAAACACAACCAGCAGCAACAATTATTAGATGAAAGTCTTAAAAATGAAGTGGCTGATGATCAAGGAAAGGAATTCGGTGATGGTTTACGTTTAGATGAGGGTGCTATGGAAGAGGATGACGATGGTTAGTTATAATTAAAAAAATTAATAATTTAATGAAAAAAATAAAATTTAATATTACAGATGATTATTCAAATCCCTCGGCTCGCAAACAAGCTGGTGGTCAAGCCATACGCAATTAAGTATAGATAGGTAAGCTATAAATACGTATTACCGCATTAATAAAAACAAAATATACAATTTTGTATGATTTCTATTTTAAGATAAATTTAAAACGGGCTTAATATTAGCTATCTTTAACATAAAAGTATAAACCTTAGCAGATAGAGCAATCAGTTTTTTTTATCATTTCCTTTATTTTCATATTATGTGTTCATCAAAAACCCCAAAATTTATCTTGATACAAACATACACACACTCGCATAAATATGTATTCACTCGTATACTCCATATTTAAATTATATCGTACATAAATCGTTAAAAAATTATGAAATTCGTTATAATTTTATCAATTTTAATGTTTAATATAAAATTTAAAAAAATGTTCTATAAAGAAGCAACAATAGTTGCGTTAAAAAAATTGTGTTAATTGTATCTTCTTAAAAACAATTTAAATACGCCTTGTACTCTTTTAAGCATCGAATTAGATTTCTAGTTACTTCGGGGGAAAATTTGTACCATTTCTTCAAGAAACTTGGGAAATCCTTGCAGGCAATTTATTTGTCCTTTAGTTTCTTAGATGGTCCAACCCACAAATGTTTGATGGGGTTGAGATTAGTTGAATATGTGATGATCCAATTTTTGGCAGTATGGGGAAGCAGCCATTCCGCTCCATTATTTCAACATATGCCGAACCAGCATCCTGCTTTTCTGTGGACATTTTGCTAGGCAGAATTCAGAATTTTCCTTTAAAATTACGATTGGATACAAATATGTATATTTATGCGAGTGAGTGTACGTAATATTAAAAATCGATAATTAAGTATTTTTCCATAATAGTTTTAAGATTTTTATATATTTTTTTTATTTAATTTTCATTTGCTGCAAACCTTTCTATTAATTATAATAGTTTATTCTAAAATTAACACAATTATGTTCATTATAGATTTCATTTATTGTATTTATTTTAATCCACATCCTTTTTAGTTGATTACTGTGATAAATATGAATTTTCAAAAATATTAAATACTTTTTCTAAAGAAAATTAACAAAATGATGCAAATGTATTAGGTCACTTGGAGTAATTAAGTCTATTTTATTTGTTTTTGTATTGTTAAAAAGCATCATTTTGTAAAAAAGTGATCCATTTCTAATACTTTTATGTGTACTAAAGAATTATATAAAATTTTGGCACTAAAAAAATATGTATGCAACGATCATTATTTTCTAAATGAGTATGATCAGTAAAATTACGAACAAACTTATTAAAAATTAAGGTATTAAATAAAAACCATATAAAAACATTAATATTTATTTGTATTTTTTTTATTAAGTTACAATGAAATTAAAGAAAATTATGTAAATGAAAAAAAAGGTTTAATATAAATCGAATAGTAGCTTAAAATATTTTCCTTTTAAATAAAGCACATATCAAACATTTTGGAACATTTTATTTAAGCTGCTTTGCTCCCAATATTAAATATGATTTTTGTTTGTTTTTGTAATAAAATTTTTTATATAAATTAATAAACAGATAAAAAACATAAAACAGAAAAATAAAAATAAAGTTATGGAACTAGACACAAAAGATAAAATATTTTGAAGATAATGGTAGGAAAATACGTATTAAACTGAAATTTTTAAATGATCTATGCAAAATCATTCCTCATTGTGTGTGAGCTATAATCCAAGGATGCATAAGCACCTGATCCAGAGGCAAACGATTTTGTGGGTTCAAAACTAATAACTTGGATATAAAATGTGCTGCAGCCTTTGTAACATGATCGGGTAATTTATAATCAACTTTAATTATTTTCTTATAAGTATCATCATATTCGTTGGCCAAAAATGGAGCTCGGCCTACAAGCAGTTCATAGCATAGAACACCCAAACTCCAGAGATCGACGTTTTTTGTGTGTGGTTTACCTTGTACCATTTCAGGAGGCAAATAATCTAACGTGCCACAGAGTGTAGTGCGCATTGAATTCGGCTCATGAACTGACCAACCAAAATCTGCTATTTTCAAATCGCCCTTATGACCCAATAACAAATTTTCCGGTTTAATATCACGATGTATGACATCGCGTTCATGTAGATATTGTAAAGCCGACGCCAAAGACTTTATGTAAATAGCTGATTGACGTTCATCAAAACGCTTTAAGGGTTGAGCTTGCAGCTCCTTGAAGAGGGTCCCCTTTGGGGCGTATTCCAAAATTAGATATATGCGGGCTTCATCATGAAAATAGCCGTATAATCTTAAAATATGTGGATGACGAAGATGTGATTGAATTTCTATTTCACGCCTTACTTGATGTTCTACATTAGATTCATGAATTTGTTGTTTAAACAAGACTTTAAGTGCTACAACAAATTTTGACTCCTTTTCTCTTGCCAAATAAACGTTTCCGAATTTTCCGCGTCCCAAAGGCCGGCCGATATCGAAATTATTTAAAGACCAGATTCTCTTAGGCTCTTTTTTATGTTCTAGAAAAATTTTAAATATATTTTTTAGTTATTTTTTTGTACTCTATCGAAGCTACCCAAAACAGGCCGAAGTTGTCGGAAACACTTTGTATAAGTTTGGGTTGTTTCGTTAAATTAAAGGAACAAACATTTTTATTCTAAATAAAATAATTTTCTTATATATATTTTTTTTAGTTTTGAAATAGAACTTTTAAATTATTTTTAAATTATCTTTAAAATAAAAATTTGGATGGACAACCAGCCCATCGGTTTGCTTTGAGGTTTGTGTTTTACGAATATATCTGCACCTCACAAATATCAAAACCTCAAATATCCAATTATATAAATATAAATGAACTTTGGGTGAAAATAAGAAAACATTAATTAATTATATCTTACCAGTCTTATTTTCATTAGTTTTATTATTAGTACCACATGCAGTTGCTTCTTTTTCTACTTTCTTTTCAATGTTCGCCGGTATATCCTTTATCGGTGCTTTAGCATTGTTCTCTTTACTTTGTGATTTAGATGCATTTGACGTCTGTATAGTCTCCTTTTTGCCTGCAACGGCCTCTACTATTCTTGTTGAAGTTAATGGAGGGTCCTTTTTGCCTGCAACAGTCTCAGCTATCCTTGTTGAAGTCATTGGAATGTTACGCTGCAAAGGTACGGTGGGTTTTACAGCTGCTGTCGTATGTGTGTTCGTTTTCCCTGCGTCCATTGGCTGTATTTAAAATGTACAATTCCTAAATTTCTAATTTTAATTCCTATAATCCAGACAAATACCTTTTTTACAGCCATTTGACCGGGACGCTGACTCGCGCCAACATGACTTTTTGGATTTTGTCCTGTCTGTTGTTCTGCAGCAGCTCTTGTGTGATTTTCTTTGCCCCTTATAGGGATTGTGGGTTTTTTATACATTTTAGCACATAAATTTTAATTTAAAGTTTAACAAAGAAAATCTATTTGTTCGCGTAAAAGAAATTTATCAAAAAATAAGGAAAAAGAGGAATGCTTAAATGAACCGTTTGAATTTTTAAAACAGATGTGTATGAGTGTGTGTTGGTGAAATGCAGTGGCAATGAAATGAACAAAAATAAATGTCAAAAAATGCAACGCTGTTAAAAATACACTAAGAAAAACTAATCGTGATTACTTTTCTAGAGAAATATATTACCCTCAATGTTGCAGTAAAAATATGCACATGTTTCTGGTTTTAATAGTTCCTTTGAATAGTGTTACATTTTTTGCAACTAGAAACTAAATTAAAATTTTTGTTTTTAGCATTTTTTTTTATTTGTAACTTTATTAACATTTTTATGAAATAATCATTTACTTGGGGGTTACACGATCAAGTTTTGCCTTTCAATTTTTAATACATTCACACTTCTTTACCAATACACTCATACTTTCAAAAATTGAAACAATCTTGCTATCAACATTTCTTTCAAGAAAGTGTTTCAATTTACGTTCCAGAAAACAGCTGATCACAACACTTTGAACTATTTTTTGTTTTTATTTCTACAAATATTTTGCCGCCATAAGTTTTAGTTTGGTCTTTTTACAATTTTAGCTATTTAGTTGAAAAATAAAAAATATTGCTGCTGATTTCTTCTTGTTGATTGCATCTTGAAAATAAAATTGCTTTCAAGTCGCGTGCAGCCTTCGTCACAGTTCTCAATTTTAATAAATTTTAACAAGCAGTGTGTGTGAAAATCTTGAAAGGAAAACTTGATCATGTGGCTGCAGGGTAAAGCTCGAAAACTCGTTTAAGTAGTTTTCGACTTTAAAACAAAAAACTTAAGGTAGAATAATGCGAAAATATTAAAAATTAAAACTAAAAAATATATTTTATTTTTTTTTAATTTCTAAATTAACATTAGGAATGCGAAAAAAAATTTATTATTTTATTGTTTTTAATATTATCTTCTAATAAAATTTGTACCTAGTGTTCGTTTTTTTAAAGTTAATTGCAAGTGATAAATTCATTTGTCCCAAAAACTCATCAAGTGCCAAATTTAAATAATGTGAACGGTAAAGTTTTCGATGGCGTTTTTATTTTCGAAAACACCTAAAAACCTTTAATGTGAATAGACTATAAAACAAATTTTACACACAAAAATAAAGTAAACAAAGAGCTCATATTTATATAAAAAAGTAACAGATACTTTTATTGGGCCTTTTTGATGTTTGTAACTCTTGTTATTGGCTTTGTTTTAAACGGCACCCAGGCTATTGGAATAATTTTACCCTTTAACACTATAGATAAAATAGTTATAATAGGTTTATGCTGATGTTTTTTGAACTCATTAAATATTTGTCTACTTTCACACCAGTCAGGTTTGGCTCATCAGGTCTTGACTTTGTATGAGAAAAAGCTGACAGAATTGAAATTGATACAAACCTGACCTATCAAGTTTAGGAAATGTTGAAAATTTTTATGAAATTTAAGGAAAATGTTTCCAATTTAAATAAAAATTTATCATGTAAACCGGATGTGTTTGAAACAGCACTTAGTCTTTTACCTTCTATAAGTCGATTTATTACTGTTGTTGTTGTAACTGTGATATTATTGGTAATATTGCAGAAGTGTCAGTCCTTTGTCGGAGTCCTTAAGGTGGGCACACACTTCAACTGTTCGGTTTAAACAGATAGTGAGTGGGCAAAAACCGACGTTTTTTGAAACGTGCAAAATATCTGTCTCGTCTTGAATTTAACCGTCGGTTTTCACATGTGTTTGTTCTAAACTGCTCATAAGTGCTCCAAACAGTAAATGTAAAAATTGTTAATTTATGTGTTTACATACATTTGCATACATTATTTTGATTATTGCAATAAAGCAAAAACGATAGTGTATGTGCATGGACGTGTCAAGCCGTACATTTTTACCCGTTCGATTTAAACTGTTTAAAAGAACGAAGTGTGTGTCCACCTTTAGAGTTCCGCGTCGTTCCGGTACGAAGAACCGACTGTCGTGGAAACGATTTATTAATGTCTATCCTACGGTTCTCCATGAGAGCTTGTGATCAAAGTACAAATCACAATTTGAAAGATAATTTATTGAAATTTGGCACAGACATTTTGCTTCATACGAGAATATTCGCCTTTATTACACTGGATAGGGTTACTGTTTCGGGTAACTTTCTAGGGCTGCCTTCCCTTCCCCTTGTGTACTTAATTTTATTTCAATCGGTCCATATTTAAACAATGCATATTTGATTTCTGTTTAAGGTTACCCTGTTAAAAATGTTTGTTACGTTCCGTTAATTCCTTCCATATGATTCGATTATTTCATTTTCATACTATCTGGCAATATTCGCTAACGAAAATTGTCAGTTGACGGCTGATTTTTTGCCAGCGGGTTTTCTGAACGGAATTTTACAAAAAATTATTGGTTAAATTGTAATATTTAATCACAAATGTGTTAAAGAACGAAAAATATTTATTATTAAAAGTGTCAATTAAGTAAAATATTAAGAATACTTAAATAATATAACCTATAAAACGCAGGAAAACCCAACAAATTTCAAGTGAGTTTGACCCTCAAAAAAAACAAAATACCAACAACAATATAGACGTCATTTTTTACCTATTTTATTATTTTGTTGTTGCTTTTTTCTTGCAATTCTATAAATTAATATAAATTATGGTTGGCTAGCTGCTACCTATTATGTTTTCTAATAAAACGAAGAAGTGGCCTTTTTAATAACAAATTACGTAAATTGAAACGATAGATACAAAGTGAGGAATGTGTATATAAGATATGATAAATATAATAGATAATAAAATGATTGTTGCGTTTCTTCCTTGGCTCCTTTGAGTCTCACATTTTTCTGTTATATACCTAAATCAATTTATTGATTTTTTTGGGGAAAATTCTTTATTATGAGGATTATTACCTTGGACAAGGTACATATATCCAAAACGATTGTAGATCAATTATCATCCGCATATAAATGATTTCTCATACCAAACCTTAATCGCCACTATAAACAAATATTGTTACCAGGAAAGTTTTTTCAATTTTTTAATATCTTTATTGTTTTATATGCTACTACTACAGTTAAGAAGAACATTATTCGAAAATGTAGGCTTTTCGTAACTTCATCAAATTATGACAATATACATACAAACATTCCAAAACTGAATTTCATGACATTATCTTTAGCCTTGCCTAAAAACAAAGCTATAAATACGGAAAATATCCAATGGCAGTCTGCACTTTGTACCAATACAGCCCGGTATTTGAAAGATCATTTTTGATAAGGAATTGTAGGTTATGGAACACGCTCCCTATAAACTTAAGGACATTTACTAATGCAATTTCAACAATCAAGACTAAATATCTACAACATTTCAGTTAAAATAATAACTACTTTAACTATTGTTTTTCATCAATAATAATTTAAAAGTGTATGTGTACCTATATTAAGATTTTTATTGAATTTATGTATATATTTTCTCCATCACATATTAAAACTGTATTAATCATATATGGCCCAAATGGACTCGATTAAATAAATAAGTAAATAAATAAATAAAAAAATAAATAAATATTAAGAATTTATACCAAGTAATCCTATAGTCCTATATTAACGGCTGCCAATCACAAACAAGCTTATTCCCCTTAACAAACGATGCTTGTGCAAATTTTCCTTTATGCAATAAATTGGTTCTACTCTGTACCAAGAAGAATATCCCCATATATCTACGGTTATTATAGTTGATCATTTGCTACCTATACTATTATACATACAAATTTTAAAAGAAATGATATATGAACCCATGGCAGAACTACTATGTATGAACCTATTTTTCTGATCGTATCTGTTTATGTTCCTAATTCTTTGTCCATTTTTTAGGTTATCTTTTTTCCAATTCGTTTGCTCTCCTAAAAAGTCAATGTGTAAATAAATAATATAAATAAAATTGTGTTAATTGAAAAATATCAATCAAACTATAAAAATATTTTTACTATTTTATTAGCAATAACGTCGTCGCACATTGTCACATTTCTTGAAATTCGAACGCTAAAAATCCGGAGACCGAAAATAGTTATTATATTTAAATTTTCTTCCCGGAATTAATATATTGGCCTCAAATATCAACATTTTTTCATGAAATTTAAAACAAATACTGCTTATGTAAACTAAAATCACAGTACCAGATTTTGTTGATATCGGTCCACATTTGACCATAGCTCCCATACAAACTTATGTGTCAAAACGCTTTAAATGAGACAAATATCACTAAAACGCTCTTAAATCTGAAGATAATGGGAAACACACTTTTTGTAACAACTGTAATCAATTTGCCAAATTTCGAGATAATCGGTCCACATTTGACCCTACCTCTCATATAAGTCCAAATGATGGAAACAGCTTAAATATATAAGTTTGAGAAAATGTTTGTATGATAGCAAAATTTAGCAAACACCAATTTGTCTTTATGCAGGAAAAATAACACTTTTGACCTTTGTGGTGAAGGAAATCGTATGGTCGGGCTTGACCGACTATACCACTTTCAAATGTGACAGCGGGTTGTAAAAATTCATAGTGAGGTAAAATTGTAATTCGTAAGCTAAATTAAGTTTATAAATATTTGTAACTAAAAGATAAACATTTTTTTTCTCTAATCTTTCATGTTATAAAATTTTTTTGTAGGCAAATTTAAATTTGTTATAATGGTTTTTTTCCTTAAAAATTGCTTTTAAGAACTATTCGCCATTGTATTTCAATGTACCAATTGAGTATTTAATAAAAGAAATTTGAATCAAAGTTAATAAAAAAGTTCTGCAAGAGTACTTCAAAAAACAATGTGCGCCAAATTGCCGGTGATTAATTTTTTTCCGTATACCAAAACTAAAAAAAGGTTTCGGAAAGTTAGTTCGTGTTTTAAAGTAATTGTTCATTGATGTGAGTCAAAAAACAGTCAACTCTTGGAGCAAAAGTTAACTTTTAATCAAAATTAAAAATAACTGCAATATTATTTATTCAATTTAAACGTTTAATTTAATTCTTTAATAGAAGATAATTTTTGTCAGTAATATAAACATTTTTTCCTAATTTTTTGCTTTAAATCATAAAAATTATATTAAAACAAGTAAGAAAGTGCTATAGTCAGTCAAGCCCGCCATACGATACCCTTCACCACTAAGGTCAAAGGTGTTCTTTTTACTAATTAGAGACAAATATTTGCTAAATTTTGCCATCATACAAACATATTCTCAAAACTTACACATTTAAGCTGTTTCCGTCATTTGGACTTACATATATGAGAGCTAGGGTCAAATGAAGACCGATGATCTCGAAATTTGGCGAATTGATTACAGTTGTTACAAAAATTATGAATGCAAAAATAAACTTAAAATTATCATTATCTTCGGATTTACAAGCCTTTTAGTCCCATTTAGTGCGTTTTGAGAAAAGAGTTTGTATGGGAGCTATGGTCAAATGTGAACCGATTTCAACGAAATTTTGTACAGTTTAGGTTTACATAAGCCGTATATGATTTAAATTTCGTGAAAATATTGTGGCCAATATATCAGTTGCGGGAAGTGGGACCGATTTCGGAGAATTTCAATAGCCATGGTCCCATTATCAAACAAATGATCTGTGCCAAATTTCATCTTTAGAATTTCGACCTGTAGTTTGATTACAAGATTTACATGGGGGTCCAGCCAGCCAGACGGAAGGACGGACATCGCTAAATCGACTCAGAAAGTGATTCTAAGCTTATTGGTATACTAAAAGATGGGTTACATACATCAGCACAAACTTATAATACCCTTTCCACCTATGGTGGTGAAGGGTATAAAAATCGAGCTAACTTTTTAAATATCCCTTTGGAAGTTTTGGTCTTCTGCCTTCTAGTTGGTCTTGTACGGGAAAATAATTCTTGGCGCACAGCGTAACTTAAAAGTTTAAACATTCAAAATATGTACTTAGTTTTTAAAATTTTTAATATCTTTTAAATGAGACTATGATTAATTAGCCTTTGTAGATAATGACAGATAAAACTGTATTTTTAAGTAAATTGCGATAAATATTTAATCTGAATACACCCATATCAAACATAATTATTTAAACTTAGAAACAACATCAGATTTTAATCGTGTCTGACAATTTAAAGTTCCTTTAAGTTGTTACAATTTAGATTATTGACACATTTATTGTGTACATATATTATTTTACACTTATTTCAACAATAATAAATATTTTTAATTGTAGATTAAATAAGAGCAATATACGCTCTTATCATTTTTCCAATGATTTTCATTTAAGCTCATAAAAATAACCCGTCATTAAATTGAAATATTAAACACATTATGTAGAAATTAATAGCATGTTTTTATTTATAGTAAGATAATAAAAATTTAGTTATTTTTTGAAAAATTTCTTTTATTAGATATAAAAAAATGTTTGAAGTTTTATAGCGATCGTTTGATGAAACTAAATATTTTGAAATCAAAACTAGATTAAAATTAGAAAAAAAAAAATCGAAGCATTTTCATTTAAATTTTTAAAACATAGACTGGTTTAAACTAATTTTATGACAACTGTTGTTTTAATTAACAATCAATTTAAACCTGTATTTGCCTATTTTTGTTTCGTTTTAGAAATGTCGAACACAAAACAAGAACAACAATTTTCGTAAGTATCAAATTTTTTTTTTATTAAAATTAAATCTTTTTTATTAAAATGTAGTTTTTTATCTGGGGTGTTATTTTTTTGAATACACATATGATTAAAACAATATGAACTAATTTGTGTTTACTTTTTAATCGTTGTCTTTTCATTTTTATTTTATGTATCAAATGTTCGTGAAAATACAATTGTAATTATGTATCCTTTTTAAGCCCTTCACTAGCGTATGTATGCTGAACGCACATTAATTTAAGTGTTCACATCCTACTTTTCAGAGTCAATTATTTGAGCTGAAATTCACAAAAAGATAAAAAAAAGCTATTAGGAGTGTTCCGAATAAAATATGGGTATTACTATTTTAGACAAAACGTACTTATAGTGTAACAAATAATATTTATTTTTACATTAATGTTGTAAAATCATAAATTTCAATTGTTATTTCGTTCAAAATGAACGTGAAAATATAATCCATTATGGACTTAAAAAAAATAACAAAAAAAAAAAATATGATAGTTAGGTCTTACACTGTTGAATGTCATTAAAAAGTACAAGGAAGACCTAAGTATTTGAAGGAAAAGTAGATCAGGATAAAGAGAAGGTCGAAAAAATTTTAATAAAGCCAAAGAAGTCGAAAAATTTTTTCGAAGTGCTTTTATCAAAAAAACAGTTTGCCCCGTTAAATGGCACTAGAGGCAAATACATTCAACTGCTCAGAACTTTAAAATGTAGAAATTTATTGGACTCTTTTAAAAAACAAATTAAAGAACTCAGGAAAGGTGTCCTAAAACATGGAGATGTCGATCAATTTTTAAATACCAAATAATATGTCAATATTTTAATGTCAGATTAATTTGTACAATATTTCAATAAATTTCGTATCTCTAAGAATTTTTATTTAGAACCGTATTTGTTTCATTTAACTTGATACAACTACAAATTTTAATCGGAACACTTTTTACATCTTGCAATAAAGGAATTTAATATTTGATGTTTTTCAAACACATAAATAAATAAATTGATTTTTTCAGTTAAACTAAAATTAATGACTGTCTAGCGTTTGTGATACATAATATTTATAAGTTCACAATCCGTTGCAAATAGTCTAGCTTGTAGCATTTGCAAATCGGTATAGCAAATGAAATATTTTTCATATATCGATTTGCAAATGCTACGATGTTATACTGTTTTCAACGGATTGTGAAGTGGGCTAATAGTGCAAATTAAAAAACAAAGATGTAAAAACTTATATGTATTTGTTGTTCTTAAACCTCTTGCCAAAAAAAAAAACAAAATGTTTTCATTGACAAGTTCATTTAGGCGCTAAACTAATGCATTTTTCAAATAATATTTATTAGAAAGAAATCGAAAAAAACGAGTACAAAGTAATTAAGGCACGCGTCTAATTGTTGAGATTAAAAGGTTACTTGTGAAAAACTAAAATAGAAAATAAAAAAATTACATTTTTTTTTTTTTTTTTGATTGAAATAAAACATTTTTAAAACGTTATTACATTCATTTATTTTGTTTTACAGTTTGCTTCCTAAGATCATTAATGGTGGTATTGCCGGTATTATTGGAGTATCATGTGTCTTTCCTTTGGATTTGGTTAAAACTCGTTTGCAAAATCAACAAATCGGACCAAATGGCGAAAAAATGTACAAAAATATGTAAGTTTCTCTGTTTCCTCACCCTCTTCTGTACTTTATTTAATGTACACTTGACTATAAAAAGGTTTGATTGCTTCCGTAAAACATATCGTGCCGAGGGTTACTTTGGCATGTATCGTGGTTCAGGTGTCAACATCCTATTGATCACACCCGAGAAAGCCATTAAATTGGCCGCTAATGATTACTTCCGTCATAAACTCACTACCAAAGATGGTAAACTGCCTATTAGTAGTCAAATGGCTGCCGGTGGTTTGGCGGGTGCATTCCAAATTGTTGTTACCACACCCATGGAATTGTTGAAAATTCAAATGCAAGATGCTGGTCGTGTTGCAGCACAAGCTAAATTGGCTGGCAAAACCGTTGAAAAGGTTTCAGCCACCAAATTGGCCACACAATTGCTAAAGGAAAAGGGTATATTTGGTTTGTACAAGGGTATTGGTGCTACTGCTTTAAGAGATGTCACATTCTCCATTGTATACTTCCCGCTATTTGCTACTCTTAATGCTTTAGGACCTAGACGTAACGATGGTTCCGGAGAGGCTGTTTTCTGGTAAATTTATAAAAGTTATTCAATAGTTTTTGTTTATATAAAAACAGTATATTTTTGTTATAGGTGTTCTTTCGTCTCCGGTTTGGCTGCTGGCTCATTTTCTGCGTTGTTTGTCAATCCATTAGATGTGATTAAAACACGTTTACAGGCTATTAAAAAGGCTGAGGGTGAAAAGGAGTTCAAGGGCGTTATGGATTGCATTAAGTAAGTAAATTCTCAGCGGGTTTACTTGCGTATCTCGATTCGAAAATAAAACTATTCGAATTTGTATGCTTCAATCATTGTGTTTCGAAAATAATTTCTTTCGAATCAAAATACGCAGTAACCCCCCTTTAAGTCGATTTAATGAAGTCCGTCCGATTGGCTAGTTGGCAGATCTACTGCTGAATGTTAATTGTCGGCTTGTTATGAATTAGTGGCAGTAGTTCCGCTAAGAAAAACCCACTGCCGTAGAAACGAGTAAAGGGTATCAAATTGTCTGGTTTCACTAACTATACCACTTTCTTACTTGTTTTAACAAAAATTGTTTTTTCTCGACTTTCATTTAATATGACAAAAAAAGTTTTGTTCTATCCGGTTAACAAAAAATATAATTCAAGAACAAGACTAAAAATATTTCTTAATCCGCTCGATCATTTTTAGAGATATGGAGCAAATTATTAAAAAAAATATAATTTCACAACTCTTAAAAAATAAATAAACATGAAATGTTAAATAGAACAAACCATATTTTCGTATTTTTCAAATATATCTCGAAAACTATGTCCAAGAAAACTGTCATAATATGTATATAAAGGTCAAATTTACTAACAAAAGTCATTTTTGTACTTTTCAATTACTCAGATTTTGGTTATCGTTTAGATATTTAGACAAAAATTTTTCTATTAAACAATATTAGGTAACTGCAAAAATAATTATTTTTTCAAATAATAAAAAAAAAATTTTTTCTATTCTAGTAAAACTATGAAATACGAAGGACCCACTGCCTTCTTTAAGGGTGGTTTATGCCGTATGATTGTCATCGCTCCTCTCTTCGGTATCGCTCAAACAGTTTACTTTTTGGGTGTAGCTGAAGGTCTACTTGGCATGAAAACGCCTAAAAAAGAATAAGTCATTTACAGTCTAACTTATAAAGCAACCAATTTAACTGGAAACGAATGCATTTCCATTACGTGTCGTCCTAAATGTACATCGGAATTATAATTATTAAATAGGCAAAGTGTTTTTAAATCCTAAAATGCTCTCTTTTTAAGTATATGGTATATATTTTTTGTTTTGTAATTATTTAAGCTTATTAGTTAATTTAATTTTTGTTTTGCCTAAATACAAAAGTATTGTAAATTTAATAACTTTAATTAATTAAATTATGAATTACAAAGATAGAAAAGTATTTAAAGAAATCAAAAAGAAACACTTTCATTGAAACAAAAATATAAAAAAAATCTTAGACAAGACAATAAACCATTGGAACATTCTGAAAACAACCACATGAATTTATTATAAAGGAAATCATATATAGAGTTAATAATATTTAAAGCTTATATTTATGTATTTACTCCGAATTGTTATTTTGTTTACTAATTGCAGTTATACGCCACAATGTTGTTATGCATAATCAGTCCTATTCTAAATATTTATAATAACATTAATATTTGATGTATATTTATACATAAATAGAAAGAATGTGTATGTTAAAAAATATTTAAATTTACTATATTGTGTTGAAGACAAAACAAACTGAATAATATAAAATATATTTGTGTGGTATATCATTGTTGTCAATTTTAAAATAAGCAGCCATTCTTAAATATTAACAAGCGAAAATGAAATTTTTAAAACGTTTTAAACGTTTTGCATTTTTTAATTTAAATATACATACATAGTTTAAATATTAATTTTTATTTGATATTTTATTTTCTTCAGTAAAATATTTACGCCAATTTATTTTTAGATTTCTTGTCTATTTTTAACTTTAATTTCAATACATGTACGGATACTAATTTTAAATCTAAATGTTTATGACATGTTCTTGTTTAAAAAGTAGTCAAATTTAATTTTTAAATAGTTTCAAAAAATGATGCCAATGTTAAAAGAATGAAAAATATATGAATACACATAACTGAAAATATAAATTTGAATATTAAATATTCAATATTTATTAATATTGCAAAAAATGTTGATATGGTAAGTATTTACATATACGAGTTAGCCCAGAACTCTTGGTCCAAAAACAAACATCCCCAATTTACGATAAAAAACGTTCGAAATGCTTGGTATCTTTAAAAAGCCACCGACTTTGCAAGTTGATCTTAACCCTTACAGGACACTGTGTTTTTGGGTTGCAAGCCTGAATAAAAGTTCGCAAAATAGAAACATTTATTGAAGTTACTGGTCGGCTCAAATAAACCTTCAGTCTACAAAGTGACTCCATTGATGCTGACTTAGTCATTAGCCACCTGCTTAACCTAAACTTTCCAAAATATAAATAAAAATATTTTTTCTTTGTAAATTATTGTTACTTTATTAATTTAATCATTAAATTCATTTTCATGCAATACAAACAAGTCTTTTTTTGCTATGATTCAAAGTACACACAATTTCGCCTTATACACAATAAATTCTTTTAAGTTAAACAATTTTTATGAAGTTAATTTTTTCGAAACAAATTTCAAATTCATGTATCACAACTATTATAAGTATTAAGAAATTTTTAAAATGCTAATAAAACAATCCCATTAAATAATGTCGGCTGGACGACTAGCTGGCATACCAGTAACACCTCCCTCCAAGCCAGCTGAATTATCTCCAGACATATCAGCGTAACGAACACGAGATATACGCAATAAAATTGAACGATACCATTCCAACAGTATAGCTCTGCGATATGTAATTAAACCCAATTGTAAAATTAAGAAACCGGCAATGGAAATGAAATTTAAATACTCCCATTCGAGCAGCAAAGCGACCATCCAAACTAAATAGGATCTTACGCTTTCAGCCAAAACAAGGTTAGAGGCGGAAGAGAAACGTATGATACACAAAGATGTATAGCCGTACAGAAAGGTAGAGATTACGAACAAACTTAATGCCACCACCAGCCAAGGATTACTGCGTAATTGACTAAAAACATCCAGAAGATCATCAAACACATCGCGCGAATTATAATCGAAAGGTATTATGGGAGTTGGCATAAAATTCATGCATACACCCATTAAGGTGGTTATTAATAAACCAAAAAATCCTTGCCAGCCAATTGCTTGTAGTATTGGCACATTCTGCAACTTTAAGTATTTCTCTTCATATACCATGCGACGAGCTAGAAATACGGAGGCGCATATTATCATTAAATCACCTGACAAAACAGCGTTTGAAGTTATATGTGTTAACGAATTTTGATCATAATCAACTCGATGCATATCGGTCGTTATAATTATGAAAATTGCACATATAATTGTGACAATTGCTGACCAGTGTCTTCCTGTCAAAGTCTGATCCATGTGTATGGAGGCAAAAAGACCCACGAATATAATAACACAACCTAAAAGAAATAATATAATAGCTAGTTAAAAGAGGAATCCAAAAAAATGTTTTAAATTTTGTACTGTAAAAATTTTGGAGACTTCTTCAAAGAGACGATCGAGATAACTAAAAATTAGCGAAAGACATTTGTGGAATTTGTAAGGAAAATTAAATTTCGGGACAAGAAAATTTAAATTTCGAGATAAGAATAGTTGTTTAGTTTATTGGAGTCCACCCATCCTCATGTCAGCATGACTACTTTTCCCCAGACTAATATGATTTAAACCTGAACCTTGTATTTTAACTCAAGTCGTTGTCCTATTATCTATCTATATCTATAAAAACCGGATGTGTTTAAGTATGTAACGTATGGATTCCGAAACAATAGGGCCGATTTTGAAGAAATTCTCAGGGAGTCTTTAGAATATCCAGGCGGGTGACACTATGAAGTCTGATTTTCGGTCTGCGGGCAGAGAGGCGTGGCAAAATTCAATTTTCATATTCCATGGATTTTTATTTAAAGGCCTTAAATTTCCTTAAGCTCGATTTAAATCGTGTGGTGATAAAACACTAATGTTTGCTTAGGGCCAGCAACACGGACCGGGTAAGATAGTTGTTAATAAACCTAGAGTGTGTAGCTCTTTACTGTAATGATTATTTCTGTTATGGATATCCTTTAGATACCAAGTAGATTTTAGGCAACTTTATGACCATGACTGTCTACGAAAAAAGTCACATAGCTTTCCCTAGTTCTACTGACTCAAGCCTTGTGAACGGCGCAAAGCATGGTCATTAAATGTTTAAGATGATACGAAACTGCCGTCTCTTGTATAAAAACTGAATATGTATAATAAATGAAAAATTAAAATCGTTTATAAATAGATTTATACAAACTTCTTATCATTTGAAAACTGGAGACATAAGTTAAATAAAGACCAGTCAGTAAAAGAATTGTGGATATTGCATCCAAAAAGGCTGGATACAACATGCTTATTGGCTTGAATCCACGTTCCCCACTTGTCAATAGGTTTGTATCTTCGGATCCATCCTGCAAAAAGACATACTAGAAATAACTTCCATAGTTTAAAAACAAATTAATAAACTTACATTACGACGACGTAGAAAGCAGAAAACGATTTTATAAAGCAAATAACAAAGAAATTCACCAGCAAACATCAAAAATGTTAAAACTATCTGTGGAGGAAAGGAAAAACTTAGTAAGTTGCAAACTACTTAATCTATAGTTTAAACAACTTACGGGATGTTGAAAATAACGCCATTTACCATCATTGCACTCTCCCTGTAAAGTATTAGTCCATCTTAAAAGAAAAATTAAATTGATTTTTGTATTTATTAATTTCCAAATTTTTGACCTGTAGGAAAATCAGATGAGAAATACTAACTTTATTAGGAGAGTATTACATGAACCGGCAATTAAAAATATTAAAACAATTATATGATGCATTTTAACGATGCAAAGAATTTTCTTCGTTCTCCTTATTCAATAGTTTTTATTAAATTAAAAGTTGTCTTTATCTTTTTTATTTCTACTGGTGAAATTGCACCAACAAATAATTGCAAACAAGCAAAAATAAAAAACAAATATGCAAGTATAAATAAACAAAGAGAACTATGTCGATAAGAACACATCTGCGTTGCCAAATGATTTGCAAAAAGAAAAAGCTCGTTTTTTCCTTTCAAAGCTGGCAATACTGCAATCGTTATTTTAAAGATTAGATCGCCCCCTAATTCATAAACGAAAAATTTAACTATGAAAGCTTAGAACTCAAGTTTTTCATACAAAGTTGGTTTATGAATTAGAGGGTAGGACTGTTATGTAAATTTTCATGTAAAAATTGTTTTTAAAGTTAAAACACCGAAAACTTTACCATTCACATTATTGAAATTTGGCATTTCATGAGTTTTCGGGAGAAATTTATTTATTAACCGCGAATTATTTAAAAACCCGAACATCAAATACTTTCAAACTATTGGATTACATTAAAAAAACAATAAAATTACAAAATTAAAATTTATGTATTTTTTTATATTTTATTTTAAACTGACATTTATTTTTAATATTTTCCCATTTTTCTTACTTAAAGTTATAATAAATGGTATGAACTCAGTGTTGTATCAGAATTTTAATAGTTTTAAAATAAGTTTTTGTTGAAAACTCATACAGAATGAGTTTTCGTTTTGTATGTGAAAACTTAAGTTTTCAATATTGTTTTAAGGCGAAAACTACTAGTTTTCGAGATCAATGTGAATGAGCTATTACATTTATTTGATCATTAGTAATAATTGATATATTAGCTCTAATGTACATTCAAGTATTCCAGAACCCCCCTTTAAATAATGTAGTTTTAAAAACCTGTACAAGCAGTAGCGTCGTGAAGCAATGAAGAATTAAGTTTTTTACAAAAACATGTAAACTCGGGTAAAACTTTCCAATAAAAATGTAATTTAATTCGAAAATTTTTTTATGTGCTTTCGTTTTCGGGATTAAAAGCTACATCTCTGGAAAAAATACGCTTTCAACACTTTAATGTGTTTATGTCAGAATTTGTTTACATCTTCTAAAACTCAAATGACAGTTCTAAAAAAACTTTTGCAATTTCTTGAACTTGCTCATAAAAAATGTAATTTTTACATTTAAATTAAAGTTTTACATTTCGAATTATCATAAATTATTTTAAATCTAGTTCCAACCAATAATTAGTGTACAACTAACTTTTGGCTAAAATACATTAACGTTTTAACAATTTATCAAATTATATTGTATTAAGTACGAAGAAGATTCTGAACCGAAAATATTTTGGAACTATTGCAAAAAATTATTAGGTAAATTGCATAAATTACAACAAACAGATGGGGTTTTTGCAAAAAATATTGTGGACCCAAAACCAAAGAAAATCCACTACAGCCTTATTGCAAACGGTTATAATAACAAGGAGCATAAAAAAGCACTCGAATCAAGCCAGGTGAGTAGTTACGCCGGCATAGAACGAACATTTGGAATTATAAACAATGATGAAATTTATGTGAATTAAAAGCATTTTCTAGAAAAGTACTTAATTCTTTGTTTCTACGATGTAAACAATATACAATTGTATTATGTTGCGTAACTAATATTCTCCCCCTTCTTCTTGTTGTTTATGCACTTCTTTAGATTGGCAGAGGTAGGACGCCTTGAGCCGGCAAAATTTGATGGTAAATATGAAACAGGTCAATTATTTCTGCATAGAATCTTTGGTTATAGAGGAGTAGTTTTGTTTCCTTGGACTGCTAGAGTATATGATCGTGATCTTCATAATCCGAATAAAACGAAATCAGCAGCGTCAATAAATACCGCTAACGTGAATCCTAGCGCAAAAAATGTAGTCAAAGGCAAAACTGCTGAAAGTTCTTCAAAACCAGCTGAAACAAGTTCAAATAAAGATAGTGGTGTTGCGGCTTCTTTAAAGTCCCATTTAAACGATGTAGTGAATTCACTAAATGATAGCGCTAGCTCATCGAAAACTTCTAATACACCTGATAACATTAAAAACACTATAAATGATAGTACTAGTATGCCAAATTCTGCGGATAGTGCAAATGATAAAAGTTCAAATCAAGCCACATCAGCAGGAGCTCAAGAAGCCTCCAATAATAAGGAAGTAAAAGGAAAAGTTCATACTTTCTACCAAGTCTTAATCGATTCTCGCGATTGCCCTTACATAGTAAGTAACAATAAGTTTAATTTCCCAAAATTTATTTCAATAACAAATAAACATATTTTTAGCGTGCACAGACAGAGGCTGTGACTTTCTTGGGTAATCAAGATTCAAATCGTAGTTTATACGCCATACCCGGTTTGGATTATGTGTCACACGATGATATTATGCCCTATTCTTCAGCCGATAAAAACCCTTTGCATCATGAATTATTTGAGAAGTTCTTAACTCATGTTCCGGATAAGCAGCCTTCCTTTGAGCCAAAAGAAACGTTAAAAAGTTGGCAAGAAAAGAATCATCCTTGGTTAGAATTAAGTGATGTTCATAAAGAGACAACGGAAAATATTCGTGTTACTGTGATACCATTCTACATGGGATGTCGTGAAACACCTGCTTCTTCTGTGTATTGGGTACGTTATACCTATTTACTTTATTTATTTATATGTAGTAAATTTAACTTTCTTTTTAGTGGCGTTATTCTATACGTCTGGAAAATCTCGGCATGACAAGCGTTCAATTACGTGAAAGACATTGGCGTATATTTTCTTTATCCGGTACTTTAGAAACTGTGAGAGGCCGTGGTGTTGTAGGTCAAGAACCTATTTTAAGTCCGCGTTTGCCAGCTTTCCAATACAGCAGCCATGTAAGTCTTCAAGCACCTAGCGGTCATATGTGGGGAACATTTCGTTTAGAGCGCGAAGATGGTCACATGTTTGATTGCAAGATTCCGCCATTTTCGCTAGAAAGTAAACCTGAAGAACCTCCGACCGGTCAAACTAAAAAAACTGAGTAGTTGACGCCCCCAACCATATAGAACTATTGTAAAACAGCAAACTAAGAAATTTATTGCTTTAGTTAGTTATTATTTTTTGCTGAATAATAAGTTATTGAACGTATATTTGTGTTTTACGAATGAAACTTAAACCCCTTTAAAAATATTTAAGTAGACAATTTAAATTGTATAAATTTAATAAATGAAAATGAAATTTTAAAAATTTCAAGTGTTACCTAAATTTCGATGCGGTTATTAAAAAGGCTGTTAATAATAAATTAAGAATTTAACAGAATTTTAACAGATTTATTATTGATTTAATTTTTGCTTTTGTTGACTTTCAACTTGTATTTTAAAATTAAATGGTTTCATATTATCGCCTATACCAAATATTGATTGCAGTGCATCCAATGAAGCTGTTTTCACGGCAGTATCTACATCTTCTCCAAATCCTGGTAAAAAATGTATAAGATTTTAAATTATATTTCTTTTATTAAAATCACTACTTACCTTTTCCTATTAGTTTCTTATCACTGTAAAGACCTACATAGTAAGCCGCAAGTACGGTATTCTTTCCACAGTCTCCTAACAAGCGTGGCTCAGGAGCGGTTAACTTATTTTCTTTGCAAACTTGTTTTAAAAGTTCCTCTGGGTTTTCTATGGGCCACAAGTCTAGAATATCCTTTTGATTGAGTTGTGTACATATAAAATCTCTTACAAACAGAAAAGCTTTTTCCATGCCTGAAGACTGTTCCAAAGATCCAATAACCGCTAACAATGACTGAGCCATTGCCTCATTAGATGGGGGATATTCGGCATCTAGCAATAAATCTTTCATTCCCAAATGAAAAGCAACATTTGAAAGTGATTCTGTGCTTAATAAATAGGAAGCGATAGATTTTTTTCCATCCTGTGGTACTTTGGGAAGAGAGAACTTTAAGAAAGCTTCTACATATTCTTTTGCAATGTTTGCACCCTTCTTGGACAACTCTTGATTATGGGCCATTTGAATGTCTGCTTCTTCAATACCCAATTCTCGCTGTTTTGATTCTTCCTTAGCAATGTAGGACTGTTGTGTAAATGCTGTGTTAAGTAGAGACATGTCGAAGTCCTCTTGCAAGCGTTTACCAAATGCAAACAGCTCTGCTCTGTAATTCCATTCCACAAATCCTGAGCGTGGAGTAGGCGCTTGAGGACCCAACTTCTTAGCTCTGCGATTAAGTTCACGCAAAGTGGGAGCCACCCATCTTTTAATAGTGCGTTGAGGAACTGCATATTTGGACACAATTAATGAATGAAATTTAATACAATTTTATACTTACTTAGAGCATAAGACTGTGGAATTGTTTTAGCCAATTGTAAAATTTGATTTGAAGATCTTAAAAAAGACATTTTATATGAGAAAAAATATTGCTAAAACCTCTACCGCATTAATTTACAAAAAAACATTAAATAACAACGAATCAACGTGAAGAGATCAACTATTAAAAAGCGTGTAAATAAATCAATTATTAATATGGCAACACATTGTCTTCAAGGTGCGTTTAGTAAGCACAAGTAGATTTAATAAACTAAAAACCGCAGTGAAGAAGAAGAGTTATTAGTATTTTGTAGACTTGGCAGCCCAGTTGTCATTCTGTATGAACGACAGCTTTCGATGAAGAGGAAGCAGACGTCAAAAATCTAGACGCCATTATTACGATTTGTGTATATTACTTTAAAAAATTTTAATCTTTTAAAATATTTAAATAAAATCAGAAATTATGTCTTTACAAACCTATGGGGACAAGCCCGTTGCTTTCCAATTGGAAGAAGGTGGAGAATACTATTATGTAGGTTCAGAGGTAGGGAATTATATGCGACTTTTTCGAGGTATTTTGTATAAAAAATATCCCGGCATGACAAGAATAGTATTGTCAAATGAAGAACGCAAACGTTTAGCAGACTCCGGATTAAGTCCTCATATTTTGGCCAGCTCCGTGTCGCTGCTTAGAGCTTCTGAAGTAGACGATATAATTCAAGGCAATGACGAGAAGTAAGAATTGCATATGTCTGCAATATTTTATTAGTAATTTATTGTTTTTCTTTTAGATATAGAGCCATTTCAGTAAATACATCAGAGCCAGTGCCCCGTGAAAGTAAGTCTAAAAAGCAGCCACAGTATGTACCCACAATGCCTAATTCTAGTCACCTGGATGCGGTGCCTCAGGCCACTCCCATAAATCGCAACAGAGTACATACCAAGAAAGTACGTACATTTCCAATGTGCTTCGATGACACAGATCCAACAGCCAATTTGGAAAATGCTTCTCAAAAGGAATGTTTGGTACCCATACGTTTGGACATGGAGTTGGAAGGCCAGAAATTACGTGACACTTTTACTTGGAATAAGAATGAAAGCATGATTACACCAGAACAATTCGCCGAAGTGTTGTGTGACGATTTAGATTTGAATCCCATTCCATTTGTACCGGCTATTGCACAGGCTATACGTCAGCAAATCGAAGCTTTTCCCAGCGAGCCACCCGTAATAGAAGAAAGTTGCGATCAGCGTGTTATAGTAAAGTTGAATATACATGTGGGGAACACCTCTTTAGTGGATCAGATAGAATGGGATATGTCAGAAAAAAATAACAATCCTGAGGAGTTTGCAATAAAACTCTGCGCTGAATTAGGTTTGGGTGGTGAATTTGTTACAGCCATTGCGTATAGCATTCGTGGACAATTATCTTGGCATTATCGTACATATGCCTTTAGTGAAGCACCACTTTCCACCGTAGATGTACCATTCCGTAATCCCAGTGATGCGGATGCCTGGGCACCCTTTTTAGAAACTTTAACCGATGCCGAAATGGAAAAGAAAATCCGTGATCAAGATCGTAACACTAGACGTATGCGGCGTTTGGCTAACACTACAACCGGATGGTAAATGGATGATAAAATGTATACTTATTGTCAAAACTATTAAAAAATATTTATACCATGATTTATACTAACTTTAAAACTCATTAAGAAAATGCAGTTGAACGTAGTAAATTGAAATGAAAAGAAAAAAAAAAAATAAAGGATACTAATTCTTATTATTAATTATTCTTATTAATTACATTACAAATAACACAAATACAGTTCCACTGTTTAACCAATTAACATTCATACATATATCCAGTATTAATTTTGGAACTTAACTATCTGTTGTACTGTCACCTTTATCCTGATCTTGTTCACCATCATAGAACTCGTTTTTAGGTTCAACTATTTTATCTTCTTCGGCTTGTGTGTTTCGTGCATCAGGGTCTTCTTTTTCTTCTTTTATATTACGCAATTCTTCCATGTCCACAACATCAGGAGGAACTTGAACCATCTGAACACTGGGCGAATGCTGGCACATTTTAAGATTTTCATAAACATGTTTGACAATTGCTTCCAAGTATTGTTTCGAATTGGCATTTTCCTGCCTCGAATTAACATCTGGATGTAAAGTGAAGTCGGGTGCAAAAAACTCCAAATACTCTGTCATTGGTAATTCGTTGGTAATGGGTTCATCTACCAACAGAGAAGTCTCATGAGTCCAACATCTGGCTACATTTCGTAGAGTATAACCACCTCCACCGACTACTAATGTGGGTACATTGAAGCCTTTAACAAATTCTACACAAGCTCCATGGCCTCTAGTACTTAGAGAGAAGCATCCTAGACGGTCACCGGCCAATGAGTCTGCGCCGCATTGTAAAACTATGGCCGTAGGCCGATAAAAGTCCATCACAGCTGATATAATAGGCTTGAAAACTTGGAAATAGCTTTGATCGTCTATACCCTCTTTCAAAGGAACATTGACACTGTAATATCGACCAGATTCAGCGCCAATTTCATACATATCGCCCGTCCCTGGAAAAAAGTAGTTGCCATATTTATGAAATGATGCTGTCATCACACGATCGGTGAGATAAAAAGCCTCTTGCACTCCATCGCCATGATGAACATCAATGTCTATGTATAGGACACGAGGATGATATTTAAGCAACTCTAATATGCCTATAACAATATCATTGACGTAACAAAATCCTGAAGCTTCGAATTTTTTCGCATGATGCAATCCCCCAGACCAATTAATGCAAATGTCACTGTGATTGTGATTTAGTTTTTGAGCTCCTTCCAGCGATGCGCCGGTATACATGGAGCAGAATTCAAAAAGTCCATCAAACACGGGACAATCCTCACCCACACTAAAGTGTGAAAGATATTTTGTATAACCTACCGCTGAAAAGCGAAGAACATTACTTGATGGTACATATGCATTTGAAAATAAAACTTACAATTGCAATGAATGTTTTGAGGCGTGACTTGCTGCAAAAACTCTATGTATTCCTCACTATGAAATCTTAACATGTCCTGGGCACTGGCTCTGGAAACGTATAAATGTAGGAACAATTAAATTTGTATACTCTTCCCTTAGTCAATTTCATTTTTTAAACTTACTTGTAAGGTCTATAAATTTTCATTTTCCTATGCAAACCATAATTCATAACCAAACTATGTGTCACAGATAAACGATGTGGCTTCATGGGATGACCGGGACCATAGTGAAAATTTCCCACATCTGGATTGTAAAAATAGGAAACCCGTCGTTTACTCATTTTCGCTGAGCTTCAACGAAATTACTCCTTTTATATATTTTGTTACTAATATGCTACCGGAGAAAATAGTTGTTTTATAAACAAAATAATTAGCAAAATAATAGCCACAACCAATAGACGCCGCGTAAGTGAAAAATCCAACTCACTCAAATTCATTACAGAGCTAATGGAACCAAAACTTCCAAAGTGGCTTACTTTAATTTTACACTAAGTTTTGATAAACGTAAAGTTTTATTAAATTTTTTGTCCAGCATTTATTGAAAATTAAAAAATAAAATATTCATTTCAGCACGACGGTGGATTTTTTTGCATTTGCTTTTGACTTTGTTTTCTTTTTTGCTGTCAATTTTGAAATTTCAATGTTGACAATTTCGATTTAAAAAAACACTGAAACATAATACACGCATATTTTGGGCAAAACGATAAATTTGTTTTTAACGAAGGTTCAAGTTAAACATTTCATTTTAACATGACTTTTCTGTGATATTAAATTTTATTTATATGATTTTTGTGTTATATATAACAACAAAAATCTTGATTTTTTATATTAATATTTTAAAAAGTTTTCTTAACATTTTATAAAAAAATTTAAGAGAAATTTAAATAAAAATGTCTGGAAAAATTTTAATTTTTTTTTGTATTGAAATTCTATGAATGATTTTAGGATCAACAAATTTTCTGCAAAATCAATGAACCAAATAATTTGTTAATCGAAAAATGATCTAAGTATAAAAATGGTTATTTTAAATTTTATATTAAAAAATCTTGCAATTTTGAAAAAAAAAAAATGTAATTCCAATATTCAATTAATTAAATAGAAGTCAATATATCTGTGGCTTGGTGCTGAAAGGGACAATGTCAAAAAATATAGTTTTGAGAAAATTTGATTTAATATTTTTATTTTCTATATAAATTCATAGTAACGCTGCCCAAAAAAACTCCTTATAAATCTGTTCTAAGTTAAACTAAGGATTAGCTGTTGGAGTCAAATACAAGAGGGTAAAAAGGGGGATTCTAATGCAATTATTAACTCAAAACAGCCGAAAATTGACATTGGCCCTTTTAGCACCAAGCCACAGATATATTTTACAATATATTAAAGCCAATGTTCTAAAATATATTTCTTCCCTCTAATCTTTATTAAAAGTGATGTAACTATTATAAAAACACAGTTTCCAAAAAAAAAAAAAAAATATTTTGAAAAAATTTGGTTCATGGACGGTGTTGAATATAGGCTCACAATATGTTTGTATATAAATACGTTTCATGTAAAATATGTTAAAAAGAAGTTTTTATTACGACTTTGAAAAAAAATGTTTGCTTACAATGTCTACATAGTGTGTTTGCGTACAATGTCGTTTTCAGTAATATTTTAGCTATGGTTGAATGTGGACTGATCGAATAGTGTTTATAGAAGACTTATATGTGCAAAGTTTCAGCAAAAAACTACATTTGTCTTTGATTTATAAGCGTTTTTGTGATTTTCAAGGTATTTAAGTGACTTTCAATTAGATAGATGGTCTTGTATAGGAGGTATGATCAAATATGCACCGATTCCAACAAATTTTTGTACACTTATTTTTACTACAATAAGAAATATTTTTTATAAAATCCATTTACACACAAATAAAGTCTCTATTTCGGAAAGTCAGTCTTTTAGGAGGTATCCGAAATAGACTTAGAAAGTGATATTGAGTAAAATAACAGGTATAGATAAAAAAAATTAAAATATGTTAGATTCTGCAAATTTTTTAAAAACTTTATTTAGTTCGAATTATAATTTTTATAATTTACTACAATTTTGTTATAACCTTAATCCAAAAACGTATTGGTGCATAAGACAGTCGAGTATAAACTCCCGGGTAATAAGGATCAGCACAGCCTACACCCCATGAAACTACTCCAATGAGTGTACCATTGATTTGAATAGGTCCACCGCTGTCACCTTGACAAGCATCAGTATTACGAGCAGTGGCACAAAACATTCTAAAAATAAAAATTTGTCTACAAAAATTACTTCTTTTTAAAAAAGTATTATAACGTACGCATTTGTTATGCCACCATGAAGACGCAAGCTTTCATCACATCTCAATTGATTAACCGTGTATACTGTGGCATATTTTAGTTCTGTAGATAACAGATGATCGTTGGAACTTTGATAACCCCAACCGGATATAGTTGCTGCCATGTTGTCTTCAATTTTTGAAGAAAATGACGGCAACTTAATAGACTTCACCGCTGAATTTTTACGGTCAAATGCATTATCACGAACTTTCATTAAAGCTACATCGAAGTTCATATTTTCTGGATTATAACTGGGATGGGAAAGGATTTGTTTAACTGCTACTATTACTCCATTTCGAGAACGCACTGGGGTACCCATGCGCAATGTTATATAGCTGGGTATATGTTCAATCCCATGAACACAATGGGCTGCTGTTATTGCCCAATTTCCATTGAGTACAGCAGCACCACAGATATGAACCGTTTGGCGTCTAAGGGAAAGCTTTAAGGAAATAATAGTTTATCAATTATGTAGTTGATTCTAAATCTTTTTGATGATTTAGATTTACCAACTAAAATTTTGAAAGTAACTACTTACTTGAAACGGAAAATCCTCTATTCTAGCATTTTTTCCACTAACAATGCGATATTGAGCAGCTTCAATGCAAATAATAAAAACTAATAATATAAAGATATTACAGTAAGTAGACACCTGCATGATAGAAATACCGTTTTCCAACTACTTTAAATATAGCTATTCGAGCAGAATTCAGCTTAATCAAAACCACAAATATTTTATGTACAATTTTCTTATCTAACAATATTTAAAAAAATAAAACAAGTAATTAAAGATATACTGAAAAACGTAATGAGCAAATTCGGCTTCCGAAATAATACAGGAATGACATTAGTCATATTAAAAGCTGATAAGAGAAAATAAAGATGGTTTTACATTATTAATTTATGATCATATGAATAATTTACAACATGCTCTTTTCCAAATGGAAAAATGGCTCTTATAAAGCTTCCCTAAATTTGTTTTCCTAAGATTTATATAAGTTTTAGAATTTGTTTGTTGAAAAAGTACAATTTATTAAAAAATTTAACAATAAAACAAGTAAATAAAAAGCTCTTTGGCTAAGAAAATAAACAATTTTGTTCTAATTTGGTAGTAAAAAACGAAAATACATTTTTAAAGTTTAAGTTTTTATCTTTTTTAACATTATGCCTAAGTACATACATACATATTTAAGAAAATACGTTTTTTTTAAAAGTAATGTATAAAAATGCAATAAGTTAAAAGGAAGTTAATTTATGAAAAAAATAATGAAATTATAATTATAATTATTCACTTTTTTCCTTGGCACAGTTTTTAATAATACGTTCAAAATGTAGATGTAAGAAACAACCAACTATACGTAGAGGACCCAAAAGTAAAGCGTGGAATATATTTTGAAAAAATCCTCCCCAACGGAAAAGACCGCCACCTAGTAATGTAAGTAACCAGGATTCAGCACCCAATATGGAGATGAAATTGCCTTTCTGTAAAAAAAAACGTTACAATGAAGTACAAAACTAAAAATGAATGGATTAAATCCAATTTTGTGTAAATGCTTGTTTCTAAACTATTTTACTTATATTGATTAATCTTTAAACCGATTAATATTAAAATTCTTAGTTAAACTAACTCACCAAAGCATCCTTAAGTATTTGTTTTGCCACATTATCCGGCTCTGCCAAACCACCGCTTCCTGATATAATTTTTGTTTCCTTAGGCTTGGTCTTCTCTTCGTTTTCGAATCCTGGCGTATTTGTATCGGCTGGCAGTGCCAAAGTGACCGTAATACCTAAATGCTTTGATTCCATTGCAATTGTTTCGGCCATGCCACGTAAAGCATATTTGGAAGCTGTATATGGTCCATAGCCATAAATACCAAACAAGGCAGCCTGTGATGATGTCACAACAATAATGCCTTCACGTTGCTTCTTCATTTTTGGTAAAACATAACGTGTACAATTGTATGTACCCCAATAATTAATATCCATAAGTTTACGTGCATTCTCCACAGATACTTCTTCGAAAACGCCGCATATGGCTAGTCCGGCACAATTTATAAGCATATAAATGTTACCTAATTCTTGTTCAACTTCTGCTAGACATTTAGCAACTGCATCATAGTTGGAAGATAAGTCAAGGCAACGATATTGAAATTTTTGTTCGGGTCTTTGGCGTATGACTTCCATAAGAGCAACAGCTCCCTCTAGATATGGGGAAATAATAATAGTTGGTTAGGGCAAATTACAGAATTAGATCTTAATTTTAATAAAAATATAAGTTGAAAAAGTACTAAAGCCAGCTAAGCCTAACATACTTTTATAAACACCTTTTTAATGTACAATGTGATGTCATACATCAAGGTATGTACTTTAAGGACTAATAGTGATTTAGTTCTTTATTAGACTGGGTGGGGTTCTTATTTTGTGAATAGCAACATAATGTTTTTTTTTGATAAACAGATCAAACTTACTTAACATTTTTTCATCCCGAGCAATGACGGTAACATTAGCCCCTTTAAGGGCACATTCTACAGCTAAACACAGACCAATTCCCTTGCTGCCTCCAGTAATGACGACATGTCTGTCCACTATACTCTTGGCACGTTTACGTGTAACAAATAAATACACGATGATGTGAGCTAGAAGTGCTATTCCAATGTATGAACAAAGTTCCCATGTTATCGCAATGGCCATAATTACGATGGTGTCTCAAAGAGAAATTGACCTGTAAAAAGGAACTGAAGGAAATTTTGTCAGTAGAAAGTTTTTTTTCTATATAAAATACAGGTTGTTTATCTTTTAAATTGTATGCAAGTTTCCTTTTGAATTAAAGGGGTCACTAACTCTAAACTCCAGAAAAACCTGTTTTAATTGTTTGCATTCATTGATAAGATAAGTGATTAATTTGTTAAATGTTGAATATTATTAAAGATATATACCCGTTTTGTTTAATATTTTATCAATAAGAAATTTTAAGGGAGAAATCGTCAAGTTCTTTTTTAACAACAAAGTGGCAATGTCGAAAAGTGAAAGTGGTAAAACGAAGGTTGCCAGAAAGTACGAAAACACGAATGTCACGCTACAGTAAAAGCTACTGAAAACTGAAAAATCACTAATTGAAACAATTCATATATTTTAATCAATACATAAAAAAATATATTTTTAAATAGTTTATTAACAAATAGTCTTTTAACATTTTTTGTTATAATTTTCTCTAATAGAAAATTTGTCCATACAAAACTTTATAAAAATTGTAAAAATTTTTCTATAGAAAATTGTTGTTATAATTTTATATATAAATTCTTTATTATAATATTTCTAAAGAAAATTTTTAGTACTATTTCTATAGCTAATTTTTGGTTATAAAATTTTTTCTGTAGAAAATTTTTATTTATATATATTTTTTTAATTTTGTGCAGAAAATGTTTCGCTTATTTTCGTATACATAATTTTTTGTTAATTTTTTTTTACAAAATTTTCTTAAAAAAAATTGTCTGTAGATTTTTTTTTCTATTTATTTATATATTTTGTGTTACAAATTTTTCGATAGAAAATTTTATTAAAGTTTTTTATTTTAATTGAAAAATTAGGTTTAATCAGGCTTGAGTTCATTTAACTTTCAAATTATTAATTTTGAAAATTTGAAAAGTAATTGTGGAGAAAAACTGAAAAAAATATTTTTGAACGCGGCTCAGTGGATTGCAATTTCTTTCCCGCCACAGGACGTCATCAGCACTTAGCGCCCTCGACCACAGTCGAGTTGTCAAATTGCAGAGATAATCATCAATTTAACTCATTGAGTTTGATCGAACATCACTACGTTTAATTGATTGTGTATTCTCCTATTACTTGTTTTGCTCGATCTTTTCACTTGCCGTTGGCATGTAGAGAAGAACAAGACTTTTTGGTTTGATGCTATTTTTAGAATAGCAACAATGTTAACAACATATGTATGTAAGTAAATTACATGAATGTATGTAAATGCAACGTGCCCTTTGCTTTTATTTATTTGGGAATTAATTATTCGAACTTTAGAATTGATTGAAAAATTAGGTTTAATCAGGCTTGAGTTCATTTAACTTTCAAATTATTAATTTTGAAAATTTGAAAAGTAATTGTGGAGAAAAACTGAAAAAATTATTTTTGAACGCGGCTCAGTGGATTGCAATTTCTGTCCCGCCACAGGACGTCATCAGCACTTAGCCCCCTCGACCACAGTCGAGTTGTCAAATTGCAGAGATAATCATCAATTTAACACATTGAGTTTGATCGAACATCACTACGTTTAATTGATTGTGTATTCTCCTATTACTTGTTTTGCTCGATCTTTTCACTTGCCGTTGGCATGTAGAGAAGAACAAGACTTTTTGGTTTGATGCTATTTTTAGAATAGTAACAATGTTAACAACATATGTATGTAAGTAAATTACATGAATGTATGTAAATGCAACGTGCCCTTTGCTTTTATTTATTTGGGAATTAATTATTCGAACTTTAGAATTGATTGAAAAATTAGGTTTAATCAGGCTTGAGTTCATTTAACTTTCAAATTATTAATTTTGAAAATTTGAAAAGTAATTGTGGAGAAAAACTGAAAAAATTATTTTTGAACGCGGCTCAGTGGATTGCAATTTCTGTCCCGCCACACAGTGGTTTACGGACGCTTTTTTTTGGAAATAATTCTTTAACTTTTGAACGACTGGAGATATTTGAATGAAATTTGACATGGTGATAGTCAAGGAGTATTCGAGTTGGTTTTTAAAAGCACTGGTCCATGAGGGGTCGGGAGAGTGATTGATGGACCTTCAAAGTTGGTCACCTCGGGTGTTCGACTTTTTTAAAAATTCGCCAAAAATCCATTTATGTATGGATTGAAAAGAAATTTTAAACTTAAGTTGTCCTTGAGAAGATCTACAAAAAATATGCTTAAATGTGTAGGTTATCTCCTTTGGATTTCGAGATATTTGGGTAAAAAGGAATTTTTAGGTTGATTTTTTACCTCTTTTTTTAAGCTTTTTTTGATCTGGTGGACGCATCTGAAGACCAAAAATTTTTTAAGAATATTCTTTAAATTTGTAATAAAATTCTGAATAATTTTTGTGCAAGTTAGTTATAGAAATCTTCTTTTGTTTAAAAGTTAAAAATATTCAAAGTTGAAACTTACAAAAAATTTCGCTTTTTTTTTAGTTTTTCCCCAAAAGATAGCTATATTTTTTCACTAATAAAAAAATATTTTCTTAAGAAACATAAAAAGATTTTTAAAGTTTTTAAAAGAAAACATAATGAGAATGCGTATAAAACAAATTTCTTGCTAATTGGACTTTTGGTCCTCGCACATGTCCTCTCCAAAAAATGGCAATTTGTAAAAAAAAAAATTAGTTTAAACAAAAATTTCTCAAAAGGCAAAGCACCGATTTGAAAAAAATTATAATGTTCATATTTTCCAATATATCTGTTATTGATTAGAAAAGTTTTTTCTGAAACGCGCTGCAAATAGAGACAGTGTTGCCATATTTGTAAAAAAACTCATTTTTTGAAACACCTTTTTCCCCAGTTGGGAATTGGGGAATTTTTAAGTTAAAATTGGGAATTTTTTTTAGTCTATTGCTTTTACATCTTATTGGTCTACATTACTACAAAATTTCATTGTAATATCTTTATCCATGTCATTTCCACAGAATATCAAAGATTAAAAATATTTTCCTTAAAAAAGCAGAAAAACAATTTTTTTTTGTTTTACGATACAAAGTGTAAAAAAAGTAACGCACTTAAAAAAAACTTTTACTTAGTGCTAATCTCCTAGTCTTTCCCGATCTAATGATACTAAACATGTATATAAAGCATTAATACCGAGTCTTAAAAAACTCTGAAAAGTTTGGCCCCCGTAGCATTTTTACACTGTTTATTTAAATATAAGTGATGAATTTGTGCATATAAAGTTAATTATCATACTCAAATATTTCACTATTTTTAAGATGACAATGATCCTTCGCTAATAAACAAATATTTTCTTCAAAAAGATATAAATAGTTTTTTATTTTTTTAAAGAAAACATTATAAGAATGACTTAAAAAAATTTTATTCGATTTTGCCTTTTGTTCCAAGCTAAAAAATAAAATTTTAGTAAAAGATTCTAAATAAGTAAGTACGAGTAAGGCACCGATTTTGATAACAGTGTAAAGGTAATATATCCATAATTTGTAGCAAAAGTTTAATTAGAAGAGTACTTTTATAGTAACAGTGTGACAATTTATTTAAAATAAGATTTAAAGGCATTTTTCCGGTATTTAAAATTGGTGTATTTGAAAAAATTGCAAAATTATGTTAAGGTTATAAAATGTTTTTTAATGTGAAAGTTAATGCAATAGGTAAAAATTGTTACAACTTGGGTTTTTCATAATGGTCAGAAAGGATATGGTTACTCACCTCCATACAGGTAGGTTTTACGAGACGCACATATTGGTTGAGTTATATATGCACCTATTTTTAGAGGTAAAAAATACATTAATTCATTGATTTCTTTATTATTCTTTGGATACAGGTATATATAAAAAATGTTTTTTTTTTAATATAAAAAAGAAAGTTTTAAATGTAACTGCTATTAACAGTTAAAACATCATGGCTATAACATTGGAATTTAAAGTGTTGTGCGATATTCTTTTTGAACAACCAAGCAGTTCGAGAGCAGAAAAAATTAAAATAATCATGCGATATGCTAAAAGTCAAACTAACTCCATGATTCTCAATAGTGAGGAAGACAAAGTCGTAAAATTTGTAAAGTTATTTGAACTTAAAATTAAGTCGGTTAATTACTGTTTAAAAAGATTTGAATCTAAATTTAAAGACTGGCTGAAGGACTCAATTGAGCTTAAAACTTCTGGTGCTGGAGCCCCTCTAAAAAACTATGATGATCTCGGAGAAAGATCTAAAAAGATGCGATTATCCGAAGTTCTTTCTACTCATTCGGATACTGAAATCAAAGATTCCTTTAAGGAAGTGCTCAAACGAAATAATCAACCAGCTGAAGCTAAACAAATAGCAGATATTCTCCCAGAGGCTTCTCCTAAACGTCTTAAGCGAATTATTAAGAGTATACCAACTCCTTCTTCTCAATCAGAATTTTCGGAGGAAGAAGCACTTGCTCTTATGCTCGAGTTGAAATTGAGTAAAAATAAATATATTAAACTCTGTAAGGCATTACGAGACAAAGGACACTCAATTTTACCAGGATATAATGCGTTATTAAAAACCAAAAAAAACTTAATACCAACAAACGTGATAGGAGACGAAAGTGCATCTGTGGATTTATCAAAATTATTGGAAAATACGGCATCAAGGCTGATATCTACTACATTGTCTGAAGAAGAAGCCAAGAAACTTGACAACAAGGACTTAACTTTAATATGTAAATGGGGATGTGACGGTTTATCTGGATTACCGGAATACAAACAATCAACATCTCATCAGAACACAAATGACTACAGAAGCGTTTTTATGGCATCCCTAGTACCACTAAGATTAAGAAAGAATCGTTCTGAACCATCCACATCAAAAGAGCGTACTGAATATGTGTGGGTTAACACATCTCCAGGATCAAAGGCATTTTGCAGACCGATCAGATTCGAATATTTAAAAGAAAATGCAGCAAGCACAAAAAATTGGGTTGATGATATCAAATATTCAATAGACAATTTGAGTCCAGTCTGCATAGACATACATGGATATTTGATTAATGTAAATTTTGAGCTTCAATTGACAATGATAGATGGAAAAGTAAGCAACGCTATAACGGAAACCCATTCAACTTGGAAATGCTCATTATGCGGAAAGAAGAAATCGGAATTTCTACAAACTTCAGAAGATGCATCAGCTAGTACTGCAATTAATCAAGAGGTTCTGGAATTTGGTATATCGCCCCTACATGCACGTATCCGATTTTTAGAATTTATGCTACATATAGCATATGATCTGAAATATAGGAATATACCTGATAATCAGCTAAAATCCGTGAGAAATAATAAGGAACTGATTGAAATGAGATCCAGTGAAAAAAAAAGGATTCAGGAAGAATTCAAAACTATGACGGGTCTAAACATAGACAAACCACTTGTAGGATATGGCAGTACAAACGATGGTAATACGGCCAGGCGATTCTTTGAAAATTATGAAACAACTTCAAAGATTACTGGAATTGATGAGGAAGTTCTTCGTAAATGTTACGTAATATTATCGGCAATAAATAGCAAATATCAAATAAATGCTGAAAAATTTCATTGCTATGCCCTCAACGCGTTAACTCGTATACGACATTTGTATCACTGGAAAGAAATTACACCAACAGTTCATAAAGTCCTTCAACATGGTCGTGAAATAATTGAATCAAATCTTCTCCCACTTGGTGAACTGACAGAAGAGGCCCAGGAAGCGCGGAATTCAGATTTCAAGTATATCCAACTATTTAATACCAGAAAATGCTCAAGAAAATCGCAAAATCAGGATCTAATAAATTATCTCTTGTTGTCTTCTGATCCTGCTCTATCAACGATAAGAAAGAAATGGTGGAGCAGTTATACAAAAACTTCTGAAAACGAACACCTGGAAGAGGTTCTTGATATAATAGATTGTACTGATTATTTTACTGAAAATAAAAATTAAGTAAATAACTACTTTTATATAAATATGTAATAAAAACTGTAAGTTTAAACTTTAACTACAAATACTTCAATAAAATGTATTTCACCTTTTAATATAAGTACAAATTATTTACATTTTGATATTTCATAAATCCTCATGATATTTTCTTTAAAAAAATAAAAAAATATTTGTTTGTTATCGAAGGATCATTGTCATCTTATAGTGAAATATTTGAGTATGATTATTAATTTTATATGCACAAATTCATCACTTATATTTAAATAAACAGTGTAAAAATGCTACGGGGGCCAAACTTTTCAGAGTTTTTTAAGACTCGGTATTAATGCTTTATATACATGTTTAGTATCATTAGATCGGGAAAGACTAGGAGATTAGCACTAAGTAAAAGTTTTTTTTAAGTGCGTTACTTTTTTTACACTTTGTATCGTAAAACAAAAAAAAATTGTTTTTCTGCTTTTTTAAGGAAAATATTTTTAATCTTTGATATTCTGTGGAAATGACATGGATAAAGATATTACAATGAAATTTTGTAGTAATGTAGACCAATAAGATGTAAAAGCAATAGACTAAAAAAAATTCCCAATTTTAACTTAAAAATTCCCCAATTCCCAACTGGGGAAAAAGGTGTTTCAAAAAATGAGTTTTTTTACAAATATGGCAACACTGTCTCTATTTGCAGCGCGTTTCAGAAAAAACTTTTCTAATCAATAACAGATATATTGGAAAATTTGAACATTATAATTTTTTTCAAATCGGTGCTTTGCCTTTTGAGAAATTTTTGTTTAAACTAATTTTTTTTTTTTACAAATTGCCATTTTTTGGAGAAAACATGTGCGAGGACCAAAAGTCCAATTAGCAAGAAATTTGTTTTATACGCATTCTCATTATGTTTTCTTTTAAAAACTTTAAAAATCTTTTTATGTTTCTTAAGAAAATATTTTTTTATTAGTGAAAAAATATAGCTATCTTTTGGGGAAAAACTAAAAAAAAGCGAAATTTTTTGTAAGTTTCAACTTTGAATATTTTTAACTTTTAAACAAAAGAAGATTTCTATAACTAACTTGCACAAAAATTATTCAGAATTTTATTACAAATTTAAAGAATATTCTTAAAAAATTTTTGGTCCTCAGATGCGTCCACCAGATCAAAAAAAGCTTAAAAAAAGAGGTAAAAAATCAACCTAAAAATTCCTTTTTACCCAAATATCTCGAAATCCAAAGGAGATAACCTACACATTTAAGCATATTTTTTGTAGATCTTCTCAAGGACAACTTAAGTTTAAAATTTCTTTTCAATCCATACATAAATGGATTTTTGGCGAATTTTTAAAAAAATCGAACACCCGAGGTGACCAACTTTGAAGGTCCATCAATCACTCTCCCGACCCCTCATGGACCAGTGCTTTTAAAAACCAACTCAAATACTCCTTGACTACCACCATGTCAAATTTCATTCAAATATCTCCAGTCGTTCAAAAGTTACAGAATTATTTCCAAAAAAAAGCGTCCGTAAACCACTGTGCGCCACAGGACGTCATCAGCACTTAGCGCCCTCGACCACAGTCGAGTTGTCAAATTGCAGAGATAATCATCAATTTAACTCATCGAGTTTGATCGAACATCACTACGTTTAATTGATTGTGTATTCTCCTATTACTTGTTTTGCTCGATCTTTTCACTTGCCGTTGGCATGTAGAGAAGAACAAGACTTTTTGGTTTGATGCTATTTTTAGAATAGTAACAATGTTAACAACATATGTATGTAAGTAAATTACATGAATGTATGTAAATGCAACGTGCCCTTTGCTTTTATTTATTTGGGAATTAATTATTCGAACTTTAGAATTGATTGAAAAATTAGGTTTAATCAGGCTTGAGTTCATTTAACTTTCAAATTATTAATTTTGAAAATTTGAAAAATAATTGTGGAGAAAAACTGAACAAATTATTTTTGAACGCGGCTCAGTGGATTGCAATTTCTGTCCCGCCACAGGACGTCATCAGCACTTAGCGCCCTCGACCACAGTCGAGTTGTCAAATTGCAGAGATAATCATCAATTTAACTCATTGAGTTTGATCGAACATCACTACGTTTAATTGATTGTGTATTCTCCTATTACTTGTTTTGCTCGATCTTTTCACTTGCCGTTGGCATGTAGAGAAGAACAAGACTTTTTGGTTTGATGCTATTTTTAGAATAGTAACAATGTTAACAACATATGTATGTAAGTAAATTACATGAATGTATGTAAATGCAACGTGCCCTTTGCTTTTATTTATTTGGGAATTAATTATTCGAACTTTAGAATTGATTGAAAAATTAGGTTTAATCAGGCTTGAGTTCATTTAACTTTCAAATTATTAATTTTGAAAATTTGAAAAATAATTGTGGAGAAAAACTGAACAAATTATTTTTGAACGCGGCTCAGTGGATTGCAATTTCTGTCCCGCCACAGGACGTCATCAGCACTTAGCGCCCTCGACCACAGTCGAGTTGTCAAATTGCAGAGATAATCATCAATTTAACTCATTGAGTTTGATCGAACATCACTACGTTTAATTGATTGTGTATTCTCCTATTACTTGTTTTGCTCGATCTTTTCACTTGCCGTTGGCATGTAGAGAAGAACAAGACTTTTTGGTTTGATGCTATTTTTAGAATAGTAACAATGTTAACAACATATGTATGTAAGTAAATTACATGAATGTATGTAAATGCAACGTGCCCTTTGCTTTTATTTATTTGGGAATTAATTATTCGAACTTTAGAATTGATTGAAAAATTAGGTTTAATCAGGCTTGAGTTCATTTAACTTTCAAATTATTAATTTTGAAAATTTGAAAAATAATTGTAGAGAAAAACTGAAAAAATTATTTTTGAACGCGGCTCAGTGGATTGCAATTTCTGTCCCGCCACAGGATGTCATCAGCACTTTTTCAATTGAATTTTTTTTCTATAGGATATATTTATTGTTAATTTTTTTTGGAATAAAATTTTTTAATAACAAATTTTTCTACAACAAAAATTTTGTTATCCTTGACTCCCAGTGGAGCATAGGGCCTCAAAAAAAAATTAATTTAAAAGTATTCTAATTACATAATGAGTTTTTAAATATATGTATAAAAAAATTTAATTTTTTCTATGTCAAATTTGTGTTTTTTAAAAATTTTTTCTAAAGTTTTTATTGTTTGTTTCAGAGTTTTGATCGATAAGTTGAATAATCTATAATATTTTTTAAATATATTGACATGGTAGAGCTATTTTCATAAACTTGTAACTGGCAGTTCTATCGAAACAGTACTGCCAACAAGAAATATAATCCTAAAATATGGCAACATTTTTTATAAAACAACAAATTGTAAACAATAAAAATACTCTGGAAAACGTTTACCAAAAATGTCCCAAGAAATTACTGGTGGTCAAGCAAGCTTTGGCTTTAAAAAGAGAAACATAAAGAAACCGGCCTTCAGGAAGAAACAGGAATCCAGTGAAGAATCAGGTAATTTAAGTTGTATTTAAAATAAAGTCAATCCATGAATATTGAGTAATTGTCTTTGTGTAAACAGATGACGATAAAAGTGATCAGGAACAAACATGCAGCTCCTCTGCTGTTATAAGAGCCGAGCAAAAACGCAAACGTACAAATCCCAACTTTCAAAGCACAAAACACTTGACTGCCAAACGAGAACGCCAAAACAAGAACAACTCTAGCGGTGATGAAAGTGATGATGAAAAAGTTACTGTATCTTATAAATCCAAAAGAACTGCTCAACCTAATGGTCCCCAGGATCAGGGAGCAGCTTCTATAAATGAAATTGACACTGAGTTGGATCGTGATGCTCAGGCAATACACGAGAAGGCATTGAAAATTAATGAAGAACTGGAGGGTAAAGCTGATGACAAAATATATCGCGGCATTAACAATTATGCTCAGTACTATAAGAAACAAGACACAGCAGCTGGGAATGCCAGCTCAGGCATGGTACGCAAAGGTCCTATTAGAGCACCAGCTCATTTACGTGCCACAGTTAGATGGGACTATCAGCCAGATATTTGTAAAGATTACAAGGAGACGGGTTATTGTGGTTTTGGTGACAGTTGTAAGTTTTTGCATGACCGCAGCGATTATAAGGCCGGTTGGCAGTTGGAAATGGACTATGCCTCACAGCAAAAAGGCGATTGTGAGTCTGATGAGGATGATACAAAATATGAAATACACTCTGATGAAGAATCATTGCCTTTCAAGTGCTTTATATGCAGACAAAGTTTTGTTAGTCCTGTGGTTACTAAGTAAGTAAAATTTAATTTTAATTTTCCTTTATGGATTGTTATTAGCTTTTCTTTTTTATTTAAGGTGCAAACACTATTTTTGTGAAAAATGTGCTTTAGAAAATTATAAAAAATCCCAGCGCTGTTTTATTTGTTCTCAACAAACAAATGGTATCTTCAATCCTGCCAAGGAATTAATAGCTAGACTTAAAAACTATCCGGATGCTGATGATCACGATCATAGTGATAGCGATGTGGCTGATAGTGATTAAAAATGTATTTAGAAAAATTTTGACAAAAGCTTATTAAAGTGTTTTTCCTGAATATTTAAGCATGTTTATAATTAAGGCAAAATTTCATTTCTACTAAAAGAGCTTTTATAATTTTTTAGTATGAACATTTTTTCTATAGACAATTTTTTTTTAATTTTTTTTATAGAAAATTTTATATAAATTTTATTTTTAAAGAAAAAAAATTTTGGATTTAAAACTTTTCTGTAGAAATTTTTTCTATTGAAAAATTTTTGATATAAAATTAGTTTATGACAATATTTTTCTATCAAATTTTTTTAATAAAAAAAATTTTATGAAAAGTTTTTGTTACAAAATTATCATAAAGAAAGTTAGTAAACAATTTATCTTTGGATAGTTTTTCTATATATATTTTCTTTAAAAATTTTGGTATAAAATTTTGGTTCATAGGCTCTCGATATGCAAAACTCGTATACTAAAATTTATTTTTTTGAAAAATGTTATACCAAAAATTGTTATATAGAAAAATGTTATACCAAAATATTTCAATAGAATAATTTTAAACCTAAAAAACTTTCTATAGACAAATTTATTATAATCAAGAGTGGGATAAGAAAACCCGAGAATCTGAATACATTTTCAAATTATAAAATTTTGCAAACAAATAACTTTCAATACATGTTATTTGCAATTGCTATTATACTATCCTCCCCAATCTAACTGCAAGTGTTTTGAGTTAAAATATTTCCTCTTAAGAATTTGTTCTTGAATGAGTCCATTGAGAAGGTTTTTGGTTTTTACTCTATTTTAATATTTCCCACAAAATTTGAAATTCATTCATTTAAGATAATAAACCTTAAATGTGTTATAATACAACTTCTGTTAAACATAAGAAACGGAAATGCAAACGACAGACCGACATTCAGAAGGTACAGAGATATACTCGTTCTATTCAAATACTATAAAGAAATAGCAACAACTATCCATTTGTTGTACTACAAACATGACATTTAATAACAAAACAATAACAATAGTAAACGGATACGGAAACTATAGTTTACAAACATAAATAGACATATTATATACCATTTATATGTATATGGTCAAATAAAGTGGAAAATGTCGCTACTAACAAATAACTTAAAGCTGATTTTTTTTTATTAAATTTCTTTTAATAACTTTGAAATTATTAAAAAAATATTTATTTTTTTTTCATGATAATCCCTTCTCTATTTAATCCGACGATATGACTTTTGTTATTTCAGTATAAGTATGTATGTATGTAGTATGTGTATTTGTTTGTAGTGCCAATTCTATATGTTTGATTATAACGACATCTCTATTGTTTTCGAATAAGAGTTTGTAGGTGTATTCTCTGTTGGAAATTGTGATGTTCCAAAACCCATTTGAAAGGGAAAAGGAAAAATGGCTGTTAACAAAGCAGTGATAAAAATTAAAACAAAACAAACAGACAATTCTATTTGCATAAGGACTTGTTTACATATTAATAAAATCAAATAAAGGAATAAAAATACTCGAATATAAAATAAATTGGAAATTTTTATAGAAAATATTTTGAGGTTAGAAAATTTCATCTTTAAAAGTTTGAAAACTTATTTAAAAATAAAACTTATTTAAATATCTATATAAACACAATTTTCGATAAAAAATCTATTGAAATTTTTTTTTTTTAACGAAAAATTGTCTTTAGAAACATTTTTTTAACGAAAAATTTTCTTTAGAAAAATTTTCTATAGAAAAATGTTTTTAACGAAAAATTTTCTATAGAAAAATTTTTTTAATTAAAAATTTTCTATAGAATAAATTTTTTTAACGAAAAATTTTCTATAGAAAAATTTTTTTAACGAAAAATTTTCTATATAATTTTTTTTTCTATAGAAAAATTTTTTTGACGAACAATAGAAAAACTTTTTTTATAGAAAAATTTTTTTTAACGAAACATTTTTTTAACGAAAAATTTTCTTTAGAAAAATTTTCTATAGAAAAATGTTTTTAACGAAAAATTTTCTATAGAAAAATTTTTTTAACGAAATATTTTCTATAGAAAAATTTTTTAACGAAAAATTTTCTATAGAAAAATTTTTTAACGAAAAATTTTCTATAGAAAAATTTTTTAACGAAAAATTTTCTATAGAAAAATTTTTTTAACGAAAAATTTTCTATAGAAAAATTTTTTTAACGAAAAATTTTCTATAGAAAAATTTTTTTAACGAAAAATTTTCTATAGAAAAATTTTTTTAACGAAAAATTTTCTATAGAAAAATTTTTTTAACGAAAAATTTTCTATCGAAAAATTTTTTAACAAAAAATTTTTTAACGTAAAATTTTCTATGGAAATTTTTTTTTAACGGAAAATTTTCTTTAGAAAAATTTTTTTAACGGAAAATTTTCTTTAGAAAAATTTTTTTAACGAAAAATTTTCTATAGAAAAATTTTTTTACCGAAATTTTTTTAACGAAAAATTTTCTATAGAAAAATTTTTTTAACGAAAAATTTTCTATAGAAAAATTTTTTTAACGAAAAATTTTCTATAGAAAGATTTTTTTAACGAAAAATTTTCTATAGAAAAATTTTTTTAACGAAAGTTTTAAAAAAAATTTTTTTCTAGAAACATTATTTTAACGAAATCAAACATTATTTTAACGAAATCAATTTTGGCCATCACTGTATCCAGGCATTTGCATTTGTTTATTGTGTTGGACTATGGCACGTATAATTGTTATTGATTGATCACGTATAATTTGACGTTGCATATAAATACGCAGTGATAGACGATTGTTTTTAATCAACAAAAATCAAAGAAGAAATTAATCATTAATTTACATAATAAACAGTTGTTAATAACAAAAGCAATGACCTTTTGATTTAAATTTTGTTTTTGACTAAACGTCGTCTGGCTATCAGGTCTAGTGATGTATTAAATTTTATTAAGTTATTAACCGCAAATAAATAAACTTTTGTATATACAATTTCTTCGATTCTGCATTTTATTATTTTAGTTTATCTCATAACATTTTAATAAGAATTAAATTGTAATTAAAATTCTATAACACATTCATAAAATAGACTTTTTTGAAGTAATTATTGTCATTTGACTTGTTACTATCAATGTAAAACAAATTAGGTCAAGACGAAAAATTTCCATTTTCCTCCAACAATTTTTTCTTGCTTGTTCCTGCATGCAAATATTGCAACACGAAAGTAACAAAATTGTCAACACCCAAAAACCAAAAAAAGGAAAAAAAAAAATCCAAAACTGAATTGAAATAGAAAGAATGCCCTGATACTAAAACAATATGGCCTATGTTAGTGGAAAAAAACAACTTTGACAACATTTTAATAGTTTTTTAAGTTACTTTCCTTCTCCACATTGAAAACAATATTTTCTTTTGTTGGCCACTGGCCAACGAAATCCAACAACATTTACATGAGAAAACAGCACAAATATTTGAACCAAACCAAAACCTCGTATATCACTTGAAGAGCACACCAGGAACTTTTGGTTAAATTTGTGTTCTCCATTTAAGGTTCAAGCAGGAGAAAGGAAAGACGTCAAAGGACACAAGGTATTTAAAACTGGTAATGGTTTGTGTTTTGCTTGGAAATGTTAAACGGAAATTGTTAACACAAATGAAAGTGTTAAAAAATAAATTTTGAAATTGTCGTTACAAGAATTATAGAGGAAAAACTTGAATACAAAAAATTGAACACAAACAATTTTGTTAATATTTGTTGTAAAATTTTCTATAAAAAATTTTAATGAGAAATTTTGTTAAAAAAAATTTTTTATAGAAAATTTAAACGAAAAATTTTCATAAAAAATTTTCTATAAAAAATTTTAAGGAAAATTTTTCTTCAAAAAGAATGAGTATTCGGTTACATTTATTTATTAATGTAACAGACCAAAATGAATGAAAATTTTTCTTTTTGAATGAAAAATTTTCTATTAAAAATAAAAAATTTTAACGAATTTTTACGAAAAATTTTCTATAAAAAATTTTAATTAAAAATTTTCCATAAAAATGTTAATGAAAAATTTTCTATAGAAAAAGTTTACAAAAAATTTTCTATAAAAAATTTTAACGAAAATTTCTCTATAAAAAATTTTATTGAAAAAATTCATATACAAAATTTTTATGAAAAATTTTCTCTAAAAAATTTTAATGAAAAATTTTCTCTAAAAATTTCAATGAAAACTTTCTATAAAAAATTTGAATGAAAGTTTTCTTATCAAAATTTGAATGAATATTTTTCTATTAACAACAACAAATTTTAACGAATTTTTACGAAAAATTTTCTATAAAAAATTTTAATGAAAAATTTTCTATAAAAAATTTTAATGAAAAATTTTCTATAAAAAATTTTAATGAAAAATTTTCTATAAAAAATTTTAATGAAAAATTTTCTATAAAAAATTTTAATGAAAAATTTTCTATAAAAAATTTTAATGAAAAATTTTCTATAAAAAATTTTAATGAAAAATTTTCTATAAAAAATTTTAATGAAAAATTTTCTATAAAAAATTTTAATAAAAAAATTTCCTATAAAAAATTTTATTGAAAATTGTTACAAAATAAATTTTGAAATTGTCGTTAAAAAGAGTTATAGAGGAAAAACTAGAATACAAAAAATTGAACACAAACAATTTTGTTAATATTTGTTGTAAAATTTTCTATAAAAAATTTTAATGAGAAATTTTTTTATGAAAAATTTTTTATAGAAAATTTAAACGAAGAATTTTCTAGAAAAAATATTAAGGAAAATTTTTCTATAAAAATTTTAAGGAAAAATTTTCTATAACAAATTTTAATGAAAATTTTTCTATCAAAATTTGAATGAAAATTTTTCTTTTTGAATGAAAAATTTTCAATTAAAAACAAAAAATTTTCTGTAAAAAACTTTAACGAATTTTTACGAAAAATTTTCCATAAAAAATTTTAATGAAAAATATTCCATAAAAAATGTTAACGAAAAGTTTTCTATAGAAAATGTTTATAAAAAATTTTAACGAAAATTTGTCTATAAATTCATATACAAAATTTTTATGAAAAATTTTCTCTAAAAAATTTGAATAAAAAATTTTCTATAAAAAATTTTAATGAAAAATTTTCTATAAAAAATTTAAATGAAAAATTTTCTATAAAAAATTTTAATGAAAAATTTTCTATAAAAAATTTTAATGAAAAATTTTCTATAAAAATTTTAATGAAAAATTTTAATGAAAAATTTTAATGAAAAATTTTCTAAAAAAAATTTTTATGAAAAATTTTCTATAAAAATTTGCAATGAAAATTTCCTATAGAAACATATTTTTAAAGAAAAATTGTCTATAGCAACATGTTTTTAAGCAAGACAAATTTAAAATGTATTAAACATTGTGACCGTTTTGGCCATCACTGTATGTAAGCATTGAATCTGTTTATTGTGATGGGCTATGTTGCGTATAATTGTTATTGATTGATCATGTATTATATGTCATTGCGTATACGGTGTGATAGACAACTCTTTCAAAAAAATTTTGCAAAATTTCCTATTAATAAATAAATTTTCGAATGTAAATAAAGAGAATTATAAATTTTAGAATGTAAATAAAGAGAATTATATATGACAGCCTTTGAAGTTTAATATTTTTAAAAAGTATTAAATTCATTCTTTAAAGGTAGAAGAAGCCTTGCGTTAATGTACATTATGTACTTGAACAATTTCTTGGGGCACACGTGTTTTTGACGATAATATCAATTTCATGATGATGATGATGATTTTATTAAAAAGGAAAATAACTAAAAAAATAGAGAATGAAATGAAGCGAATGTTGTGTAATAATAACGCCTGGCTGACAGTGAGTGACATATTTATTTTATAGTTTTAAAATTAGTTCTACTTTTTTTTTTATCATAACACAATTGATTTATATTTAAACATAACATTTTTAAACTAAATTTATTTTTAACAAAAATTTCCAACAAAAAACTAAAAAGAAAGTAAAATGGAACCATCAGCTTTTAGGAATGATCCTAAGCATTTGCTTTCCTCATATCCAACATGGGATATAGGTTTTATTGAGTACCAAAAATAATAGAGCGATGCTTTTAGTCTGTATTTAATACTTGAAAAGACAAACATATGTACACAAGCAAATACATACATATGTATATTTGCAATTTGAGTTCAAATGTATGTGTGCATGTATGTGTTAGTTGTAATAGTCTAACTATGGGGTATAATATTAAAGAAACTATATTATTTCTGTTTTTTTTTTCTTTTTACAGCTAAATTTAATAGATATTCCTTATTTGTTATAAAAACTAACTTGTATTATTGCATTCCATTTTATGCTCCTTATGGCAACTTTATATAACTGCTTTATACATATGTATTTATTTCAGCTTGAATAGCATCACATTGTAGAATTAGGGTAAGGCGGTTTTTGTATAGAAAACCTGAAAGGAAACAATTCTAAACAAACATATTTAAAAATCATTGTGTTGTTAGGAAAGTAATTTCATTATTTTGTCTTTTGACGCCTAACCCTTCTATCAGAAAACCAGGGGCCAAATTACCGCATCGATCGAAAACTCAGACTTTTAAGCAAATATTGTGAAGTATACTTTGGGGATGTTCAAAATTACTTCGATGCAAAAAGTTTATTAAAATTTGGTATCCATTTTGATTTGTTTTTAAAAACATATAGTTCAATTAAAACTCTTTTACTATTGGCCATCTTTTGGTAAATAACTACAAAAAATATATAGCAATCTGTGCATCTTTTAAATAATTTTGATTATCCTAAAAGTATGCTATACAAATGTTTTGAAAATATCTAAGATTTCGATCGATATCCAATGCGGTAATTAGGCCCAGCTCTTACGGTTAAAGCAAAGACTCTATAATATTAAGATATTGCACTTTACACATTTATTTTATGTCAAAAAGAAATTAAAGTGGATAAAGAATAATGAAAAACACATGAATGCACAAACTAACATACATTTCATAAGCACTTGTGTAAGCCTTAGCATTCTCTCATTGGATAATAGTCTTCATTAGAGTAGAAGCAGTATACATTCTTTTTTATGGGAATTTTAATTTTGACGATTATTTAAAAAGAGAAAGCTAAGGTACACACACATGCTCATGAAATGATGTTTGTTTATGCTTTAATGTGTTATTTATTGTTTTCTAAAAACAAACCTTGTAATACCTTTATATTATAGAATCTTTGATTCCACTGTTGCGAAAGTATATGCGAACCGGACTTATGACTCAAAAACAAAATTTCGAAAAATTAGCTGTTAAAATAAACAATGCATTTCGTCAGTTTGTTAGTAGTTTTTCTTTTGCTTTATGAACAGTCATATCCAAAAGGCAACCAAAAAATGCAAAAGAGTATAAGTGAGATAATTTCGTGTATGTATGTAAAGAGCGATGTTTTTTTTTTTCAATGTAAAGCACAAACCAGTTCATATGGTGCAATAACACGGGCACATTTTTAGTACACTTCTAAGCAAGTTATGACTCTTTAGTTTTCACCACGTGAAAGAGCGTCTCAAAAGCTATCGAAACCAAAAAAAAGTGAAATTTTTTTTGAGTCATAAGCCACCTTTTCCTAGGCCGGGTCAGATATATATGAGATATTTATAGTTTTACGATCTTTGAGTAATAATAGAAAGTTTCCTCTATTTTCGATTTTTTTTATAAATTTTTTAAAAACTTTTTTTTTGATTTTGTACATAAACAAAATATTTTTTACATTGTGATATGAATAACTCGAAAACCATTGATCACACAAAAATCTTGTTTAAGCACATCTTAAGGGCAAATTTGTTCCTAATAAATTGATGTAGTTTTCAATAAAATTGGAAGAGTCAATTCTAAGATATGGTAAGATAAACTAACTGGGACAAATTGTCAATATGACAAATTTTAGATTTTTTTTATTTAAAAACTCCGGAAACGACCTAGCTTGGGTTATAGGCCACATTGAGTACATGAAAAATTGTGCAATCCAAATATCTCCAAGTTTAGGAGTTATACGCCAAAAACCGATTTTAACGAGGTTCGTTAACTTATCGACCCGTAGCTCAGCCACTTTGTATTCGATTTTATTTTTTCAACAGCAAATGAAAGAAAACAGATTGCGCTTTAGAATGTTATATAATTTTTAAAAATATTTGTAAATCAAATTTATCTTTTTTCTTAAGAATGTCTAAAATAAAACAAGTAAGAAAGTGCTATAGTCGGCCAAGCCCAACTATACGATACCCTTCACCACTAAGGTCAAAGATGCTCTTTTTCCTGTATAAAGCCAAATATTTGCTAAATTATGCCTTCATACAAACATTTTCTCAAAACTTATATACTTAAGCTGTTTCCGTCATTTGGACTTATGTGAGAGCTGGGGTCAAATGTGGACCGATTATCTCGAAATTTGCCAAATTGATTACAGTTTTTACAAAAATTATTTATGCAAAAAATTAACTCAAAATTTTTATTATTTTTATTTCATTATATGATATAGTCGGGCTTGACCGACTATAGCTTTTCTTACATGTTTTGGAATGAAAATGTAAAATATTCTTTTTTAGATTACTAAAACTTATTTTTAAAAAATTTCATGAGAAGCAATAATTTTTAATTTGTTGTGTCCATACTAATACATATGTATATCTACCCTAATTATTACACATATATCGAACATTTACATAAGAAGTGGTATAACTAAAAATTCCTTAATTTCGATTATTCTGCCAGTTGATTTTTTTTGTTAATATAAATCAAATTCTTTCAGTTGATTTGAATCGTTATCGACGATGATTGTTTGTATAGTTCTAACTACCTTATTCGATATTTCAGGGTTATAATTGCAGCATTCGATATCGATCGAAATCTTAGATATTTTCAAAACATTTGCGTAGCAAACTTTAAGGATAATCAAAATTATTTAAAAGAAGTACAGTTTACTATATTTTTTTTAGTTATTTGCCAAAATATGACCAATAGTAAAAGAGTTTTAATTGAACTATATGTTTTTAAAAACTAATCAAAATGGATACAGAATTTTAATAAACTCTTTGCATCGAAGTAACTTTGAACATCCCTAAAGTATACTTTACAGTATTTGCTTAAAAGTCTGAGTTTTCGATCGATATCGAATGCGGTAATTTGGCCCCAGTACATTTTAATATTTGTATCATCCTAAAAGTATACTTTTCAATTTCTAGCTAACTAAAAACACACATAACTTTTAAAGTCATTTAAAGCAGAATTTCGTTTTTAGAGTTAAGTCATTATTAAGGTAAATATTGCTTTTCAAGAGTTTGTGTGCCAGTGATCTGGTGAATTGTTTGGTAAAGCGTAAGTTGTAGTTAAGTAGTTAACAACATTTTATGTGCATGGTTGATTGTTGGTTATTATACACTCCTCTCAACTGACACACAAACTTAAAGATACTTATACTATAGAGATACTCATACATACACACATTCATAAAAATAAATGTATACTCTGGCTAAAACTAACCTATACATTTACAACATGTGCATAATATCGGTTAATAGAATTTGAAACTAAATGTTAGTGTTTCTTCTTGAATATATTCCACTTAAATACATATCTGTGTCTATAAGCGATAAGGACTAACTCAATTTAAGAAATAATTAAATTATCTATAACAATTAGTATGTTGTACTAAAAATATCTAAAATAGTTGAGAAATATATCTGCTGCTTTAAACTTTCTGTTTAGTTTAGGTTTAAAAGTGTTGATTTTTAAAGCTTATATCTCTTTAACTACTTCAACGATTTGTGCAAAACCCTCAACATTAATAATAAGTATATAATAGTCCACTTTTTTGTTTAATTTATGTTAACTATATGTGACCCGGTCTATGAAAAGAGTAAAGGTGGCTTATGACTAAAAAACAAAATTTCGAAAAATAGCTAATTTTTCGAAATTTTGTTTTTGAGTCATAGAGCGGGTCACATATAATATTCCATCTCTTTGTTTTAAAAACTAGTTCCTTAACTTTTTCAAGTGCCACCCAAAATTTTACTTATTTTTATTTATTTTTTAAAGGAAAAAGCTGAGCTTTCGACTTAGACGATTCCGGCTGTTATCACAGTTTTAAAGAACTAGAGAAAAATTCTAAATATATGAAAAGAAGAAAAATATAGCACACACAATAATAAACTAGCACTACAATGAAAATGAAGCTTATATATAATTAAGTACAAAAACAACTGCTAGTGAAATAAATACTAAAAGTGGCAAATCTAAAACATTAGAGTAAAAATAGAAATTTAGCTGAAAAATATACTCATTTGTGATACTTGTAATAAATCCAGTTGAGTTTAAAGAATTTGTTGCGTAAATGAAATGAAAAAAAAAACTAAATGAAGAAGCTCTAATGAGTTAATTTATTTTAGAGAAAAAAGTGTAATTGTTTCAAATTATTTAATTTGTAAATTTCTAATAAATTATGAAAATATTTTGTTTTCTTAATTATTAAAAGTACCTGGTAGACCGAGCCTTGCTCGGAGCTTTATGGTAAGCATTTTGAGGAAAATTTTAAAGTTTTTATATATTTTATATTATAAAGTGCTAAAAAAATTTAGAGGAAAGACATTGTAGAAATATTCAGTTAATTTTGAATTATTTGATTTATTTTGTCCGACCAACACATAGTTTGCATAGTTTACAGTTGAATAATTTTGGAAATTATTCATATCAACAGAAACCTCTGTCGAATCATGCGCAACAACTTTGCTAAAGATTATAGTCTGATCAAATGCACAGTTTACGATTTAATTCATTTTGAGTAGTTTTCTGTGGCGCCACCTGTCGGACTTTGCTTATTCCAATTCATAAAACTTCTTCGGCTTATCCGTAACAACTTTGCTGAAGATTATAGCATGATTAAATGTACAGCATACGATTAAATTGACTTTGAGTAAATTTCAGTAGCGCCACCTGTCGAAATTTCTTCATACCAACTAAGAAACCTTCGTCGGCTCATGTGCAACAACTTTGCTAAAGATTGTAGCATGATTAAATGTACAGATTACGATTAAATTGACTTTGAGTAAGTTTCTGTAGCGCCACCTGTCGGAAATTATTCATACCAACTAAAAAGCCTTTGTCGGCTCACGCGCTACAACTTTGCTAAAGATCATAGCATGATCAAATGTACAGTTTACGATTTAATTAATTTTTAGTAATTTTCAGTGGCGCCATCATCTTATCAACTTTAAAACCTTCGCCGGCTTATCCGCAACATCTTCGCTAAAGAGCATAACACAATCAAATTCACAGTTTACTATTCTAAAAAGAACATACATACAGACAAACATTCATTTGTTTAAAATAATACTAATTTTTCCCCCTTTTTATTCCCTAATTTCTAAAAGTTCCATATGTATATTTGGTACTTTTTTGGTGCCAATTGAATTCGGTACATTTTTTTAAAACGCATTTAACATAATGTATAATGTTCCTATTCATATTACTTTGGAGATGTTAAGTTATCATTTTATCCCTTTTTCACCCATTTTAGCTCCAAAATCAAAAAAGTACCAAATACGTGTTTCATGTTTTTTTTACATCTATTGATTGCAGTACCAAGTTTCTTTCTATATTCTTTAGTTTAAAATAAAAGGTGCCAAAAAAACTATTTTCACCCTTTTTTACCCCCTATCGGACATAGTTTCAAAAAAGTACCAAACACCTGTCCGCTTATTTTCAAAGCTGTTTAAAATGTAATTTTAATTTTTTTTCTATACCTATTACTTTAGGAGACATAGCGTTTTCGTTTTTTCCCCTTTTTACCCGTTTTTACCCTCTTAGAGGTAAAAGTTCCAAAAGTCCCTTCTTCTTCGACCTATACATCAAAAAAGATACCCACTGTCCAAATTTTATCAAAATCGTTAGAGCCGTTTTCGAGATAGCCATTCTATATATATATATATATATATATATATACAATTATTGCTCGTTTAAGAATATAAGATATAAACATTTGCCCAGTGAAGCCAATTAAGCTTTAATAATAACACTGGTCAACAGCTAAAACTACTTTCAAGTTAAATTGTTATGTGTTATGGTCCCTTAAGTACAAAAACACCAGAAATTAAAATTTTCTTTTTTAATTTTTTTTTCTAAAATTTGGGATTTTAAAAGATGTTGTCCTAGTTAGTTAACTATTTCTTGAAAATGACATTTCCAAATTTCTAGAAAAATATATCATTGTATTAAAAACAAACTTGCCCTTAAGACGTGCTAAAACCACATTTGTCTGCGACCAACGATTTTGGAGTTATTCATATCGCAATGTAAAAAAAAATGTTTCTATGCAAAATCAAAAAAGAAATCAATTTTTCAAAATCATTTTTTTTTCAAAATCAAAAATATTTTATTTTTCATTAAAAATCGAAAAACTTAACATATTTACTCAATAATTCAAAACTAAGAAATATTTATTGAATAACTCTATGTCTGGGCAACAAGGTATGTCCTGGGGTCTTCACGACAGACTGCTCTAGCTGGTCTTCAGATTAAATCAAAAAACTAAACTCACTAAATGACACCAAATTTTATCTTGCTGGTTATTGATGAAGTCGAAACTTTCTGCTACCTTGGGAGTATTATTTCAAAAAGCGGAGGCAGTAAAGAAGATATCCAAAACAGCAAAGCAAGCTTTTGGAATTTTAAACAAATTTTGGGATCTCAAAATATCTCAACCACCAAAAAAATTAAAGTTTTTAACACCAATGTCAAAGCCGTGCTTTTATACGGCTGTGAGACTTGGAATATCTCGAGCCGTGAGATAAACAGTTAATCGGTGCCTTAGACTTATACTCAAAATTTTCTGGCCCTGTACAATCTCTAATCAAGACCTATGGTTGCACACAGCTCAAGAGCCGCTTCACACAAGTATATGCACTAGAAAATATAATTGGTTAGGGCACACACTGAGAAAAGCGGCCACTGATATTAGTCGGCAAGCTGTCGAATATAATCCTCAAGGTTCCAGGAGGTCTGGTAGACCCGCAAATACATGGGGACGACAAACTTTGGTGTATCATAGAGCGAGATGAAAGTGCTGACTACCGATAAACCTTCATCGAAAACATTTGTTAAGGCCCTATGTTCCACCAGAATTTAAAGGACTAAATATATAATATATAAGAATATTTAAAATAAAATAAGCCTTATATTGCGGAAATTCATTCATTAGTAGTGATTTATTAAGAATTGCTTGAAAATACCAAATTTTGTCCAAGAATTTTTCATATAAAACCTATTACACTCTGATACACTAAAAAACTAGAAAGCGAATTATAGTGTGCTCTAGGTCTTATTGAATACATGACAAATCATGCAGAAAACAATTTCAGACATACGTCCAAGTTTAGGAATTATACGCAAAAAAACAATTTTTTTTAACAGCAAATAAAAAAAATATAAAAGCAAGTATTTAAGAGTGTTATATTCGGCTAATCTTATATACCCACAGAATATAATATATCCACCATCAGTTATGTTGAATTTAGAAATTTAAATCATATCAAAATTTGGACCGAATTCGAAAAAATTTGATATTCTTGGTGAAATATTTGGACTAAATTCGCTAGCAGTAGCTTGATAGTCCAACATTTAAAAGTAAAGCCCATAATACTGGCCGGTATATATATAAAGCTTGTTCTTGCAAAATTAAGTGGCCATAGTCGTCGTAATTTCTAATTTAATAGATTTTAACTGACGTTTATTCAATTTTTTTGGTTTCCAGGAGTGGTTTTTATACGAAAGCTATAGTCAAATATGGACCGATTCCTAAAAAATTTGATATACTGACCAACAGTTGCATAAAACTTCTCTATTCTAAATTTAGTAGTCATACTTTTGACCGATTTCAATACCAAAATTTTCCAAGAAATTAAGAATATTTATGTCAAATTTCATTGATCTATATCCTTTCGTTAAGGGTTTATCGTGCCGACAACAGACAGACATAAGGACAGACAGAATGGCATCGCCCAATCAATAATGAAGTTACAAAAGGAATGACAATCTCTTTTGATGATGGATTTTTAAATTTAAAGATTACGAAAAAATTAAAAAAAGATAAACTTTTAATAAAAACTTACCTCATTTCATAGAATATAAGCCCTATGCATGCAGTTTGTAAAAGCTTGATCCATTGAATTTCCAAAACTATTTAAAATTTTAAAACCACTCTGCAAATGTGTAAGTTGAAGGAAGTAAAGTACTACGACCTATCCGAAAACAGTTTTTTTGCGAATATCTCAACATTTTTCACGTGTTTCGAAATACTTAAAAATGGTTTTTGCATAACCTCATCTAGATCTATAGCACTCACTAGGTCGCTTTTCAAGTTTTTACAAAAGTTGCTCATTTGTAACACCGTCTTAAAGGAATAAATATAAAATTAAAATATAATTCAATTTTTTTATGAAATAACAATCGTTTATAAAACTCTAAGCAATCGAAAAAACATACTTTTGTCTAACTCCCACTTCCTTTTTATAAGTATTTCTAAAGAAAAAACAAAGTTGATATACCACAATTATGTGGAATTGCTTTTTAAGTGTATTACAATTAACTAAACAAATTTTTGTAAATGTTATTGAATTGGCTGATATCATTTAAACACACACACATATACATACACACTCTTTCTCTCTTTCTTATAAGAAATGAACAAACTGCTCGCTCAAATAAACATTGACAAGTTGACAACTACATACATATTTATATAATAACAACTAAAATGGAAAGCGGAAATAACAAGTGTTTTGTTGTTGTAGTAGTATTAGGAATTGGTTGTAACAATGTTACTTACACTCCTGTGGGTGCAATAAAACTTTATTTGATTTTTATAACAAGAATTGGTTTTGAAATTGTTATCGTTGTTAATTTCATTTAAATGTATTTGTTGCTGCCACTGTTTTATGAGAACTTTAAGCTTATGCAGCAATTTTCAAGCTTGAGTGTTAGGAATTTCAGTTGAAATTGCTAAGATTACCATAATTTATAATATAATTAAAGGAAATACCTTAAGAGGGTTTTTGAGCTAAAATTATGAGTAATTAGGGAATTCTGAGAATTCTTATTAAGGTGTTATATTTGAAGTATTTTGTGGCTGATTATTAAGGTGAGAAGTTATTTTTGAATTGTTTGAGTGTAAATAGTTAATAGGTATATATTTAGCATTCTTCTCCCTATTAAGATACAAATTGGTTGGTTAACACGGAATTGACTGTTTATGTAGTTGTTGCATAAAATTTAAATGAAAATCGTTTAGCTTTTAAATAGCTTTCTTTAGTATATTCTATAAAAAAAAGGATTGAAAACTCTTTTAATGACAACAACCCATATAACAACAACTAGAGACAATGAAACAATTTCTTGTCAAAAATTGACAATTTTCATTTTCGTTCTGCTTGAAAAAAAAAAAACGTAACGTAAAATTGAAAAGTGGAAAAATGTGCAAAATAAAAATAACAAATAAAAGGCTTCGAATACCAACGTAGACATACATACATTTTCATACATACAAACATACATTAGGGTGGTATAGGTTTTTAAAAGCATGAATTTGGTCTTATCGAACTTATGAAGTTGAAGAACGTACTATTGGATTTGTAGCTCCATATTTACAAAGTCGTGATTGTTTTCAAATTATGGATTTAACTTTTTTTTATCTTTTTTAAAGTTTTGTCATAAGTTCCACCTTTTGACGAAAAACAAAAAAAACAAAAACGATGGAAATCCAAAAATAATTTCTTCTTGTATAAAAGTCATACTAATATCTCTCAGTCCCATAAAGTTAAAAAATCTACGGTCCTTCGTCATAACACCCACTTTTGCATTATTCATAGATGCAGCAAAAACAAAATCGTTTCGTAAAAAAAACAAATATTAAAAACCATTTTGGTCACATTCGCACAATCACAACAACAGCGGACTACGTCCACAGTATGAGAAATATAAAAAAAATCACTGCGAAGTAAAAAATGTTTTTGTAATATAAAAAAGTTGTTTTTTTTTTTCAGGAAAATAGAAATCGTAACTTCGCTATATGGGCATTCTATTATATGTCTATGTATATGTGGTATTTTTGGAAAAATATGAAATAGATTCATTGATATATACTATACTTAGTTTATATATATGTATGTAAGAGCTGTTTCATTTATGTATTAGTTCATAAGTGTCCATCTCAAGTGGCCATAGACTTGCCAGGTACTATTAAGTCGAGTTAGCAAGAAAATATTAACATGCTTTTAGCCATTTTCAAACTCTTAGTGAATCTTAGGTGAGTGTCTGTCCTACTATGTATTCATTCTATACATATGTGGCCAAGTTCCTTAATGGTATTATCACTATCAAGACTCCCTAATTGGATGCAAGCATGCATTCCAAGAGACAAAGAAAGATAGAGCTCGAAATTCAACAAAGATGTAAAGATATCAGACAGAAGATATAGAAAGATTAAAGTAAAATTTGTTTCGATAGTTTCCTCTTCATAGAACTTAAGGGATAATATATAGAAGTTGTGGGTAACTTTTTATCATTTAGAGCATGTTTTGTTCGGCACTTCGTTTTCTATAAGCGTATATTAACTAGATTATGGCATTTTTAACGAATTTTTGAAAATGGAAATTTTTGTGTTTTTTCAAAAAGAAAAAAAAATATTTTTTTATGCAAATAAAGAAATTTATTTCCAAAAAGACTATTTGTATTAAAAACAAGTAAGAAAAGATTTAGTCGGTCAAGCCCGACTATATAATACCCTTCACAACTAAGGTCAAATATAGACCAACAATTAAACAAGCTTTCCTTAAGTCTTAGAGACATACATACATAAACTATGTGCTATTTTTTTCAAAATTTTGAGATTTATATCATTTTCGGCTAAGGGCCTGATATGGGAGCTAGGGTCAATTGTGGACCGATTGTTACCAAATTTTGATTATTGGTTTATATTTACAAAATATTTATCTGTGCAAAGTTGTATTGTATTTATCTTTAGACTTATTAACGTTTTTGTGCTTTTATGTGTATATAAACGACTTTTGAGAATGTGTCTTGTATGGGAGGTGTGATCAAATATGGGCCGATTTCTACCAACACTGATAAAAGTTATGATAAGCAATAATTGTGCAGAATATTATTAAAATACAACTAAATTTGTGGCTGTAAAGGACGAAAAACTATAGTCCGGGAAGTTATCCCTATGGGAGGTACCCGAAATAGTAATCCAATTTTGCCCAAAAAGTATAGGGGTATTTTCCTTGGAGTAAAATATAAACCTTTGCCAAATTTCATCAAATTATCTTGAAAGTTACGACCTGTAGAGTGATAACAAGCTTACATGGATAACCGGCCATCCAGCCAGCCGAACAGACATCGTTAAAACAACTCAGGGAGTGATTCTAAGTCGATTGGTTATTAAAAAGTAGGTCTCAGACCAATATTTCTATGCGTTACAAACATCAGCACAAACCCAATATACCCTTTCCACCTATGCACGGTGGTAAAATACGGCCAAAAATCAATAACTTGTTTATTTCTTCATATTTTTTACTGAAACTTACTGAGCTGACAAAGTATTATCCTTGCTTTATATTGTATAAAGGCTATGGTAAAACTAAAAGTGGTTGGCCAGATAAAAGGGGACATTTGTGTCACTTATAATATACAGTTTCTAAAATTTGGATGAGTAGTTTCAGAGATATGTTGAAATTTCTAAAAAAATGTATTAGTTAAGGTTAAGTATTATATACAAAATGTAACAAATTGTTCAATATTTCAATAAAATGTTGAAAATTCATTCGAAATTTTTTAAGACTGTGATTTCATGTTCTTTCTTCATTTTTTATTTGTCCATTGTAATGTGGCCACCACCTATGTTAATATATTGCCTACAGAATTTCCTTTAAAAAAACGTATTGTTATACTTTTTTTCAATCGAATGATTTTCGATTTTTATGATTTTCACTAGTTATTTAACTATCTCAAATTCACTTCAATTTTCGAAGAAAAAAAAAAACACAGAAATTCGCAAAAACCACACAAAATTATTCACTAATAACAATGGACAAATTATATCTGCTTTTATTCAGACGTATATTAAAATTTTTTAACTTTAAAATTGTAGGCAAAAAAGTATAAACTTTGAGCTAGTGTAAAAAACAAATCGGTTATCCGATAGTAAAAGATAAAATGATATTGGATACTTTTGAGTGTTGGCTATAAACTACCATCAAAATTTAATAAAAAGTATAAAATTAAGAAAAATCCTTTTTGGCCGCTTTTTACCACCGTGCTATTGTGGTGAAGGGTATAAAAACTATTAGTGTTTCTGAAAGATAATTTTGTTACCGAATTTCGGTTTTTTACTTAGTTCAAGAAAATAAACAGTTTTCAAGTTACGCGAATATTTATTGCGCAACCTTCTCTATTTTTTTTATAACGCTATATCTCGAAAAGTAGAGCTAACGCACAAAAATGGTAAGCATCATTGAATTCAGCGTACTCGATTTTTCTTTATCCACTAGATCTCCCTTTTATCGAATTTTTCAACTAAAATAGTGTTATTAAAAAATTTGTTCTTTTATTGTTTATATTAAAAAGCTTAATCCATTGATTTTATCATATCTTTGGCACAGGTTATTCGATTTTTTTAGAAATTACAGAATTTTATAGAGAATAAAATTATATTAAATTTGCTTTAAAATTTTTTTTGATATGTTTCATAAATTCGGAGTTATTTACACTTTGAGATAAAGAAAAACATTTTTCTTTTATAAAAATTTCAATTTTTAAAAAATTCATAAAAAATTGAAGATGACAAAAATATTACATGGTCTTAACACCGTAAATAATCTAAATGAAAAAAGACTTATTTCCTGAAAATCCATAAACAAAGTGAAAATATCGAATTTTGTGTTTATGATATTTCCGTCATTGGATCTTATATGGGAGCTCGGGTCATATGTAGGCCTATTTTCTCGAAATTTAGATTTGATTACAGTTCATACAAAAATTATGTGTAAAAAAAATTAAACACATAAAATTATTATTTTCTATATTTTTTTTTGTCATTTAGTGGCTTTTCTCAGAAGGTTTTGTATGGAAACTAGGTTCAAATGTGATTTTTTTGAATTGTATCAATCTGATACCAATTTATACAAAATTATGAGTGTAACAAATAGACTTAAATTTTTAATTTTAAATAAAAATTTCCGATTTTTGTTTATCAAATACTATGGGTGATATAAATATCGAGGAATCAGAAGATCCTGATGTTTTTGGCATGAAAATACAGTGCGATGTACGCTGTACTCAACACTTCTTGCATGTGTCGAAAGAAGCACTCAAGTGCCTTGGTTTCTTGAAACGGTGTAAGATATACTTCTCTCTATCTCCTTAATACTTATTATACCCTTCACCACCATATACCCTGGGTTTGCGCTGATGTCTGTAATCACTTCCTGAGTTGTTTTAACGATGTCCGTCCGGCTGGCTGGCCGGTTATCCATGTAAGCTTGTTATCATTTACAGGTCGTAACTTTAAAGATAATTTGATGAAATTTGGCACAGGCTCATATTTTGGTCCAAGGACGATCCCTATTCTTTTTGGGTGAAATCGAATTACTATTTCGGGTACCTCTCATAGGGGTGCCTTCCCGGAATAGAGTTTTTAGTACTTTACAGTCACAAATTTAGTTGTATTTTAATAATATTCAACACAAATATTGCTTATAATAACCTTAATCAGTGTTCCTAATTTTATAGAAATCGGTCCATATTTGACCACACCTCCCATACAAGACACATTCTCAAAAGATGTTTATATACACATAAAAGCACAAAAGCGCTAATAACTCTAAAGATAAATGCACTTGATTACTTAAACAGATAAATATTTTATATACATAAACCAATAACCAAAATTTGGTAACAATCGGTCCACAATTGACCCTAGCTCTCATATTAGGCATTTAGCCGGAAATGATATAAATCTCGAAATTTTGAAAAAATAGCACTTAGTATATCGTTACTTTAATATAGAAAAGCCCTAACTAATATTTTTCTTACATTACAGGAAAGGAAAAGAACTAAATAAAATTTTAAGTTTTGAAGATACAGAAATTTTTCAAACACAGTTTTTTTACTAAATTCTCTAAAGAATTTAATGCTATAAACATGTTTTTTAAAATTAAAATATTTCCATAAAATTTTATCAGATAAAGCTTTAAGCTTTTTTTTTTGAATAAAAAACGACTTAGGGCCTTTCTATATTAAAGTAACGATATGTATGTATGTCTCTAAGACTTAAGGAAAACTTGTTAATTAAATGTTGTTAAATGTTGGTCCATATTTGACCTTACTAGTGAATGGTATGATATAGTCGGGCTTGACCGACTATATATATATATAATTCCCCGACAACATTCCAATTGGAACAAGGGGTACTTCTCTCAGACAATGAGCTGCATCCGATTCTATTTTTAGACTCATTGAAAGGGACCTACGTTTCAACGCCGGCTCCGAACGGCAAATGCATTAGTTAGAGAAGTTTTTCATAGCCTAATACACAATAACCAGTGGCACAATACACAATACACAATAACTCAGCTATGAGGTGAAACCGCCGCTTTTTTGAAAATTAATTTTTTTCAAGTGAGCCTGACAGGGATTGAACTTGGGACCTCTGGTATGCTAGGCGGATGACTAACCTGCTTTACCACGGCGGTTCACCCGTGACCGACTATAGCTTTTCTTACTTTTTCCACTTAAATTCGGCCTAAAACGAAATACAATTTTCATGTATGGGCCGGTGCTTTAAAGTCTATTTTGGAATTTCTTGACCGCGTATAGGAGAGGGGAATTTGCTTATCGGTGTTAGTTGGGTAGTCAATTCTATTGATTTACAGGAACATCGTCGCAATGTGAGATGCGTCCTTTCGTTATTATAGTGGCAAATTCACCAATGAAATTAGGGAACTTGTTCCTGAAACACGCTCATTTTTACGTAATATTCGCACTTCAACTAGAGCTTGTCCATTTCTGGTCGACTAGACAATGAGTCGCACAACACACTACAGGGAAAACTCATTTTTTAGTCAAGCACTTCGTATATGGAATAAACTCCCAGCAGAAATGTTTCCCCCTATTTATAATATAAAAAAGTTTAAATCGAATATCCACAAACACTACTCAATCTATCTTCCTTCCTGTTTTCCTAGTTCCAACAGAATGCGTTGCATATGTGTAGGGGTCACATCCCCTGAGTGCTGCTTCTATAACAAAAAAATTCCAACTATGAGCCAAATAGAATATTTTTTAGGAAAGGTAAAAAACTGTTTAATATCCAAAATTTTTAAATAAAAGTCAATATTTCTTCTAAAATATATTTAAGCCAAAGTTCTAAAATAGATTTCTTCACTCTGATTTGTACTAAAAAAGATGTAACTATTATAAAAATACCATTTTCCAATAAATAGGCTCACGATATGGATTTTTATAGTATAATCCCCTAATTCATAAATGAATGATAATGATCTGACAAGCTTATAAATCAAATTTTCCATACAAATTTCCTACTATAAAGGTTTAATAATTTTACTATTCGTTTATGAATTAAACTTTTTTTTGGAATATTCACGATGGTAAGTTTTTGTCATTTTCGTTTTTTTAATGAATTTTTTAAAAATAAATTTTGTTCTTAATTCATTGATATATTTTCCAGTAAAATTAAATCTTTTTCAAGATAAAATTGTCCTAGTTACCATATCTTGAAAACGACTTAGTCTCTTCAAAACTTAAAAAATTCTGAAAAAAAATCTAAAAAAACCGATGAAAAAATTGTATATTTCTGGTGTGGGACAAGTTGTTTTCAGAATATGGTAAACTAACCAGGATAATCTTTTTAAAATCACAAATTTTTTTTAAAAAAATCGATACAAAAATCTAAAATTTCTGGTGTTTTTCTACTAAGGGAACCATAAAACATAAAAAGTTGTTTAATTTATATGTAATTTTGACTGTTATCAGTGTTATTTTTTTAGAGTGTAAATTTATTTATAACGTATACAAATATTATTGTATTTCTGCATACATACATATGTATATATGTACGTATTCCAGAATTTATGTGCATTTACATCTATTTGATCTATTGTTTCCTATATTTGCTTATATAAGTTTCTACACTACTACATATCCATAAAGATACCTATATATATCTAGATTTTAGATACATAAATATGTCAGAATATTTGTCTGTACCTTTGTCTATAAATGCATTCATGTGAAAGTGTGTATTTATGCACCTCAACGAAAAAGGTGTCGCTGAATTTATTTTTTTTTCTACAAAAGAGTTTTGCATTTTTTTTCTCGTTGTCATGCAATTCGGTTTTGGCTAAAAATTGAAAATTGTTTCTGGTATTGTTTCTAAACGACAGCCATACAGATTTGTTTAGGTTATAAAATGTGATTGTTCACAGCTTTGAATATAACGTAATACCATTATTTATACATACATACATACACATACATTCACATGGATGTATGTAAGCACGTACATACAAATGTATTCAGTTTAAATGAAAAAGTCTAAAAGTGTGTGTGATTTTGATTTGTTTTAGATTTTTCTCTATTCTTCACGTTTCTTTTTTATGCAGTTTTACTGAAATTTCACCTTTTTTTCTCCTCTCAGAATTTTTTCAATTATAATCGTGTTGATCACTGGCAGCACAAAAAAAAAACTGAGTTTTTTACGCTCTCACTTTTGTAATACTACCAAAAAAAGAAAAATTTATTGTTAGATATTGATGCCGAAAAAACTAAATTCAATTTCCAATAAAATTGTGTGTGAAAAAACTTTTGCAAAACATTTATTTAATAAAATCTTTTTTAAAAATAAATTTTTAGAGTTTTTTGTTTCGCTTTTTGAAATTTTGTATGTGTACGTGTGTTTTGTGTCCTCTTTGTGTAGTTGTTGTTGTTGTGAAAATTTTATGGCATGTAGCTAATTTCTGTTGTAAAGCAAAGCGTAACGAATAGAAAAAAATGAAAATTCAATCAAATTGCTACGTGACGTGATTGTGGCATGTTCTTCAATTTTTTTTTGCACACGTTGAAGCAACAATGTTCGAATTAGAAAGCTTGGGAGGGAGGGCGAAAGGCAGTAAGGGAGACAAAAACTTTTAATAAAAACACAACTTTATATCGAATACAGCGATTAACGAAGTAGAGAAATGTAAAACAACGTAAACGCTTGCAAATGACCAAAAAAGGATGGAGGACAAATTAAGGAGTTTGATATAATGGACAACAACGAATTTGTATTACACTATTAAATCATTATTTTTAATAGATTCATAGAAAATTGTTCGGTATTAAAGTTTTTTAGAAAACTTATCTAAATAAAATTAAAATTTTCCTGTTGAAAATTTTTCGTTAAAATAATTTTATAAAGAAAACTTTTCGTTATAAAAATTTTTCTATAGAAAACTTTTCGTTATAAAAATTTTTCTATAGAAAATTTTTCGATAAAAAAATTTTTCTATAGAAAATTTTTCGTTATAAAAATTTTTCTATAGAAAATTTTTCGTTATAAAAATTTTTCTATAGAAAATTTTTCGATAAAAAAATGTTTCCATAGAAAATTTTTCGTTATAAAAATTTTTATATAGAAAATTTTTCGATAAAAAAATTTTTTTAAAAAAATTTTTCTATAGAAAATTTTTCGTTAAAAAAATTTTTCTATAGAAAATTTTTCGTTAAAAAAATTTTTCTATAGAAAATTTTTCGTTAAAAAAATTTTTCTATAGAAAATTTTTCGTTAAAAAAATTTTTCTATAGAAAATTTTTCGTTAAAAAAATTTTTCTATAGAAAATTTTTCGTTAAAAAAATTTTTCTATAGAAAATTTTTCGTTAAAAAAATTTTTCTATAGAAAATTTTTCGTTAAAAAAATTTTTCTATAGAAAATTTTTCGTTAAAAAAATTTTTCTATAGAAAATTTTTCGTTAAAAAAATTTTTCTATAGAAAATTTTTCGTTAAAAAAATTTTTCTATAGAAAATTTTTCGTTAAAAAAATTTTTCTATAGAAAATTTTTCGTTAAAAAAATTTTTCTATAGAAAATTTTTCGTTAAAAAAATTTTTCTATAGAAAATTTTTCGTTAAAAAAATTTTTCTATAGAAAATTTTTCGTTAAAAAAATTTTTCTATAGAAAATTTTTCGTTAAAAATATTTTTCTATAGAAAATTTTTCGTTGAAAAAAATTTTTGATAAAAAATTTTTCGTTAAAAAAATTTTTCTATAGAAAATTTTTCGTTAAAAATATTTTTCTAAAGAAAATTTTTCGTTAAAAAAATTTCTCTATAGAAAATTTTTCGTTAAAAAAATTTTTCTAAAGAAAATTTTTCGTTAAAAAAATTTTTCTATAGAAAATTTTTCGTTAAAAAAACTTTTCTATAGAAAATTTTTCGTTAAAAAAATTTTTCTATAGAAAATTTTTCGTTAAAAAAATTTTATATAGAAAATTTTTCGTTAAAAATATTTTTCTATAGAAAATTTTTCGTTAAAAAAATTTTTCTATAGAAAATTTTTCGTTAAAAAAATTTTTCTATAGAAAATTTTTCGTTTAAAAAATTTTTCTATAGAAAATTTTTCGTTTGAAAAATTTTTCTATAGAAAAATTTTCGTTTAAAAAATTTTTCTATAGAAAATTTTTCGTTAAAAAAATTTGTCTATAGAAAATTTTTCGGTAAAAATATTTTTTTTTTTAAATTTTGTATAGAAAATTTTTCTATAGATAATTTTTCATTAAAAAGTTTTTCGTTAAAAAATTTTTAATAGAAAATCTTCCGTTAAAAAAAATTTTGTATAGAAAATTTTTCGTTAAAAAAATTTTGTATAGAAAATTTTTCGTTAAAAAATTTTTTGTATAGAAAATTTAATCTACAATATTGTATGTTTAAGAAAACTGAAAAACATTATATAGGGTATCATATGTTCGGTCTTAACTAACTGCAATACTTTCCTATATGATATTGATAGAAACATTTCACTTATTTAGAAAATTTGAACTTTGACAACACCTAACAGGCATAAATGCACATCAACATAAGCGGAAGTAAAACAAAGCAAAAAACGCGTAATTCCCGCTAGTATGAGCTGAAAAATTAGGAAAACTTCATATAAATGGTTCGTTCTATCAAGCAAGACAAAAAAATATAATTTTTTGTTGTTACACTTTTTTTTAGGTTGCTGTTAAAATCAAATCATTAACACAACATCTGTTGGCATCGTTCATGCTAAATGTTGTTGATGTTGTTGTGGTCTAATCAACGTATAACTTGCAGGTTTTTATGTGTTGATTTGAGCTGATGATTCCTTCAAGTTGTGTGTTAAAACTCAAATCAAATGGTATAAGCTTTTAACAGTAGCAACAACAGTAACCAATAATCATTATAATAACAAAAAAAATAACAACCATGAGCTGGGAAAAAACAAGAAATGGAAAACAAAATATGCAATAATATGAAAACACAAGCACGTCTTTAAACAAGACGTGTTATTAATGTTTCAAAAAATTGCTAAAACGGAAGTGTGTGCAGTGCTTACGGAAAAATATATATTTATTAGGATGTTTCAAACTTTGGTTGTATATAACTTTTTTCAATGAAAATAAAATGATCACAGTTATTTACAAATGAAAGACTGAAATCTTAGCTTTGAAACATTATATACAACTTTTGCATATATTTGCAATTTTGGACAAAAGTCAACAATAAGCGGTTATGATCACACAATTTTTCTTTAAAATGCTAAAAGAAAAATTTGGTAAAAAACCACCCTAATACTTGAAATTACTAACATATACATATATAAGAATCTGCACTCCAGTTAGAGCCTTTTCAATACAATATCAACAAATTGTTTGTTAGAGCATGTTTGTCTGTCTGCCTGTTTGTTTTTGCAGTTTTAGCTGTTTTATTTAACAATTGCGAATTTAAGTATAACATCAGCAGCAACAGAAAAAACACAATAATAATTTTGAATTTTTAATAATTTTGGGGAGTTCATTTCCCCAACAACAATTTGTACGATTATCCGGTCACGGTAGCTAAAGGTGAGGCTGTTTGTGTTGGCATTAAAAACTTTATTATGTTGAAATTGTTGCTGTTTTTTGCTAAATAAGTATTCACCGTTATTGCCTGTTCTGTTGTACAAATAACGCTAAAATAACTAGGTAAATAGCAGATAAATAGCAAATTTAACCGTAACAATTCAAAAAAGTCTTATAAGAATGAATAAAGATTTTAAAAGGAACAATTTTAACACGTTTTTATGTCTAACTGAGTGAACAATGAATAATTTAATAAATAAATTTGGTTTTATTAATGAACTTGTAAACAAAGTTTTATCACTCATTTAAGTTTTGAAAAGTTTAAAATAATATTCGAAAATTCTATGCAAACAATTTTCTATACAAACATTTTAATAACGAAAAATTGTCCACAGAAAATTTTTTATACCGAAAAATTTTTTTAACCAAAAAATTTTTTATAGAAAAATTTTTTAACCGAAAAATTTTCTATAGAAAAATTTTTTAACCGAAAAATTTTCTATAGAAAAATTTTTTAACCGAAAAGTTTTCTATAGAAAAATTTTTAACCGAAAAGTTTTCTATAGAAAAATTTTTTAACCGAAAAGTTTTCTATAGAAAAATTTTTTAACCCAAAAAATTTCTATAGAAAAATTTTTTAACCGAAAAAAAATTTGGTAACCGAAAAATTTTCTATAGAAAAATTTTTTTCACCGAAAAATTTTCTATAGAAAACTTTTTTAGCCGAAAAATTTTCTATAGAAAAATTTTTTACCCGAAAATTTTTTAACGAAAAAATTTTCTGTAGAAAAATTTTTTAACGAAAAAATTTTCTGTAGAAACATTTTTTAAACGAAAAATTCTATAACCGAAGAATTTTCTATAGAAAATTTTCTTAAACGAAAAATTTTCTAACGAAAATTTCTTAACCGAAAAATTTTCTATAAAAAATTTTTTAACCATAAAATTTTCTATAGAAAAAATTATTAACAGAAAAATATTCTATAAAAATTTCCTATAGAAAAATGTTCTAACCGAAAAATTTTCTATAAAAATTTCCTATAGAAAAATTGTTTAACAGAAAAATTTTCTATAGAAAAATTTTTTAAATTTTTTATGGAAAAATTTTTTAAATTTTCTATAGAAAAATTTTTTAAATTTTCTTTAGAAAAATTTTTTAAAAACTCAATGAGTTAAATTGATGATTATCTCTGCAATTTGATAACTCGACTGTGGTCGAGAGCGCTAAGTGCTGATGACGTCCTGTGGCGGGACAGAAATTGCAATCCACTAGCCTCGTTCAAAAATAATTTTTTCAGTTTTTCTCCACATTATTACTTTCAAATTTATAATTTGAAAATTAAAAATGAACTCAAGCCTGATTAATCCTAATTTTTCAATTAATTCAATTTAAAGTTCGAATAATTAATTCCAAATAATTAAATTTTTTTATAGAAAAATTTTTTAAGTTTTCTATAGACAAATTTTTAACCAAAAAATTTTTTTTACCGAAAAATTTTTTATGGAAACATTTTTTTACCGAAAAATTTTCTATAGAAAAATTTTTAACCGAAAAGTTTCTATAGAAAAATTTTTAACCGAAAAGTTTCTATAGAAAAATTTTTTTACGGAAAAATTTTCTATAGAAAAATTTTTTTACGGAAAAATTTTCTATAGAAAAATTTTTTTACGGAAAAATTTTCTATAGAAAAATTTTTTTACCGAAAAATTTTCTATAGAAAATTTTTTTTACCGAAAAATTTTTTTACCGAAAAATTTTCTATAGAAAATTTTTTTTACCGAAAAATTTTCTATAGAAATATTTTTTTACCGAAAAATTTTCTATAGAAAAATCTTTTTACCGAAAAATTTTCTATAGAAAAATTTTTTTACCGAAAAATTTTCTATAGAAAAATTTTTTTACCGAAAAATTTTCTATAGAAAAATTTTTTTACCGAAAAATTTTCTATAGAAAAATTTTTTTACCGAAAAATTTTCGATAGAAAAATTTTTTACCGAAAAATTTTTTATAGAAAAATTTTTTTACCGAAAAATTTTCTATAGAAAAATTTTTTTACCGAAAAATTTTCTAAGAAAAATTTTTTACCGAAAAATTGTCTATAGAAAAATTTTTTTACCCAAAAAGATTCTATAGAAAAATTTTTATTGGAAGAATTTTCAAAAAAAAAAATTTATACCGAAAATTGAAATAATAAAGATGGATTTAAGATAATTATTAGTATACTTAATTTATGCCCAAGTATTAACATTTTCTCCCCTTTTTAACATTTAAACCAATTGTCTATGATATTGAAAAAATTCGAGCATTATTGTTTTATGGAAATATCAATAAAAGTTAATAGAAAAACCACAAAATATTTCAATAAAACAAATAAAAAACTGAAAATGTAAAAATAAAAATTGAAAAGGATACAAGTATTTTTTCACTTCCTTTTTTCTGACAATGAAATGACTTAACTGTCATAAAAATTCGAATAAATGATTACAAAGGTAAAAGTGTATGATAAGGGTGGTAGAGTAATATTTGCAACAAAATAGAAAAATATGTCTAAAATATATAAATAGAATTTTAAAACTTTAAGACTCTAAAATATTTTCGAATAAAAAACACTAAAAAATATGAAAAGGTTTTTGTGGGATATGACAACAGCCTTAAATAACCCATCAATTTTGGAAAAAACAATGGAAAATGTTCGAAATTTTAGTGTAAAATACGGTTTTAAGAGAAACAACAACAATAACACTTGAAAAAACTGATTGAAAAACTTTTACAAACATGTATGTATGCACTCGTTTGTATGTGTGTACCTTTACATTATAGAATTGCTATTATATTTTTCATATTTTCCTCTACATATCAATATATGCTTCCGGGCTCAAAACAATCGGGGCCACCTGTGTCGTTATTGTTTTGATTGTAAACTGTTTTTGTTTTGTGGATTCTGTCAATAAGTATGAAAGTGTGTTTTCCGTTAAGGGGGTATCCTAACCATTTTGCTAGTTTATCTAACAAAACCGCTTCACAGTATTCGGCAATTTTATTTTTTCAAAATAAAAAAAAAGAAAATTTGAATTGTAACAGGTAAGAGTGTTACCATCAAGGGTGCTAATTCAAAATTTGGACCAAATTTTAAAAAATTTGTTAAGCTAATTGGAATTGTTGGTAGAATCTTTAGACTAAATTCGGTTGCAGTTGTGTTTAATATGTAGTTGGGCTAAACACGTTAATAGTAATACGGCAGGTCCATATATTTTGTTAGGAGTTCCTAATGCATCCACCATATATAAAGTCTGGGCTGAACATTGGATGATAGCTATCTTATCTCTTAGGTTCAATCTTAATATGAATGTACCTTCAAATCTTTTTGATTGTAGATAAAAAAGCTATCATAGTTTACAATTTAGTAGCTTTAAACTGGCCTTTGAGGTAGTTCAGTGGTTTCCGGAAGTGGTTTTTATATGAAAGATATGATCAAATATGGACCGATTCCTATACAATTTAATATACAGGCCCATAGCATAAAGCTTCTCCGTTCTTTATTAAATCGTCATAGCTATTACAATTGTATTAAATTTATCAGCATTAATGTGATTCCTGAACCGATTTCGTCCATTTTCAATACACAACTTTCTCAAGATATCGCAAATACTTTTGTAAAATTTTGTCCTTCTAGCTCTTTTCCTTAATGCGCTATTGCGCTTCAATCTGACGGACATAAACCCCCTTTTCTTTTTGTATTTTTGTGTTTCCGTAATTTTTTTATATGGGAACTATAGTCAAATGGTAACCGATTGTGCACACTGGCTTGCAATGACACAAGACTTCCTTGTACTAAATTTAGTGACCATAACTATTAGAGTTTATCATTTATTGAAATTCAAGTGTATTTTAGGTGCAATTTGGGCTGTTTTCCCAAGCGTTTTGTATGGGAGCTATGGTTAAATGTAAATCGATTTCGATGAAATTTTATACGCTGAATAACGATCATGTAAAACTTCTCTGGGATAAATTTTATTATAATATCAGTTATAATTTGTCATTTACTAGCGAATAAGCGATTGGCCTATGCGAGGTTATACGTGAGCTATGGTCAAATGTAAACCGATTTCGTCCAATTTCAATACCAAAATTTTCCAAGAAATGAGGAATATTTGTGCCTAATTTCAGTGACCTACATCCTTTCGTTAAGGTTTTATCAAGCCGACAACAGACAGACTGAGTTTTTTTTTTTTTTTGATAAAAAAATGTTCTATAGAAAAATATAAAAAAAATTTTGAAAAAAAATTTTTGATAAAAACATTTTCTATAGAAACATTTTTGATAAAAACAATTTCTATAGAAACATTTTTGATAAGAATATTTTCTATAAAAAAATTTTTCAAAAAAATTTTCTATAGAAAAATTTTTGATAAAAAATTTTCTATAAAAAAAATTTTGATAAAAAATTTTCTAAAAAAAAAAATTTTATAAAAATTTTTTGATAAATAATAGAAAAATTTTTTGTTAGAAAAATTTTCTAAAGAAAAAGTTTTAGTTAAAATTTTTTTTTTGATTCAGAAAAATTTTTGGTTTAAAAAATTTTCTGTAGAAAAATTTTTCATAAAAATTTTTCTGTAGCAAAATTTTTGATAAAAAAATTTTCCATAGAAAAATTTTTGATAAAAATTTTCAGTAGAAAAATTTTTGATAAATAAATTATCTATAGAAAAATTTTTTTATAACAAAATTTTCTATCGAAAAATTTTTGAGAGAAAAATTTTCTAAAGAAAAAGTTTTAGTTAAAATTTTTTTAGATTCAGAAAAATTTTTGGTTAAAAAATTTCTAAAGAAAAATTTTTGGTTAAAAATTTTCTATAGAAAAATTTTTGATTAAAAATTTTCTATAGAAAAATTTTTGATTAAAAATTTTCTGTAGCAAAATTTTTGATAAAAAAATTTTCTATAGAAAAATTTTTGGTTAAAAAAATTTTCTATAGCAAAATTTTTTGTTAAAAAATTTTCTATAGCAACATTTTTATATAGACAAATTTCTTATCGAAAAATTTTTGATAAAAAATTTTCTATAGAAAAATTTTTGATAAAAGAAAAAACACTTGTCATACATAATTGATAATAACACTGGTCAAAATTAAAAATTGGGCTCATTTCGGACTCTAAATTAGAGCCTCATCCAGGATGTCTTAAGCATCAATTGCACTTTACTCATGTAGAAAAGCCTTAAACAATACATGGAGACTCACTCTTAAAAGTACAAAATTTTCTCAAGATCTCACCACTGTCCACTGAGATTTTCTACATTAACCATTTTTACAAAAACCTTGTCTATTTAACTAAAGTTTTTAACAAAAAACATCTTTTTATATTATAAGAATTGTTGTTACATACTTATTGTTATTGTTAAAAAAAATATATATATAAATATAAAATAAGAAAAACAATTTAAAAAGAAGAAAACATTTTATATTTATGAAACATTGAAAAGCCTTTGTTAACCCAATTTATAAATACGAAATGAATACAAATTCGAATAAAAAAAGCAATAGAAGTTGAAACAAGTTATGAAACAAAATTTGTAAACTTAAAATAAAAATGTTAAAGTTTGAAAGAAAATATTCTTTTGCTCAACCCCGACTTCCTTCAAATTGGCCCATAACATTTACCTTCAATAAGCATTTTCCTTTCTTTCTTTTTTTTATAATTTCTCATTCAACTTCCTAGAAAAGTCAGTCAGTCAGTCAGTGTCTGTATATTTTAAATTGCTATGTTTTTGTATGTCTTTGCGTTTGTAGTAGTTCGAGAAAATCTGATATTTCTCTTTCATTTTCCTGCTATTCCTGTAACTGTTCGCCCGTTCGTTCGTTTGTTTTTTATGTTATAACTTCATTTTACCTTCAATATGTTGACACTATCGTTTGTCATAACATTTTTTTCTTAGGGTTTTTTTATTTTTCATTTGAGATTTTTTTGTTTGTTTTACAATATTTTCCTAGAACTCATGTTGTTTCTTTTATTTTTGTTCCCTTTTTCAATTTCCATTTTTCTCTTGGTTTAAAACTTTTTGTGTTACATCTATATATTTGTTACATCTATATATTATCTGTTACATCTATATATTATCTGTTACATCTATATATTAATGTAACAATAATTTTTCAAAAAAAATTTCTATAGAAAAATTTTTGACAAAAAAATTTCTATAGAAAAACTTTAGACAAAAAAATTTTCTATAGAAATATTTTTGATAGAAAAATTTCCTATTTTTTGATTTTTTGATAAAAAATATTTATAGAAAAATTTTTGATAAAAAAAATTTCTATAGAAAAATTTTTGATAAAAAAATTTTCTATAGAAAAATTTTTGATAAAAAAATTTTATAAAAAAGTTTTCTATAGAAAAATTTTTGATAAAAAAAAAATTTTTGTAGAAAAATTTTTGATAAAAAATTTCCTATTTAAAAATTTTTGATAAAAAAATTTTCTGTAGAAAAATTTTTGATAAAAAATTTTCTTCAGAAAAATTTTCTATAGAAAAATTTTTAATAAAAAAATTTTCTATAGAAAAATTTTTGATAAGAAACTTTTCTTTAGAAAATTTTTGATAAAAAAGTTTATTATAGAAAATTTTTGATAAAGAGATTTTCTATAGAAAAATTTTTGATAAAAAAATTTTCTATAGAAAAATTTTTGATAAAAAAAATTTCTGTGGAAAAATCTTTGATAAAAAATTTTCGATAGAAAAATTTTTGATAAAAAAATTTTCTATAGAAAAATTTTTGATAAAAAAAATTTCGATAGAAAAATTTTTGCATAAAGAAATTTTTTATTTTTGGTAAAAAAAATTTTTGGTTAACAAAATTTTCTAAAAGAAACATTTTTGATAATAAAATTTTGTATAGAAAAATTTTTGAAAAAAAATGTTCTATAAAATAATTTTTGTTTATAAAATTTTCTATAAAAAATTTTTGGTTATAAAATTCTATAGAAAATTTTTTGATAAAGAAATTTTGTATCGAAAATATTTTAATAAATAAATTTCGTAAAGAAAAATTTTGGATAAAAAAATTTTCTATAGAAATTTTTTTGATAAAAAATTTTCTGTAGAAAAATTTTTGATAAAAAAATTTTTGTAGAAAAATTTTTGATAAAAAAATTTTCCATGGAAAAATTTTTGACAAAAAAAATTTCTATAGAAAAATTTTTAAAAAATCTATAAAATAATTTTTGGTTATAAAATTTTCTATAGAATAATTTTTGATAAAAAATTTTCTGTAGAAACATTTTTGATAAAAAAAATTTCTGTAGAAAAATTTTTGATACAAAAAATTTCTACACAAAATTTTTGATAAAAAAAATTTGAAAAAACATACAACTCTTCAACCATTTAACCATATCTGCTAGTTTTCATAGCCTAACAAAGAAAATTTGAATTTATGTCTAATTTTGATACAAAAATTTTTGATAGAAAAATTGTTGATAAAAAACATTTCGATAGAAAAATTTTTGATAAAAAAAATTTTCGATAGAAAAATTTTTGATAAAAAAAATTTCGATAAAAAAATTTTTGATAAAAAAATTTTGATGAAAAAATTTTCTCTGCAAAAATTTTTGATACAAAATTTGTATAAACCAAAAAAAGACTCCTGGCGACAAATATTTTTAACATTGCTCTAAATTAGTCATTGATTTGATTTAACTAGTACAATTTCACGTAAATTTTTTTTATTATTCCATCATGTTACATTAAAAAAGAAGTCCTTGAAATATTATTGCATCCATTTAATCATAATATTATGCTTTACAGGCTCATTTTGTCCTCTATTTCAACAACAGCTCATTTTACACTTTATTTAGTTAAAAAAATCACCAAATATCCTCCTGTATACCGGACTAACATACAACTCTTCAGCCATTTAACCATATCTGTTTGTTTTCATAACTCACAAAGAAAATTTGAATTTATGTCTAATTTGGTGTTAAATTGTTGTTTTGTTTAAAATTTATTGCATTTTGTCAGTTTAACTTAAAAAGACAATTTTTGCTTTTACTTTTTATTGCGGGCATGCGAAGCCGTCAATAAAGTGTTAAGGTCAACTGTTAAAAAGAAGGAGGAACAAGTAGAGAGTACTTGAAAATCTGTTACAAAAGCCAATTGGGTTTAATTATAATCGTACTTTAGAAATTAAAATGTAAATATTGAAACTTTTAAAAATATTTTGAATTATTTTTTGTTAAACTAAAGATCCCTTAATGATGTTAATTTATTTTAATTAACTTTGTTTAAGAATTTTGGCCATTAATTTACAAATAACTGTAATTCATTTCAGCACACTCTCAGCATTATAATTATAACACTCTCTCTCTCTATCTCCTTTGCTCTCTTCGTATTTAAAATTCCTACTTATGTTCCGTTATCGAATTCATTAACTTTAAGGGTCATTTTGCTTCGTTTCATTTCCGTTTCTGGTATTTTCCTTTTTTGCTTTTATGGTTTTGTTGTGTTTATTAACAATTATATGAAATATGGCTCATTATTTTTGAAAATTAATTAGTTTATTTTCTGCCTTCAAAATGTTTCAGATTTTAAGGACTTTTACTTAAAGATTTCTGTTTGTTTTATTAATTTCCAGCAAATTTTCCTTCCAGCTTCATTAGCCAGAAAACAAAATATGTAAAAATAAATTTTTAAGAAAAATGGTTATAAACAATTCAGACATTTAAAGAACAATCTAACCAACATCTGTTTATTCATCGTCTTTCGATAACAACAAGGACATTAGCCATTTCTCTAAATGTCCTTCTTCGTCTTCTTCTTCTTTCAAATTTTACTTGATTGCCTTAGAATTTCAAAAACCCCAAACAGCGTTATTAGCATTCCTTTGAGCCAGCAATTTATGAAAAAAGGAGGAAAGAAAAAAAAAAAACGAAAACTAAATAAAAAATTAAAATATGCCAAACATTAGTTAAGCTTAGATATACACAGATACAAAAATAAACACACACACAGAGACATAAACAAATATATTTCATTTGTATCTTTTCTTGTTGGTAGCAGGAGTTTCAAGTTAAAAATCTTTAGCTATAGGAAGATGTTAACAAAGCAAATATTTCAACCATGTCCTGTCGGTTATTAAAACGAAAAAAGTAGATATTAAAAGAAATAAGAAGGAGAAGACAAAAACAATTTATTTGTTTTAGTCAACATAACTCCTACCTCTGTTAAGAAATCTTGGCAATTTGCCATTAAAATATAGATTTACAAAGTTTTTTTTTTTAATTAAAACGAATAGTTCGTTAGCTACATTCAAAGAAGCTCCTTATTTTGATGTGGGTCCTTTTTTAAGGATATATTGAAGGTTTTTTGATTTTCAAAGATTTTTTTACAAAAAATTATATTTAAAGTCATAATGAGATGTGTCTCGAAATTTATGAAAATATAGACGATTTTATATGTTTTTGCTTAAAATAAGGTATAATTTCACATGAACTTGCTTTCTATACCCAGCATGTCTGTCTGTCTGTCTGTCTGTCTGTCTGTTTTCTCTTCTGTCTATCTGTCCGTCTGTCTATCTGTCCGTCTGTCTGTCTGTCTGTCTGTCTGTCTGTCTGTCTGTCTGTCTGTCTGTCTGTCTGTCTGTCTGTCTGTCTGTCTGTCTGTCTCTCTGTCTGTCTGTGTTTCTTTCTGTCTGTCTGTTTTTCTGTTTGTCTGTCCGTCCTTCTGTCTGTCCTTATGTCTGTCTGTCTTTTGTGTCTATTTTCTTTTCTGTCTGTTTGTCTGTCCGTCTGTCAGTATGTTTGTCTATCTATCTGTTGTCGGCACGATAGGGCCTGAATGAAAGGAGCTAAGTCACTGAAATTTGGCAAAAATATTATTTATTTCTTCAAAAAATGTTGGTATTGAAATTGGATGAAGTGGGTCTTCATTTGATCATAGCTCCCGTATATCCTCGCCTAGGCCAATTGCTTATTTGCTAATAAATAACAAATTATAGTAGATACGACGATAAAATTTACCACATGATCGTTATTTAGCGTATAAAATTTCATCGAAATCGATTCGAGATTTAACCATAGATCCTATACAAAACACTTACGAAAACAGCCTATAAATGCGAATAAATGATAACCTATACTAGCTATGGTCACTAAATTTAGTACAAGGAAGTCTTATGCCAATGCTAGCCGGTGTGCATAATCGGTCACCATTTGACTATAACTTCCATACAAAAACTTACTTAATACCAAAAAATACAAGGTAGTTATGTCCGTCTGTCGGTCAAATGAAAGAGCAATAGGACAAAATTTTATAAAAGATATCTTAAAAAAATTGTGTACTAAAAATGGGCAAAATCGGTTCACATTTAGTTAGAGCTAACATATAACCCCGCCCCAAGAATCACATGATTGCTGATAGATTGAATAGAATTGTTATAGCTATGACGAAAAAATGTAGATCAAAGAAGTTTTACGTAACTATGGGTCAGTATGTCAAATTTTTTAGGAATCGGTTCATATTTGACCATAGCTTTTATACAGAAACCATTCTCGGAAACTACTAAAATGCCTCAAACGCCAATTAAGAGCTATTAAATTAAAAACTATGACAGCTATAGCCACTAAATTTTGCATAACTAAGCTTTATATAAATACCAGCCAGTATGTGACAATCGGTCAACATTTGACTATAGTTCTTATATATATAACATCCTCTTTTTACATTAACCATCAAAAAGGTTTGCAGGTACATATTAAAATTGCCCATACGAAATTAGATAGCTATCAGTCAATGTTTAGCCTAGACTTTATATACGGTGGATGCATTAGAAGCTCATAACAAAATATATGGACTTGCCGTATTACTATCAGCATGTTTAAGAGTCAAGAGCTTTTACCAATATTTTTTTGTTCAACTTTATTTATAAATTTTTAAAAATTTTGAAATTTTGATAAGACTTTTTTCTATCTTATAATCCCTCATTTACATTTGTATGAATGTTCTTAAAGTACTGCTTTTAAATCTTTCAATTTTGAATTTTATCACCAAAATTGTTCGGCTTATCCATATTTTGAATATTAATTTTGAAGTTTTTCTTTTTCTCATTTCAATTTCTTGCTACAATTTACCAAAACTCATATAATCTTTCATTTCCTTTATTTCACAGCAAACCTCAGTTTAAGTCACTTAATACCCCTTCGAAAAATGTACAGCCTAAATGGAAAATATAGAAAAAAAACTAACCAGAAATGCAAACGGATATTTGCCATTTATTTAGAATTTTTTTTATATCTCTATAAATTTTGATTTTTTTTTGCTAACGCACACATATATAAATAATTTCAATTGTATACTTATGTTTTTGAATTACACACATTCTTAAAACAATAATAAAAAAGATTGTATAAAAATACATTTCTAATAATTTTAATAAATGTTTTCTCTCCTTTTCATTTTTGTCATTTTGTAGCTGAAGCGATTTTTGCACTTGCTCTACCTCAACTCAAGAGACATTGGGCTCTTGTATTTTTTATGTTGCAAAAAAATGGCAAAATATTTTATCTGAAGTTGTTACTTATTCTTTCTCTATTTGAGTTTTGAATGAAAATATATGAAACAATGTAGTTGCTTCCACGATTAGTGGTTAAAGCCTCTTCGCTACCCAGCAGTTGCAAATTAAAGAACAGCTTCTAAAGTAAAAAATGACACAATATGTACTAGTTACTCAAGGACAACCAAGTGCTGGATTATGCTTATCTGGAAATATTGTAAGAACTACCTTCAAATATTGTTGAAATCTATAGCCATTTTCTGAAGGTTCTTTATTCTAAATCTGTTGGGTATTTAGTTTGTATTCACTTGTAAGTGTAAGGATGTGCTTTTGAGCGTAAGAGTGTGTGTGTATGCCTTCGAGTTTAAGTTCAACAATGTAAGAGCATGATATTGTCATGTTGATAAAAATTATTGGTTTGTCAATAGACAAAACAAACACTGATTTTATGTTTTTTTTTATTCTTTAAACCGTTTAACATACATCAATGATAGGAGAATATATGAGAAGAAAGAAAATGCATTGGACGCAGAAAAAGTATAGTTACTTTGCCACTTAACGATGAAATTTTCTAAAAGGTATACATAATGAGTTTAATATTTTTATCACGATGAATGTATAGGAGTTGAGTTTTTCTCTACTTTGTTTGAAAACAAGTAAGAAAGTGCTATAGTCGGTCAAGCCCGACCATATGATACCCTTCACCACTAAGGTCAAAGGTTTTCTTTTTCATATATAAAGACAAATATTTGCTAAATTTTGTCGTCATACAAACATTTCCCAAGACTTATGTATTTAAGCTGTATCAGTGATTTGGACCTATATGAGAGCAAGGGTCAAATGTGAACTGATTATAACGAAAATTTAGTAAATTGATTACAGTTTTTACAAAAATTATGTTTGCAAAAAATAAACTTATACTATCATTATTTTCAGATTTACGAGCGTTTTAGTTTTGTACCATAAACTTTTATTGAAAATTTTTCTATAGGTCAAATTTCATATTGAAAATTTTTCTATAGCAAAAATTTTATATATACAATTTTTCCATACAAAAAAATTTTATATTAAAAATTTTTCTATTCAAAGAATGGGAAATTTGTTTACACAAAAAATTTTCTGTAGAAAATTTTTCTATACAAAAAATTTTATATGGAAAATTTTTTTATAAAAAAAAAATTATATGTAAAATTTTTCTATACAAAAATTTTATATTGAAAATTTTTCAATATAAAGATAATAAATAAAATATATGGAACATTTTTTTTTTAATTTTATGTAGAAAATTTTTCTTTACAAAAAATTTTATGTAGAAAATTTTTCTATACAAAAATTTTTATATAGAAAATTTTTCTATACAAAAAATTTTATGTAAAAAATTTTCTAAAAAAACATTTTATATGGAAATTTTTTCTATAAAAAAAATTTGTATGTAAAACTTTTCCATAGAAAAAAATTTTATATTGAAAATTTTTCTATACGAAAAATATGGAATATATGGAAATTTTTTCAATACAAAGAAATTTTATATAGAAAATTTTTCTATAAAAAAAATTTTATGTAGAAAATTTTTCTATACAAAAAATTTTATATCGAAAATTTGTATATAAAAAAATTTATATGTAAAATTTTTCCATAAAAAAAATTTTATATTGAAAATTTTTCTATACAAAGAATATGAAATATATGGAAATATTTTCTTTACAAAGAAATTTTATCTAGAAAATTTTTCTATACTAAAACTTTTTTATGGAAAATTTTTCTATTCAAAAAATTTTATATGGAAAATTTTTCTATAAAAAAATTTATATGTAAAATTTTTCCAAGAAAAAAATTTTATACTGAAAATTTTTCTATACGAAAATTATGGAATATATAGAAATTTTGTCAATATTAAAAAAATTTATATAGAAAATTTTTCGATATAAAAAATTTTATATGGTAAAATTTTTCTATACAAAAAATTTTATATGGAAAATTTTTCTATACAAAAAATTTTATATGGAAAATTTTTCTATAAAAATTTACATGTAAAATTTTTCCATACAAACAAATTTTATATAGAAAATTTTTCTAAACAAATAATATGGAAATTTCTTTATACAAAAAATTTTATGTAGAAAATTTTTCTATACAAAAAATTTTATATGAAAAATTTTTCTATAAAAAAATTGATATGTAAAATTTTTCCATAGAAAAATATTTTATATTGAAAATTTTTCTATACAAAAAGTATGGAATGTATGAAAATTTTTTTAATACAAAAAAAAAAAATTTATGTACAAAATTTTTCTGAAAATTTTTATGGAAAATTTTTCTACACAAAAAATTTTATATAGAAAATGTTTCTATACAAAAAATTTTATATGGAAAATTTTTCTATAGCTAAAAATTTTATATGTAATATTCTATACAAAGAATATGGAATATATGAAAATTTTTTTTTATAAAAAAAAACATTTATGTGGACAATTTTTCTATACAAAACATTTTATGTAGAGAATTTTTCTATACAAAAAATTGTGTATGGAAATTTTTTTTAATACAAAAAATTTTATATGAAAAATTCTTCTTTACAAAAATTTTATTTAGGGAAATTTTTGATAGGAAATATTTAAGTGAAAAATTTTACTACAGAAAAAAAAATAAAATATAAAATTTTTCTATAGAAAAAAATAAATATCGAAAATTTCGATGGAAACAATATTAAATAGAAAATTTTTCCATACAAAAAAAATTATATTGAAAATGTGGAAAAAATTTAAAAAAAGCTTTGTAGCAAAATTTTTTCTATTAGAAAATTTTTATTTTCTATTAGAAATTTTTAAAAAACTTTTTATAGAAATTTTTTATAAACCGAAAAAATTTCTATTAAATTTTAAAGAAAATTTTTATCAATATATTTTGTAGAAAAAAATTTTGTTTCAAAATTTTCTATAGAAAATTAAAAAGAAATTGATACAAAAAATTTGTATCAAAACGTTTCTTTAAAAAAATGTATATAAAATATGCAAGAATAACTCACGAAAATTTTGTATCAAATTCGTAAAATTTTATTGAGCCGATTGGTCGATATCTTTACTTAGTAGTGAAGGCTATCAAACAGTCGGACTTGGTCACCTAAAGCATTTTTATTTGTTTATAGAAAACTTGTATTTGAAATACTTTTTTATACAAGTTTTTTTTTTACCAAAATTTGATTTTTTTTATAAAAAATTTTAAAAGCAAAAATTTGTTTACATAAAATTTATATCTGCTGCAATGTAAGTAAGCCTACACAGTCTTTACTTATCAATTATTCAAATGATTTCAGTCTGATCATAAAATAAGTTGTAAATCAAACTATACTCGTATAAAAATAAAACATCAACTACCTCGAACAAATTTCGTTAACTCCCACTTGATTAATGTCTAGCAGAAAGTTCAACCAACACAACGGAAAACATTTATCAAATACATATATTTCACTACATACTACTACTACATACAAAAGTAATAGAACGCACTATTAGAAATAAAACTAAAAATTCATTTCCCTTAGGACCAATATAGAAAAAAATGCGTAAGTAAAAAACAGCAACTGTTTGTAGTTTTCCCCAAACGTATAAAGGAAAAAACTAAATGACTAATTAGTTGGCACTTGAGGCACATTAAATACACATGTAAATTACATTGAAATCTACAGACACACAAATAAAATACATAAACATATACATATATAAGTACATACATTGTTGCCATTGCCACTGAACTGAATGAATGAATTGAGCGAAAATAAACAGAGCGAAGAAATTGCCTTGTAATTAGTTATACGTTAAGCATTCAACACCACACGCCTCACCATTGTCTCTCGAATTTTTATTCTTTTTAATTTAAATGTAAATTACTGCTGAAAAACATGAACAATTAATAAACGTTCAACAGCAACAGCGACAGCGATTCGAAAAATGCCATGGTCATCATCATAAAATTTATTTGTATATGAAACAAAAAAAAAATTTATAAACGATATTTTTATTTATATAGAAAAAAAACTACAAAAAATAAATATTAAAACATATTGGGTCATATAAACAGAAAAAAAGTTTTTTTTTGTTGTAATAAGAGAAAGTTTTTGTTTATCAGAATTTAATACAATTCAAATTTAAGGCTATAGACATTTACAGTTACATTTACAACTATATTTACCACTACAATAACATATCCTTAAAAAATAATGAATTAAAAACATATTCACAAACACTTGTTTTTGCTACTTAAAGCTACAAGTCATATTAAATTAATCGTCATATAAAAAAAGATAAAAACAATTTTGAGGTTAAACTCACTTAATTTTCCTTTACAGGACATGTGAGAAATTATATGTTTGTAAGTGTGTTTGTATGTGTTTAACACAAAATGGGCAGGGGACAATAATTGGAGATGTTACCGCCAACAATAACAATATTATACACCAATAATAACAACAGAAACATGGTTAAGAGCAACGTTAAAATTGTCAACAAATTGTTAACATTATAAACCAACACATATGCATATAGATGTAAGCATCTACATATATACACACATTCTCATAAATATACACACACATCCTCACACATATTCTTATACATACACTTACAGCCTTTTGCCAAAGGTCAATGTAATGAATGCGTAGCAAATATTAACTTTAAGTTTTCATTTTGAAACTTCTACTTATACACGCACATGTTGGCATACAATACCACTCTCACACACACACACACATACGCACATTTGTATGGCAGAGCGTGTGTATCAAAAGACACCGTTAATAAGTTTATGTCAGTTTATATGGAGGGTTTTATATTTAACAACTTTTTTATGTTTTAATATATAACTAAAAGCTTGTGAAGTTTTTTATTCCCAAAATGTAGAAAAAGCTTTTATAAAAGTTGAAACTTTAGCTTGAAGAGCTAAATACATTTGGAAAAAAACCCTCAAATCAACAAAAATTTGTGTAATAAAAAATATGTTATCCTGTTTCATGTTCATTTATAACAAAGTTTTTCATAAAAAAATTTTTGTATAAAAAAATTGTCTATAGAAAAATGTTTCATAAAAAAATTTTCTATAGAAATATTTTTGATAAAAAGTTTTCTATAGAAAAATTTTTGATAAAAACATTTTCTATAGTAAAATTTTTAGTAAAAAAAAATTTTCTATAGAAAAATTTTTGATAAAAAATTTTCTATAGAAAATTTTTGATAAAAAGTTTTCTATAGAAAAATTTTTATAAAAATATTAAAAAAGGAAGTAGAAAACTTTTTCTTTTTATAAATGATTTGATACAAAACGATTTCCATAGAAAATTTTTTTTATGAAAAAAATTTTCCAAAATTTTTGATAAAAAAATTTCCTATAGAAATATTTTTGATAAAAAAAATTTTCTATAGAAATATTTTTTATAACAAAATTTTCAATAGAAAAATTTTTGATAAAAAAATTTTCTATAGAAAATTTTTTGTAAAGAATTTTTTATAGAAAAAATTTTGAAAGAAATAAATTCTGTTGAAAAATTGTTGATAAAAAAATTTTCCATAGAAAAATTTTTTACAAAAAAATTTTCTATAGAAAATTTTTTGTAAAGAATTTTTTATAGAAAAAATTTTGAAAAGAATAAATTCTGTTCAAAAATTGTTGATAAAAAAATTTTCCATAGAAAAATTTTTTATAAAAAAATTTTCTATAGAAAAATTTTTCATAAAAAAAATTTCTATAGAAATATTTGTGATAAAAAGTTTTCTATAGAAAAATTTTTGATAGAAACATTTTCTATAGTAAAATTTTCTATAGAAAAATTTTTGATAAAAAATTTTTTATAGACAAGTTTTTGATAAAAATTTTCTATAGAAAAATTTTTGATAAAAAATTTTCTATAGAAAAATTTTTGATAAAAAATTTTCTATAGAAAAAGTTTTATAAAAATATTAAAAAAGGAAGTAGAAAACTTTTTTTAAACATCATAACTACACATTAAAAAAAAGACCTATTTAATTTGATAAAAAATTTTCATAGAAACATTTTTGATACAAAAATTTTCTATTCAAATTTTTGGCAAAAAATTTTTTGTAGAAAAATTTTTGATAAAAAATTTTCTATAGAAATATTTTTGATAAAATGTTTTCTATAGAAAAAGTTTTGATAAGAAAATTTTTCTATAGAAAATTTTTTATAAAAAAATTTTCTATAATAAAAAAATTTTCAAAATAAAAATTTTTGATGAAAAAAATTTTCTATAGAACAATTTTTGATAATAAAATTTTTGATAAAAAATTGATGATACCTTGACTGGGTCTTGAACACAAATATAATCTTTTATTGTATTAGCCTTATAAAAGGTTATTTAAATACCAAAATTCTCCTGTTATGTCTTTGAAAGATTAAACTAACCATTTAAAGAAAAACAAAGGTATTATTTCTCATGTATTATTGACTGAATATGGAATTACCCATCTATGAAAATCTATGGTTCAATACACTTTCATTAAATGTAAGCTAATATACGTTTTTGTGTGTATGTGTGAGTATAGATATTTTTAAACCATAATGTACACAAATACACTAAACAAATGTCAAAAATTGACATGTCAACAATATTAAGACAAAAGTGTTTGTTTACATTATTCAAATACTACAAAACACTAATAGCCTCTAACACTATTTACACGTATCCTTTCTATTTATTTGTAAGTTTTGTCATCCTAAAGTTGAAACTGCTAATTTTCTTAATTGATATTGGCAATAAATTAAGGTTAAATCTCAGAATAATTAAATTAAACACATACAACCAACTATAAGTTAAGTTAAAGTGAAAAGATAAAGATGAAAAGAATTGCAGAAATAAAAGTTAAATTTATTTTTAGTGAATAGGCATAACAAGGTCATATATTGTAAAATTCCGACAATGATTGCAAGGGATATGTAAGTACTAAAATATAGCAGCAATTGAGCTTATAATAAAATTGTACCACTTGAATTAGCATTTAGATGTTAAGAGGATGACAGTTTTTAAAATTAGTTGAAAATAGTAAAAATATGTAAATTTCTAATGAAAGTAATGTGTGGCAAATAAGGGCTATAATTAAACATTTGACATAGTAAATAAATTTTTTATACATAAATAAAATCTACAACAAAATCTATACAAATTTATGTAAAATATAGGTCTAAATAAGAGCAAGAATAAAGAATTTCAAAATTTTAAATTGGTTTCTATTGTGTTAATTTCTCTTGTTACTATAAAGAGTATCTTTTAAGAGTATTATAATCCACTTGTTAGCTTAAGGACCTGCGCTTTAGCTTTTCAACCACAAATGGAATCTAGGAACTTTGTATAGAAATAAAATTCTTTGTATTCTTTTGCTACAAATCAAGGTTTTTTAAAGTTAGTTTTTTTTTGCTTAACTATCCTTACCTTTCAATTTCTTTAATAAAATACCTAGATACACTTTAACTGGTCCTTGAAAGGGTTTGGCAAAATATTTAAAGCTTTTAAAGGATAGAAACTAAATAAAAAAACACTTGAATTATTTCTATGGCTACAAGTATCTCCAGTTGTCTATACAAATTAAAATTTTTAATTAGATAAAAATCCTTTGATATACTACTTTCCAGTTATGAGAGCCCTTATAAAATCAAGATTTCCTTGAATTAACTAAACATTGCCTACAAAAACTTTAGTTTTCAAAATTAGGCCTTAGTAAATATTTCCAAATAAAAACTTTTCCTACAATCATCTTTTCACTGTTTAACTGCCAGACAGCCTTGACTTATAATTTGAGTACTTTCCTTCTGTATTTCACTTTTATTTTCGTTGAATTTTTTGTTTGCAGAAAAAAAATAAGTGAATGTACCAATAATTTGCCATCTCATGGGCGAAAGTAATAAATATCTTAAATTGGCCTTAGAACAGACATTTTTCATCAATTTTAGATGCTTTCTGCTGTTTTTCTTCTTAAAAAAAATCTTAAAAAATATTTGATAAATCACCGGGTAATATATCAAAGATTGTTGTCAGATGTATAATTTACTTCAAGGAAAAGTTCTAAAAATATGTTTTGAAATTGTTTTTTAATTTCATGGGAAGTGTTCTGATTTTCTTTAAAATTAGTAAAGTGTCTTTAATTAAATATATCTTCAAATTTACATAAAACATAATTTTTCAAAAAAGTTTTACTGTAGTGTATAGCACTAAGATCCCAATTTATTACAGTTATTTTTTATTGTAATAAATAGTTTTATGAAAAAACCAAAAAATGTTGGTGGGAAAACCTTTCCTCTGTCTAATTCTAGGCAGAGCGAAAACCATACATTATATTTTATTTGCGGGACAGAATTTTTGTGTCCAACAATTATCAATATAAAGCGCAGATTATCATCTGAACAGAAATACACAAACATTTTTCAGTTTTATCTTTTCTTTATTTCTTTATTTTTTAATCGTTTGAGAAACCTATTGATACGATTATGTGTAAAATATTCCTCTTCTGCTATCCTTGACTCCCCGTCCTTTTATATCGAACTCTATTGAGAGATGTCAGGCATACATCATTCCATGAATAGTTTGCTGCTTGCAACTCCGTATTAATTGATCTTCTCCACGTTCTAGCAGATGCACCATTTCGACGTCCTCTTCACTGTATATTTTAACTAAGCGCTTGTCGAGCAATGTTTGTATTTGGCCTTCGAAGTGTGGCCTATCCACCGCCATTTCAGTTGATATATTTCTGTGGAAACATGGATTTGGATTTTTATTTCTTATGCGATTTAAGCTAAAACTAAAGTGCTGTATCTTAGTTAAAGCGGCATTAAGATTAAAGTTGTGAAACTATATTCGACGCATGTGCTACTGAGTTTGATGAAAAATTTCATTACTTTTCGCTTTAGAACATTAAGCACATTTTAATAACTTTTTCATAACACAACTTTTTATTGAAAACAATTATTGATCTTTAGTATCTAGGCTTTTCTCTATATAATTGCATCATTCGAGTTTTCAAAAGCGATGGTCAAAATATGGCTTTTTTGCAGCAGAAATACCATAGTGGGACGGTACGGATAAAAGTTTTCCGTTCGTAATAATATTTTATAAAAACTGAAAGGTATGCTTATCTGAATTTGAAAAAAAAATGTTACCTTATACGCATAGGAAAGTCTAATGATGGTATATGGTGCGTATGAGTATTATATTCGGTAAAATTTTTATAAATAATACGCACTGATGTTTTAGATTAAGTAGATATTACAGCAAAATAACACCAAAATTATAAATATTTTTATATACTGACTAACAAATTAAAAAAAGTGAGTAAAAGAAGGGTAGTAAAACGCAGGATTTTAATAAAAATTCAATTTAGTCTTTTTTGAGTTCTATGTATTTACTTTGTCCTTCGTTTTTCCAATTAGTTTGTACCTTCAAAAAAATATGATTTTTCAAGATCAACTAAAGGCAATTCTTTTTAGGCATTTCTTAAAGTTTGGGAACAAGAAATAGTCACTCGGTGCTCAATCTAAGCGAGCAATTCGCCCAATTATATACATTTTTCATGCTTAAAATCCACTATTTTTTCCTAAATTATAGAATTTCCATATTTGCAAGAAAGTCAAAAGTATAAGCAATTTTGAATGACCACCGCGAGCCACTAAATGAGAGCCTGCTGTAAATATATAAAATATTCATAATAATCATATCGAAAAAGAATGTTTGGCTAAGCGTTATCGGTTTATATACTTATCTGTGCGAAGTTTTAGTAAAAAACTACAATTTATGGGTTTTATGTGTTTTTAAAAGCTTTTTAGATTGTGTCTTGCATGGGAGGTATGGTAAAATATATGAGCTGATTCCTACAAAATTTGTGTTACCAAAGGCATAATTTATGCTGAATATTATAGGAGTATAATTAAATTTGTGGCTGTAAAGGACCAAAAACTCTATTTCGCGAAGGCACCCTATTGGAGACACTCGATATAGTAATTCAATTTTATCAAAAAGTGTAGGGGTCATAAAAAATAATGTTCTGTGCTACATTATTAAATTATCTTTAATGTAACTACGTGTATTTTAATAACAAGCTTACATGAATAGATGGACATCACTAAATCGACTCATGGAGTGATTCTGAGTCAATCGGTAAAATGTTCTCAGACCAATATTTCTATGCGTTACAAATATCAGCACAAACTCAATGTAGTGTTTCCAACAATGGTAGTGAAGGTATGTAGTCGACCTGATAGTAGACAAAACATGACTTCTTTATTTTACACTAGAGTCAGGCAAGTGGACTGTATGTAATGAGTCGTCTCTTAAGAGTGGAAGGATGCCACAATATAGAGGTCAATTTTTAAAAGCATATATTTTAACATTCAGTAAATATCTTCAAAAAGGTATCAGGTTGTAAATACAGGTCATTTAAGTTAATAAGTAAGTGTTGATTACTTATTAACTTAAATGACCTGTATTTACAACCTGTTATGGTCAAAGGCAAAGCATATTTTAGAATTCCATGCGCTTTGATCTTGTGCCTTCATATGCTTCAATTTCGTAGGGCTCTTGAAAGATTTTTCTATATTTGGTCAAGTTTCGGACGTCCTCTTCTAATATTAGGAGGGCCGTTTTTTTCTAATTTTAGATTTTTGAGAGTAATTGTTTTACCTGGAATAGGTTATTAGCTCGACGTCCTAATCTATTTTTTATCGTACTTATAGGAGAACTCACTACATTAACGAGTGTTAACACAGTTTTCTGGGTGATACCACGAAGAGGTCAGTATCTGCAGTTGAAATGAAGGATAACAAAGATAAATTAAGACCAATTAGAACCATTGCTTGATATCCAACATCCGCTACATCACACATTACCATCAACTGCGTCTCTTTATTAGCTTATTTAAGCACTTAAAAGATGAAATCGTGGTAAAACCTCTCCATTAAAATAACTTGAGATAGTTTCTAATATTTTTTGGTATTTTTTTGTCGTTAGAACTTATTTACTTAAAATTTTGGAAGCGTGTGATTTAAAATTCAGTGAATATCTTCAAAAAGGTATCACCATCAAAACTTACTAACTGAAATAGCCTATAGTTACAACCTGTGAAGGTCAATGGACAAGCATATTTTAGAATTAAATGCGGTTCGATTTTTTCCGCATATTCTTCAATTTCGTAGGCCAAGCTTTGAAAGTTTTTTCTCTACTTGGTCTTTCCATCGAAATTTCGGATTTTATCTTCTACTTTTCTTGCTGGAGAACATCTTTGCATTCAATCTCACAACATGTAGCCAACGTCTTTTACTATGTCGATGTCGGCGGTTCATTCGATGTTGATATTCATTGCTGACGCAGACTGATCCAAAGATATTTCGTAGAATCTTTCATTCAAAAACTCCAAGAATAGCTTCATCTGCGTATGTAAGTGTCCATATTTCAGCACCGTGTCGATAGAACATATTTCAAAATACAACAAAAATTATAAAACAGTGCAACTATCATCTACAAAAGAATGGATAGAACTATAAACTTTAAAATAATGAAGATAAAAATAATTTTAAAATAATCAAAATTAAAATAAGAGTTGGTAAAAAAACGAAGCCACATAATACCTCTGAACTACTAATATACATGTTTGATGAGGTTCCTTCTACAACAATTTTTGTAGTGCGATATACTAAATTAAAATAAAGTTTTGACGACTTCAAAAGCTTTTGAAGGCAACTAAAAGAACATTCTATTAAATCTTATTCTGTAATTCAAAAGTTTTTTATTAAAAGGTTTTGTTCAGAAAATATTTACTATGTATAAGAAATTGACGATATTATTTTTTAAATGTTTTTTATATAAAAACATTACATTAACTACAACCATTTTAACGAAAAACTAATAACACATATGAATATCAAACTTGACAATCATTAAATATCTAATCGAACTAAATTTCATGATTTCTCCATAAAAATTTCAAGCTGATGTATTGAATATAAATAACTTAATTATATTTATGTTTTTTCAAAAGCTTAGTAGTAATTATGATATATTAAGTCACTTTGATTTATTTTAGGTAATAAGTATAACTAAAATTTACCATTTACACTCCCATATTCAATTCTATAAAAAAGTAATAAATACAATTAAACAGAATAAAGCTCTTGAATAATCGATTTTTAATAACCAATCAAAAAACTATTGTTATCAAGTGAAACGTGCTCCCGGTCAATAACTATTTATTTTTCCATATAAAAAAAACGTATAAATAAAAATTTGTATGTGTACAATATATTTTACTTTTATATTTAATATTTAATACACTGAGAAAAATTTATGGAAATTGTTTTAAATAAAAAGCTAATATTATTTCTAATAAGAACTTAAATCAAAGGTTTTTTTTCGTATTTAAATCAAATTTAAAATCCTTATTAAGACTTTTTTTAAGTTTATTTTTTTATTTTCAAAATTATATTTTTCAGTGTATAGGTTAATAAATTTAAGATAACACAAGTTAAGTTTGAGTATTTAACGCTTTATAATATCAAATTAATGACATTTATTTACACGCGGAGTTTAATTAAGATCCATAAAGATTCACCGACAGTCATTAACTAAATAATATCAAAGACTTTTATGTCTTTGACATATTGTAAATTGATTAAATGCCGAAAACAAATTAGCCCATACTTAAGTTAAACTAAAATGAATGCAGTCTAACAAACATTAATCTATAAAACAAAGACAAAACCATGTTTTTGATATAAATTAAACAAAACCTGAAATACCCCCTAATAGTAACAAACCATAATAATTAAATAGCCACAGGTGAGTTACTCAAATAAAACTTTGTACATACAAATTTACTATACAATTGAAACCGATATACACACACATACACACTCATCTACCACAAACATTTAATATTTCTACCATAAAATATACAAAAAAAATCCCATAAAAATCCTGCAGGATGCAGTAGAAAAAAATATTTGATTACAAAAGACTCCAGCTGTCATTCAAACACATGTGTGTGTGTATGTGAGTGTGTTTTTTAAATTAATCATGTGACAATATTTTTGTCATAAACACTCCATATATTTTTTTCAAGCGTTTTTTTTACTGAGTTCCTTTTTTTTTGGCGTCTATAGAAGTTCCTAAAATAAGGAAAAAAGAAAAACGAAAACAAAAGAATGTTAGGTAGACAAAGGTGGAACCACTATGATTTGAAATATTTAAAACTCATATAACCATAAATGTACCCAAAGTCTCATTGTGTGATTTCGAACAATGGGATTTGAAATTATACAAAAAAAAAAAAAAAGAAAAATCCAAAAGAAGTAAAAGTCATTGAACCTTTAACCGACATCTGAAAAAAATGATATTTATATACATTTACACAGACATTTTTATATTGTTAAAAGTGTGGGTGTTATTACATTTCTATGTGTGAGTATTTTTAAACAAAACATGTGGATACTAATGGGATTCACAGAGCCATACCTCTACATTTATATGATGCTTAACAAATAAGGCAGACTTAAAAGTTGTTTAAAAATGGCTGTGGCAATGGTGTAAGTATTTATATCTTTCCTGTTTCTTTGTTGTTTTTTTCTGTCAATGTTTGTGTATTAAATTCTGCTACTGTATATGTGTCTGAATCAGACTTTGTATCTATGTCTGTATTAGTTATTTTAGTGGCTATTTGCTTATATCTGGGTGATAAAGGACGTATGTATTTGAAACAGCAACTGTATGTATGCCCACGTCTATGGCTATCTCTGTGCTTATGTCTGCGTTTGTATCTGTTTTCGTTTCTGTGTATGTTTCTTTAACTGTACCTGTATCCGCATCTATGTCAGCATATGTGAGTATATATGCGTCTATCGGCCTTTTTGTCTGTATCTGTCTTTATCTTTGCCTTTGTATGTGTCTGTTTGTGAATGTTTATCTGTATTTATATCCGTGTTAGTATCTGCTCTTTAAATGTGTTTTTATCTCAGTCTTTATCTGTAAGTGCATCTGTGTATGCAAATTTCTCTGCATCTGAGTCTACATCTATGTCTGCATCTGTGTCTTTGTATCTTTGTGTTTATCTATGTATGTATCTGTTTTTGTTTCCGTAAATGTATCAATGTTTATATCAGTGTATATATATCTTTTTTGATATCTATGTCTGTTTGTATGTGTATATATGTCTGTATATATATGAGTACCTGTATCTGTGCTTCCTTGTATTAGTATTGGTATAGGAATTAACATTAGTTTTTATTGTTTAATAATAGTAAGAATTATGGTTATAGTATTTGTATTGTCTTTAGTATTGGTGTAAGAATTGGTCATTGTTCTTACTTTCTTAAATTCTTCTTCTTCTGTTATCCTACACACAGTGGAGAATAGGGGCTCAACTACCTATATTTATATTTAACCTGTTAAGGTCAAAGAACGAGCATCTTGTACGGATGTTCTCCAATTTCGTGAGCCAAGTTTTGTAAGATTTTCTTCTACTTGGTCTTTCTATCGAAGTTTCGGATGTCCTCCTCTACGAGTTCCCTAGGGATCGTATTCGAATACCTTTCTGGTTGAAGTCTTCTCATATATTCGCAAAACATGTCCAGCCAAAGTAGCTCTTTGATGCGTTTTTAGAAAACTCTATAATATTGTCAAATTTTCCAAAAAACTCTATAATATTGTCAATTCAGTTATCCGCCCCATTGTGCAAAGTTCTAGAATGTTTCTGTTGATGTAGTTGTTGTTCTAATTGTTTTCTCTTAATGTTTTGCTGTAAGAATAAAACAACATTCTTCTCTTTATCTACACTCTGTCTCTCTGTTGCTATTAACTTCAGATAATCCATTTGTACAACGTATGAGTGAGTGTGTTCTTGATCATGTGAGAATGTATTGGAACACGCATGAACATTCGTATGTCGAATTGTTAGTGTAATCGATGACAGCAGCTCGTCGATTTTTAAAATACATTTTTAATTGAGACGCGTATAATAGAACAGTGTAACTAAGAATATTTGTAAAGCAGTTTTGTGAAGTTTGTTTACAGTTTTGTTAAAGTGTGTTTAAAGTGATTAACTCTAAAGTTAATAAAAATATAACTTTGTAAAACTACATAAAGTGTTTTAATTTTATTTTTGGTTGTTTGCAAAAAGAATTCCTTCCACGTTTTTAAAGGAAAACGTAACAATATAAAGATGCATATCCGTACATTGATTTGTCTTATGGTCGTTTATAAAAATCCCATTAAAATAAGAGTATACAGCTTTTGCTCTTATTCAGAAACAACGAATGGAGACGATTATCCAATGAGAGAAAACTAAGGCGTGTGCCTTAGTTTTCACACATGCTCTTGAAATGCTTGTTTGGGGCATTTTTGCATTTTTCTTTATTCTTTATATACTTTATAATTATAGATTCTTTGGTTTCACCATGTCGCTGTAGCGTATAACTCTTACAGCTCATGATTAATTCGATGTCAATATTCATTGTTGACGCAGGCTGGTATAAAGGTTTTTCCTAGAATCTTCCTCAAAACTCCAGGAATAGCTTCATCTATCTGTGGAATTGCCCAAGATTCAGGACAATACAATAACACGGGCAGTAGGTCAAAAAAGCATCTGTTTTCAAGTATGATTCTATGTTAGGTTTATGTCGTTAGTTATGTTAGTATTGGGACTAGTATCACCAATCATTGGTATTAATTAGTATAGGTTTTAGTATTGGATTTAGTATTGATAAAAGTAGTAATGGTATTAGTATAATAATTAAAATTGATATTTCTATAAATATTGTTATTAGTGTTATAATTAGTATTATTATTGGTATTTATATCCGGTTTAGTATTGGTATTAGTAATGCTATCAGTAATAGTATTGGTACTCATATAAGTATTAAAGCTTAAAAATGTAACCCTATTGTAATTTAAAAAACTTCTCTAACCAACCCCCCTTTGCCATCAACATGATATATGTTGATTCTATTTAAAATTCAGGGGTTTGTCATGTGTGTCTATCCTTCATACCAGCTATTTTTTTGTATTTTTTAATGTTTGGGTGTCGTACCTATTACTAAATGTGTGAGTATGTGTATTTCAAAATTGTTGAGGTGTTGGCAGTGGTGATGTTTTTTTGTACAAACAAAAAAATATATATTTTTTTTTTGCCTGTCATAAAAAATAACAAATTATATTGTTGAATATTTTATGAAGCAAACGTAACACAAATATTAAAAAATTTAGATGTAATAAAGCCTGACTACATATGCACATACACGTGCTTGTAAATAGACGTAGACATTTTAAAACTACACATATACAAGTACGTACAAACATAATGAAATCAATCTTAGTTTGCATAGAAAATTATTAAAGTAGCTCATATTTTAAATAAAAAAAAAATTAAAAGTTTAGTATTGGAAATTGGTTAGCAAGTATAAAATATTATATATAAAGAACTATTGAAAATCCTAATAAAAAACTAAATATACACATGTCTCCCCCTAATTTTAACATCAACACTCTCAAATAAAAATATGTACGAGAATATTATATTATAAAAAATGTATGCCTTGTGCTGCTCATGTATTTTCGCATATATTTGTGTGAGTATACGTTTTATAATATTGAAAATATGAAGCATCTCTTAAGACATGTATAAATTAGGGTCCAATTTATGTCTAAAGTAAAAATGTGCAAAAAGTAAACAGTTCTTTAAAAACATATTCAGAAATTTTAATAATTTACTTTCACTTAGTTACAACAAATTTAGGTCAATTTTTTTTCCAGGGAGATTTATGACTGAAAGTTATAGGAAGTTGGTATTAAATTGTATGAAAGTAATTCATATGTAAGTGTAATGAATTTTAAATTATTAAGGTGATATGAAAGATATAATGTCTACGACATTGTATATGTCTTGGTATATGTATTGGAAAATGTCTTGGATTATGGCTTAGGCTATGTCTTAGGCAATGACTCAGTCCATGTCTTAGTCCATGTCTTAGTCTATGTTTAAGTCTATATCTTAGTCTATGTCTTAGTCTATGTCTTAGTCTATGTCTTAGTCTATGTCTTAGTCTATGTCTTAGTCTATGTCTTAGTCTATGTCTTAGTCTATGTCTTAGTCTATGTCTTAGTCTATGTCTTAGTCTATGTCTTAGTCTATGTCTTAGTCTATGTCTTAGTCTATGTCTTAGTCTATGTCTTAGTCTATGTCTTAGTCTATGTCTTAGTCTATGTCTTAGTCTATGTCTTAGTCTATGTCTTAGTCTATGTCTTAGTCTATGTCTTAGTCTATGTCTTAGTCTATGTCTTAGTCTATGTCTTAGTCTATGTCTTAGTCTATGTCTTAGTCTTTGTCTTAGTCTATGTCTTAGTCTATGTCTTAGTCTATGTCTTAGTCTATGTCTTAGTCTATGTCTTAGTCTATGTCTTAGTCTATGTCTTAGTCTATGTCTTAGTCTATGTCTTAGTCTATGTCTTAGTCTATGTCTTAGTCTATGTCTTAGTCTATGTCTTAGTCTATGTCTTAGTCTATGTCTTAGTCTATGTCTTAGTCTATGTCTTAGTCTATGTCTTAGTCTATGTCTTAGTCTATGTCTTAGTCTATGTCTTAGTCTATGTCTTAGTCTATGTCTTAGTCTATGTCTTAGTCTATGTCTTAGTCTATGTCTTAGTCTATGTCTTAGTCTATGTCTTAGTCTATGTCTTATTCTATGTCTTAGTCTATGTCTTAGTCTATGTCTTAGTCTATGTCTTAGTCTATGTCTTAGTCTATGTCTTAGTCTTTGTCTTAGTTTATGTCTTAGTCTATGTCTTAGTCTATGTCTTAGTCTATGTCTTAGTCTATGTCTTAGTCTATGTCTTAGTCTATGTCTTAGTCTATGTCTTAGTCTATGTCTTAGTCTATGTCTTAGTCTATGTCTTAGTCTATGTCTTAGTCTATGTCTTAGTCTATGTCTTAGTCTATGTCTTAGTCTATGTCTTAGTCTATGTCTTAGTCTATGTCTTAGTCTATGTCTTAGTCTATGTCTTAGTCTATGTCTTAGTCTATGTCTTAGTCTATGTCTTAGTCTATGTCTTAGTCTATGTCTTAGTCTATGTCTTAGTCTATGTCTAAGTCTATGTCTTAGTCTATGTCTTAGTCTATGTCTTAGTCTATGTCTTAGTCTATGTCTTAGTCTATGTCTTAGTCTATGTCTTAGTCTATGTCTTAGTTTGTGTCTTAGTCTATGTCTTAGTCTATGTCTTAGTCTATGTCTTAGTCTATGTCTTAGTCTATGTCTTAGTCTATGTCTTAGTCTATGTCTTAGTCTATGTCTTAGTCTATGTCTTAGTCTATGTCTTAGTCTATGTCTTAGTCTATGTCTTAGTCTATGTCTTAGTCTATGTCTTAGTCTATGTCTTAGTCTATGTCTTAGTCTATGTCTTAGTCTATGTCTTAGTCTATGTCTTAGTCTATGTCTTAGTCTATGTCTTAGTCTATGTCTTAGTCTATGTCTTAGTCTATGTCTTAGTCTATGTCTTAGTCTATGTCTTAGTCTATGTCTTAGTCTATGTCTTAGTCTATGTCTTAGTCTATGTCTTAGTCTATGTCTTAGTCTATGTCTTAGTCTATGTCTAAGTCTATGTCTTAGTCTATGTCTTAGTCTATGTCTTAGTCTATGTCTTAGTCTATGTCTTAGTCTATGTCTTAGTCTATGTCTTATTCTATGTCTTAGTCTATGTCTTAGTCTATGTCTTAGTCTATGTCTTAGTCTATGTCTTAGTCTATGTCTTAGTCTATGTCTTAGTCTATGTCTTAGTCTATGTCTTAGTCTATGTCTTAGTCTATGTCTTAGTCTATGTCTTAGTCTATGTCTTAGTCTATGTCTTAGTCTATGTCTTAGTCTATGTCTTAGTGTGTGTGTTAGTCTATGTCTTAGTTTATGTTCTTCGTCTATGTCGTTGTCTATGTCTTAGTCTATGTTTTAGTCTATATCTTAGTCTATGTCTTAGTCTATGTCTTAGTCTATGTTTAAGTCTATGTTTTATTCTATGTCTTAGTCTATGTCTATGTCTTAGTATATATCATAATCTTTGTTTTAGTCTAGTTTTTAGTGTTTATCTTCTCTATTCTAAGTCAGTGCTTATATCTGTATTGGTATGTCTCTATGAATGTATAATCACTTTTAGCTTTGCCATCTTGATGCGTATAAGTACTAGAAAATTTACTCTAATCAAGTAAAAATCATACCCTCACTAAAAGATTTTAAGCTGAAAATTTGTAAGAAAGAAAATTAGTTTTAAATTATAATTAACATTTTGATGTATGCAAAAATGCTTTGAAAACATTTAAGCAACAATATTTTAATGTCTTTTCTGTTAAAACTTTTTTTACAGCATGCTACAATGCGTCAAGACAAAAAGCCAAAAGTAGAATACCAATACCAGCTTTTAATCATGGACTCCCATTTTGATTCATTTCTCCTTATTTTTTTTTGCGTTCGTATAATCCAAAGTGTAGCAAGCGTCAAACATGCAGGCACACAGACAAGTCACACATACAGACGGAAGCCCGAGTTTAAATGGCAGCAACTTAACAACAAAATAGTGTTGCAACTTTATCGCTAATAGTAAATCTTTAAATAACTAGAAAACATAAGCAAACAAACGTAGCAACGAATGAACAAACTGCTGCTATTCAGTCAGTCAGTCAACCAAACAAACAAACACCAGTCAACTAAAGTTTACAACCAACAACCATCAACAACAAAACAAAAAAAAAAAAAAACTTTAAAATAACGGAAATAAAATAAATGGAAACTAATGTTCTTATTGTAGTTTTTGTTGTTGCTGTTGCTTTATAAAAGTACTTTTCTATGCAGTAGAAATGACTATAGACTAAATATTTGTACGTATGTATGTATCTATGTATACATGATAATGGCACAGAGCAGATCACTAAACAGTCTTATAGTGTTAAGAGCATAAAAAAGAAATGCTCAACTGAACTAAAACTGAACTGAACTAAACTAAAAAAGCTAAAGTTATAAAGTTTTATAGAAATAACCGCATTAATAGCGTCAAACCACAGAAAACTAAATAGTAACACTAACAACAACTACAGCAACTACAAAAAAGAATTTTTACAGTAACAACTGAAACTGAAAACATTAAAAACAAAAACAAAACTAAGTTTAATACAAAAATTCAATATGCAGAAATTGTTAATATGTTTTTAGTTTGTTTGTCAGTTTGTCTATCTGTTGGTTTGTTTGGTTGTTGATAGTTACCTAAATACTAAAGTTTATGCTGGCATTGTATGAGTGAAAAGGAAAATACTTTGATGGGAATAGTTGGTATCTGTGTTAGTGTTGCGTTCTTTCTTTAATGTAAAGCTAAATTAATTTTAGTATATGGAACTTTACATTTAGGAATTACATTGTAATTAGCTTATATTCCTTATACAAATTTTTATCAGAAAATATCTTTAAACTTTTTGTTTCTTTTTTATTGTGTTGACATTATTTAAATCCTCTAAAAAAAATCAAAATATTTTTTAGTAACCAAATAGGGCTACGATTTTACTTTTAAGATGAAAGAAAACAATTTTTACATTCTTTCCATGAACATTTTTTTTTGTAAAAAAATCTTATTTTTGATTTTGAAATTATTGTAATCGCCTATAATTTTTTCACACCTCCAACATTTCTCACCAGCAATTTCTCCACTATCACAGTCTTAAGAAAATGAAAGTGCTCTTCAAAACAAAAACAACAACTAAAGATGATTACGATAATGATTCTAAAGAAATCTTTACAAAACGAAAGTCTGGAGTTTGAGTTGCATCAGTATTAAAACAAACATCTTTACAAACAAATAAAAATAAACAGATGAAACGACTAAACCAAAAAACAAAAGAAAATGGGGAAATAGAGTAGAAATCATTAGAACACCTGCGTTGTCTAATACTAATATTGGTGTTAAGGAAAATGTTGAAGGTCTTAGCCATTTTTACTCCTTCTATGCTTCTAAGAGTTTTCTATGTAAAAGTTTGTTTTGTATGTCATAGACCACGAGATACAGGTGTTGGTAGTGGTTTTGTTTTTGTTGGCAATAAATAGGGAGACTCAAGATCTAAATCATTGAATAATTTCTATTCTAAAATGCTGAAAACACCTTACACCTTATCTGCTTTTTGAGAATAGTATTTCTTATTAACATTTTAAAACATTGTAAATTACTTTAATGTGAACCGACGTGGTATAGCAGGTTAGTCATCCGCCTAGCATACCAGAGGCCCAAGTTCGATCCCTGGCCAGACTCACTTGAAAAAACAAATTTTCAAAAAAGCGGCGGTTCACCTCATAACTCAGCTAGCCACTGGTTATTGAGTATTATGCTATGTAAAACTTCTCTAACTAATGCATTTGCCGTTCGGAGCCGGCGTTAAAACGTAGGCCCCTTTCAATGAGTCTAAAAGTAGAATCGGATGCAGCTCATTGTCTGAGAGAAGTGCCCCTTGTTCCAATTGGAATGTTGTCGGGGAATTATATATATATATATAAATTATTTTAAAGTAAAAATATAGATATAACTACAACTTAAATTAAAATAGATAACCTTATTAAGTTTCATCGTTTTTAAGAAACCCAAAACTAAAAAAAGAATATTTTGAATATTTTTAGACTTACTTCATTTTTCAATATTATACTAAAAATTTAAAAAGTTACTTACATACATATACTTATGCATTGAAATATTTAGCAATAGTTTTGTTGTTGGTTTGTGGCTGGGAAAAGTGCACTTTTTTATAAAACGTATAAAAAACATCTGTTTGACTTTAAAAGAACTATTTGTGGTTCTCAAAGTATATCGCCACATAAAACGCAAAAATCCTAAGATTGCGGATATCAATAAAAGTGACATCATCGGTTATAAATTGTTCAATATAAAACTATGATGTAGATCATGATATAGACTATGAAATATACCAAGATATAGAATAAGACACAGAAAAGGTATAGGCATAAACTAAGGCATAGCTAAGAAATAAACTAAGACATAGACAAAGACATAGAGTTAGACATAGACTAAGACATAGACATAGACTAAGACAAAAACTAAGACATAGACTAAGACATATACTAAGACATAGACTAAGGTATAGACTGAGACATAGTCTAGACATAGAAATGGACTAAAACATAGAGCAAACATTAGCTTCAACATAAACTGAGATATAAACTAAGATTAAAAAAATCAAGATTTGTTATGTCAAGGTCATCGTTTATTACTTAGAATTTCTCTTAGGTCAAAACGATAAATATGTAACAAAATTTATCGTTTTGACCTATACTATTTTTTTATTTCAGAAAATTTTTTATTTCAGATAACTATATGTAAGTGTATACACATGAGCCTTGAAGATTGTGGTTTATATTCAATAAATGCCAGAGCTAAACACCCAGTCTAAGTTAACTATATGTAGTGTTATTTTATTTTTATTGCAATAGTTTTTTGGTTTGCCATTCCTTCTTAGCTTTTATTATACATATGCACCCTAACGATACTTTTTGAATACCTATATACAGCATAATCATAAATACATATACACATACGTTTGTATATAAAGGTGTTGCTGTATATACTATCAATATCTTGGTATTTTTATTTAAACACTTTTCTTTGTGTTTAAACATCGTTAAGTGAAAAAAAACTCCTTGTACCTGCATCTGCAGAAATGTGAAAGTATTTATACTGGGGAGTAAAAAACAAATTTAAAACAATCAAGTTTCATGCAATTTACTTTTAGATATTAAAATATAAAAATCAACGTTGCGTTAGAAGTGAAAAATTTTCCTTACCTGGTATAATTTAAAGGGTAGGAATAAAGACAGTGTTTTGTTGGACAAACAGTTAAAGCTACAAAAATGTGTATAGAATTAGAAAATATGAATCATTTACTAATATCATAATACCTTAAATTTGCAGAAGTTAGCAAAAAGTTTCCAAATATAATTACATTTAACAGATTTTCTACACAATGTTAAATGATGTAGGTGTTTCAGGGCGTATGATTGATATTTGATAATTTATGAATGTAATTTATAACTAATACGCACCGATACACGAAGAAATTTCTATAGTGCAGACTAATATATTAAAATTGTGTACTCCTTAAATTCTCGAAATGATTTTATCACAATAAAAATCTAACAAAAAAGTTTTCACAATTCATATAAAATGCTTGAATTATTAAAGTTTTTTAAATACTCTCCAATTAACCACTGTGCCTAGAGCGAGATAGAAAATATATTTATAACATTTAAAAAATTCACGTTACCAGAGTTTTATAGATATGCATATGTATAAACTATATGTATGTGTACTTATATAGACAACAAAAACCAACACGTTTCCCTAATAGAACCAACAACAACTTCAATAAAAGCAATGTGCAAAAAGTATAAAATGAAGAAATAGAAAAAATAGCATTAAATGTTTGTGTAATGTAACGAAGTTTATGCTACGCAATGCATTCAGTGTTCACAGTTTAACATACGAACCCCCTTTCCATATGCAACACTATTCATACAAACTTGCCGCAGCTGCTAACTCTAAATAGTTGCAACATCGGTTATAGGTGAAGCTGTTTTTTTTTTCTATTCAACCTTACCGATGTTAGATGTAGTGGAAGTAGTTTCGAAAATGACTTGCTGTACACTGCTACTGATGTTGAAGTTTTCGCATGCCAATAATGATGATGTTGGTGATGATGATGTCGATGCTGTTGTTACTATTGCTGGTTTTGGCAGCAGCAATATTAGTATTAGACGTTAAAGACTGAGTTCTAAATGTTTTCACATGGCACAGTGTTGAAATTGAAATTATACCTTAGAGGGTTCTAGTGATGTTTTTGCTGTTGTTTGTTATTTCAGTGCTGTTGTAGTTTTTGGTGGATAGTTTAATAGTGGTAGTGACTATTAGATGTTAAGGTGTATATCTAAAGGCTTCAAGCAACAGCATGTTGCTGCTACCATTTGATATTGATGGTGCTGATGAAACACCTTTTTAACTGCAGACTTGCAACTTCTACATATACACACAAACACATTCTTACGCATACACATTCATGTTAAGCTATATCTATATATATACTACCTCATTGAATCGTTATTCTCCTGAGCATATTTGCTTATTTTCTTCATTTGATTTGTTCTAATGAGTGTTTGTTGGTATGTGTGTATTTAAAACAGAATCATTTTATTGGTGTTTGTGTTTATGTGTTGCTTTTTATTATAGTTAAACATTGTTTCCAACACCTTTATTATTGTTCTCCTAGCGATTTTTCTGGTCTTGCTGTTTTTAAAATTATTGCAATTTGTCATACCCTACACAATCGGGGACTAAGATATAGACTAAAAGGTAGACTAGATAAAGACTAAAAGACTAAGACATAGACTAAGACATAGACTAAGATATAGACTAAGATATAGACTAAGACATAGACTAAGACATAGACTAAGACATAGACTAAGACATAGACTAAGAAATAGACTATGACATAGACTAAGACATTGACTAAGACATAGACTAAGACATAGACTAAGACATAGACTAAGACATAGATTAAGACATAGACTAAGACATAGACTAAGACATAGACTTAGACATAGACTAAGACATAGACTAAGACATAGACTAAGACATAGACTAAGACCTAGACTAAGACATAGACAAAGACATAGACTAAGAAATAGACTAAGACATAGACTAAGACATTGACTAAGACATAGACTAAGACATAGACTAAGACATAGACTAAGATATAGACTAAGACATAGACTAAGACATAGATTAAGACATAGACTTAGACATAGACTAAGACATAGACTAAGACATAGACTAAGACATAGACTAAGACATAGACTAAGACATAGACTAAGACATAGACTAAGACATAGACTAAGACATAGACTAAGACATAGACTAAGACATAGACTAAGACATAGACTAAGACATAGACTAAGACATAGACTAAGACATAGACTAAGACATAGACTAAGACATAGACTAAGACATAGACTAAGACATAGACTAAGACATAGACTAAGACATAGACTAAGACATAGACTAAGACATAGACTAAGACATAGACTAAGACATAGACTAAGACATAGACTAAGACATAGACTAAGACATAGACTAAGACATAGACTAAGACATAGACTAAGACATAGACTAAGACATAGACTAAGACATAGACTAAGACATAGACTAAGACATAGACTAAGACATAGACTAAGACATAGACTAAGACATAGACTAAGACATAGACTAAGACATAGACTAAGACATAGACTAAGACATAGACTAAGACATAGACTAAGACATAGACTAAGACATAGACTAAGACATAGACTAAGACATAGACTAAGACATAGACTAAGACATAGACTAAGACATAGACTAAGACATAGACTAAGACATAGACTAAGACATAGACTAAGACATAGACTAAGACATAGACTAAGACATAGACTAAGACATAGACTAAGACATAGACTAAGACATAGACTAAGACATAGACTAAGACATAGACTAAGACATAGACTAAGACATAGACTAAGACATAGACTAAGACATAGACTAAGACATAGACTAAGACATAGACTAAGACATAGACTAAGACATAGACTAAGACATAGACTAAGACATAGACTAAGACATAGACTAAGACATAGACTAAGACATAGACTAAGACATAGACTAAGACATAGACTAAGACATAGACTAAGACATAGACTAAGACATAGACTAAGACATAGACTAAGACATAGACTAAGACATAGACTAAGACATAGACTAAGACATAGATTAAGACATAGACTAAGACATAGACTAAGACATAGACTAAGACATAGACTAAGACATAGACTAAGACATAGACTAAGACATAGACTAAGACATAGACTAAGACATAGACTAAGACATAGACTAAGACATAGACTAAGACATAGACTAAGACATAGACTAAGACATAGACTAAGACATAGACTAAGACATAGACTAAGACATAGACTAAGACATAGACTAAGACATAGACTAAGACATAGACTAAGACATAGACTAAGACATAGACTAAGACATAGACTAAGACATAGACTAAGACATAGACTAAGACATAGACTAAGACATAGACTAAGACATAGACTAAGACATAGACTAAGACATAGACTAAGACATAGACTAAGACATAGACTAAGACATAGACTAAGACATAGACTAAGACATAGACTAAAAAACTAACTACTATGAAGGTTTAAATTAAAATGAGATTCTTCAACTGCTTTTTAGTATAGCTTATTATTTGTTCTATCTTTACCGTTTGTATTTCCAAATTATGTTTTTTCATAATTGTTGTTGTATGAGTAAAAATTTCAGTTTAGAGTTGGCTCATTAATTGTTAGTAGTTGCTGGCATGCCATCTATCTGTAGGTACACACATACACATTAACTGTTGAACATCCATCCTTCCGTCGTCTTTCCTGTTGGGGTGTTGGTAAGTTTAACTTTATAGCAAAGTTATGAAATTATTTCTTTTTTTGTTTTCCTTAGTTTTTACAACAATTTTTTTGTATTTATTTTTAATTGTATCACTTTGTCTGGTTTCTTGCTGAGTTGTATTAGTTTTTTTTTTGCTTTTTTGGCAGAAGCTTGAGTTAGTGGCCAACTATTTCATGACCAGAAGTAATTATTTATATTTAATTTGTTGTTAAAAATTATAACTCTGAGGTTTGCAACCCCTCTAAGCTGCGAACTATTTGTAATTCCCCTTAGTTTTGCTGAAATTTGTTATTAAATCTGTTTAGTTAAAATAAATACTTTAAGGGTGACCTAATGAAATTTTGTGTTGAAGTTTTTAAAGTCTTAAGTGTAGTGTTGAAAAATTTACAAGAAAACTGGTAACTTTAAGCTCATTCTTATACCAAATGGTAATTAGTTTCAAAAACGTTAATTAAATATTTACTTCAGCATTGTTAATATCTTTTTGAAAGAAACGGAAACTTTAATTTCTAATGCGTATATATTTAGTGTTTGTGTTTGTATTTAATACTTACTACAGTGTAGAAATTGTTAAAATATTGCCAATATTTATTTATTTTAAAATTAGCTGACGCTAATTGTTCGGATCTTATTACAAGCATGGAGATGTAAGTAAAGAGAAGTTTTCGAGTATAATAAAACGGACATTTTGAAACTAATTTTAGACATTATTTTTGGAAAAAAGTACAAAAGTAATTTAAGAGTTTATTTTAAAATAAAGTATAGATTAATTTTAATTATTACCAGAATAATTGCAAATGAATTTTAAGAAAAATTTTAAACTTATAAGAATTTTTAAAGTTTTAAGATAGGTTCAGTCTTTCTTTATAAAATCGGTATTTATATAAAATTTTAAGAAAAAAAATTAAATTGTTTTCGACTTAGCTTAACAATTTTAACAATTTGATACACATCGAGGACTAAAGTTATAAAACAAGAAAATTACACTTTTGCATACTAACACAAATATATATAAAAACATTTATTTTACACATTAACACATTCATATGTGTGTGTGTAAGTGTTAAACGTAAAGAATATTTAACAAAAACAAAGAACGGAAGTTGGCAAAACAAGAGCGATAACAACAATTTGTTCATGTTTTATTTATTGTGTGTATGTGTATATATGTGAAATAGTTTGTGTGAGAAATAAAAACAACGACAGCGGTAAAAATAACAAAAATGTTACGCCAAACATATAAAAACAACTTGAAAATGTTCATTTGTCCAAAACATTTCCTATTGCCACTAAAAATTGTTATAAATTTTTTGAAGCTATATATTGTTGTTGTTGGTATTTTAGTTTCATTTGTTTTAGTTTTTTTTTTTGTTGTAATACAATAAACATAAATTTTCAGAGCGAGGGCTGTACTAAATGTTATGCTCAAAGTAAGTCTATGTCTCAGTCCATGTTTGTTTATGTCTTAGTCTGAATCTTAGTCTATGTTTAAGTATAAGTCTTAGTCTATGTCAATGTCTAGTCTATACCTTAGTCAATGTCTTTGTCTTAGTCTATGTCCTAGTCTATGGCCTAGTCTATGTCTTAGTCTATGTCTTAGTCTATGTCTTGGTCTATGTCTTTGTCTATATCTTTGTCTATGTCTCAGTCTGTGCCTTAGTCTATGTCTTAGTCTATATCTTAGTCTATGTCTTAGTCTATGCCTTAGTCTATGTCTCAGTCTATGACTTAGTCTATGTCTTAGTCTATGTCTCAGTCTATATCTTAGTCTATATCTTAGTCTATTTCTCAGTCTATGTCTTAGTCTATGTCTCAGTCTATATCTTAGTATATTTCTCAGTCTTAGTCTAAGTTTTTATAGTATCACACATTTTTATGACAATTTTATCAAATTTTATTACAGTTTTTCTTGTTCTTAGGATTACTTTCGTATCTTACCTCGTTTTCAAAAAAACTTAATAGAAAAATACAAAAATGCCAAATATTTTTCCCCTACATTCATGCTTACATATGTGGAAATGTAATGGTTATATTGAGACACATAAAAATCAACACAAACACACTTTCAAGGATACTCGTTTCACTTTTGCTTGAATGGGATAATCTATAAAAGGAAACGGGAGTTTGGACAAAAATATGTAGTAAGTAAATGATAAAAATAAGCCTGTAACTATTAAAACATAAAAATAATATCAAAAACTATTAAGTAATACATACAATAAAATTATTTCCTAAAAAAATCTAAATAGAAAAATCTAAACAATTTTCTTTACACATTCTTCTACCGAAACCAAACACTTTTCGTCCAAATGTTTGTTAAAATGGCTAAAAAAGAAATTGGAAACATAAATAAAATCTCGGCTAAGAGGCATGTTAAGGCCTTAAAACTAAAATTGTACATTTTGTGCCCAAACGAACTAAAAAAAAAACGGTAAAACAACTTAAAATAAATGAATGTGAAAGGAAATTTTTTAGCTTAAAAAAAAACATGGGTTAAAAATAGTGTACGGCTGAGGAAAATGTATGTGGAATTTTTGATAATCAATTACTGAAAACATGCATATTATGCCCCAAATAAATGCCACATGTGAACATTAAAATGTTGCAGCTACACAATGGTAAACAGTGTTCAGTTATGCTTATACATACAAATATATTTGCAGGATATGACTTTAGGTTTTCCTACTTACTCTACGGCGCTGCGTGTTCTATTGAAATGTACTCGTTTGTTTGAATGAAGTAGCGTGTCGCTGTTAATGCCTGTGAGGGGCATAAGTAGTAAAAGACCAGACTAAAACGAGGAATGTGGCCATAGAACACCAAATGGCTTAAGTGGTTTGTTTAACTGGATTTTAAATTAACCCATTTTTCAGAGGAAGTTATATAATTTTTTTTATAAAATATTTTAATTTTTTTCTAAAAATTTTTGATAGATTTATATTTGGATTATAACTTTAGAAGACAATTTACTAAGTAAAATATCTTTAGTATTTTTTTTAGAAAAGTTTTTCCAGGAAAATGTTTATACAAATTTTCGAACTTTTAATAATATCAAATAGAAATTTTTTAAAAAATTTTTTATTGTCATAGGAAATTTTCAAAAATTTCTTTCTATTAAGGATTTTTTTTTCCTAAAATTTCTTATTTTTATATACATTTTTTCAAAAATTCTTATTTTTGTAGTAAATTTTCTTAGTTTTATAGAAAGTTGCTCAAAATCTTCTTCATTTTATAACAAATTTATTAAATAATTCTTATATTTATATCAAGTTTTTCTAAAATTTCTTATTTTTAAAGAAGTTTTTTCAAAACTTCTTTTTTTTATAGAAAATTTTCCAAAAATTTCCTTTATTTATAGGATATTTTTCGAAAATGTTTATTTTTATAGGACATTTTTTATTTTATGGAAAATTTTTCAAAAATTTCTTATTTCTGTAGAAAATTTTTCAAAAAATTCTTATTTTATAAGAAATTTTTCAAAAATTTATTATTTTATTTTTATAGGAAAATTTTTTAAAAATTTCCTACTTTTATAGAAAATTTCTTATTATCATAAGCATATTTTAAAAACAATTTTTTTTATAGCAAAATTTTTAAAAAGTTTTAAGTTTCATAGGAAACTTTTAAAAAATTTCTTATTTTTATAGGAAATTTTTTAAAAATTTCTTATTTTTATGGGAAATTTTTAAAAACTTTCTTATTTTTATAGACAATTTTTCAAAAATTCTTTTAATTTGATATGAAAATTTTTTATTTTATAGGAATTTTTCGAAAACTTTTTGTTTTTATAGGAAACTTTTTAAAAATTACTTAATTTTATAGGAAATTTTTCACAAATTTCTTATTTTTTTAAGGAAATTTTTTAAAAATTTCATTTTTTTAAAGGAAATTTAGAAAAATGTCGTATTTTTATAGGAAATTTATCAAAAATTTCTTATTTTTATAGGAAATTTATCAAAAAATTTTTATTTTTATAATAAATTTTTCAAACATTTCTTACTTTTATATGAAATTTTTAAAAAATTTTCTACTTTTATAGGAATTTTAAAAAAAAAATCCTATTTTTATAGGAAATTTTTAAAAACTTGCCTATTTTTTATAATTTTTTTTTTCAAAAATTTCTTATTTTTATAGGATATTTTTCAAAAACTTTTTATTTTACAGGAAATTTTTAAAAAATGTCTTACTTTTTAAAATTTTCAAAAGTATATATAAAGGAAATTTCTAAAAAAATGTATTATTTTTATGGAAATTAAAAAAAAAAAATATTTTCATAGGAAAATTAAAAAAAAATATTTTTTAGGAAATTTTTTATTTTTTTTAGGAAACATTCAAAATTATATTTTTTTATTATTGAAAATTTTTTATCTTTCAAAAATTTCCTATCTTTATAGAAAATTTTTCACAAAATTTCTTATTTTTATAGAAAAACTTTCAAAAATTTTTTATTTTTATAGGAAATTTTTCAAAAATTACTTATTTCCAGAGACAATTTTTGAAAAATTTCATATTTTTATAGGAAAATTTAAAAAAAAAATTATTTTAAAGGAAATTTTTCAAAAACTTTTTATTCTTATGGGAAACTTTTGAAAAAATTTTAAGTTTTATAGGAAATTTTTGAAAAGTTTTTAATTTTTTTATAGGAAATTTTTCAAAAAAGTAATATTTTTATAGGAAATTTAAAAAAAATTCTTATTTTTATAGAAAAATTTAATTTTTTTTAAATAAAATAGGAAATTTTTTAAACATTTCTAATTATAAAATTGTTATTGTTAGTTTTATACTCAAGTTTGTACTAAGAATATTTTTGTGTACTAAAATATTGTTAAAAGAAATTTTGTTCTAATATATTTTAAATTTTTTGATAATACATATATTAAGGCAATTGTTAGTACTAAATTTTTTTTACAAAGTACTAGTATTTTTTGATACCAAAAATGTTTTAGTACTATAAATTTTTTTACAAAAAATGTTATGAACTAAAGTTTTTATATAAGATATTTTAGTACCAATCTTTTTTCTCGAAAAATATTTAAGTACACTTTAATTTCAATGGGTTAAAATCATGAAATTGGATGCCTTGTATTACCTTTTATAAACGACTTGGTTTAAAATTTATATCCAAAGCTCTAAACTACAACTAGTGCAAAATTTTCGGCGCTTTTAAACTTTTGGTTTTTGTTTAATGTAACCACTTTCATACTCTTGCTGTTGCCACTAGGAAATATGAGTAGATGTAATGGTTCCACTTTTATTTTTTGGCAGGAAAAAAATTGTCTTAAAAACATTTTTGGAAAAGCTAATGTATGCCTAATGTACACACATATTTACATACAAAACAATTTGTTTTTTCTGAGGGTTTTTTTGGGGCAGAAAAAAATGGAATAATAAGTTTGCTGTAATTAAACCATAAAAATTTTAAAGTAAATTTATGTAAAGGAATTTATTAAATAACAAATAAAGTTTCTCTTCCTTGAAGCTTAAAGGAAACGGCTAAAACAAAAGAAATTGTTAAGTTTTTCTTTTCATAAGACGTATCATAATTTTATTATACTTAAGTTTTAAATCATCGTCATCATCATCGTGGTAGTCACAGTTAATGCTTCCGGCCATGTTAACGGAAATAATAACAATTTCCGCATAAACTGTATCGCTTTAATAACAAACCAACTACTACAAAGAAAAGAAAAACACACACTTAAACACGCACACAAACACACCAGCGACAAAGACAAGACAAATGACTAAAACAAACTTAAGACAATAGATAAAAGGCAAAGGCAGGAAAGAAAGAGAACTTTAATACAAAAAGCTCTTAGAAGAAGTTGTTAAAGAAAAGCAGAAGTTAGTAAAAGTTTAGAAAAAACTCAACCAGGAAACCAAGAACTATTATTAGAAATTAAATTATAACAAGAAACAAGGTATCAATAAATAGGATATTTTTTCAAATAAGTTTTAATAAGTATGATTTAAGAAGTAACTTAACATTAAATATAAATTAAATATTACCTTATAAAGGTCTTAAATTAAGTGGTTTTAAATGAAAAAGTAAAGCCTATTAAAATTTCTAAAGTTTTCAAGGTTTGAAAAACAAAAGTACTTTTAAATTTGCTTTAATAAATAATGCTAAAAAAGCTCTTAATTTTATTTGTTTAATAAATTTTTAAATTCCGTTAAGCCTAACCTTCAATTACGTTAATTTCATTGTTTATTTTTTAATTATTTATTCTAAAGCTTAGTTTTTTTTTTGTGAAAAAGAGGATTAATTAATTAAATCCTTGTTTTTTATGGCTTTTCATTTGATTTTGTTCTTCTGCAAAAAACAATCGTCATCATCATTATTGTCATTATTGGGTGAAAACAAATTAACAAAAATAACAAATTATTTTTTTTTAGCTTTTTATTGTTTTGGCCACTGCGGCTTCGAATATTGTGACATTGTATTTGGATTTAGTGCGGTTGGGAATTTTTTTGTCTCATTTTATAAATTGTATTCAGTTACAGACAAAAAAAGAACAAAATCGATTAATTGAATGTAGAAATTGACATGACCACATAATCATTAAATTGGTGAAAATAACAAAAAAAAACAAAAATACTTAAGTGCACAGCGATTTTTTATACTCAGCCAAAATACACACTAAAAACATCTGCTCATATCTTAACTTATATAGAAACAGACACGCACACGCCCTGCACCAAAAGACAAACAGTAGGAGAAACAACACCTTTAAAGATTAACATAAGCCCTGACACCCTCATGGTGACGTTCTTAATTCTTTTTTTCATTGTAATAAATACGAGAGGAGATAAAACTTTAAAACGAAATAAAATTTTGATAAAAAAATGTCTTTAGTAAAATTTTGATCAACATTTTTCCTAAGCAAAATTTTTATCAAAACTTGTCTTTAGTAAAATTTTAATCAAAATATTTCTTTAGTAAAATTTTGATCAAAATTTCTCTTAAGTAAAATTTTGTTCAAAAATTGTCTTTAGTAAAATTTTGATCAAAAATTGCCTTTAGTAAAATTTTGATTAAAAATTGCCTTTAGTAAAATTTTGATCAAAATTTTTCTTTAGTTAAATTTTGATCAAAATTTTTCTTTAGTAAAATTTTGATCAAAATTTTCCTTTAGTAAAGTTTTGATAAAATTTTCTTTAGTAAAATTTTGATAAAAATTTTTCTTTTGCAAAATTTTGATCAAAATTTTTCTTTAGTAAAATTTTGATCAAAATTTTTCTGTAGTAAAATTTTGATCAAAATTTTTCTTTAGTAAAATTTTGATCAAAATTTTTTATTAGTAAAATTTTGACCAAAATTTTTCTTTAGTAAAATTTTGATCAAAATTTTTCTTTAGTAAAATTTTGATCAAAATTTTTCTTTAGTAAAATTTTGATCAAAATTTTTCTTTAGTAAAATTTTGATCAAAATTTTTCTTTAGTAAAATTTTGATCAAAATTTTTCTTTAGTAAAATTTTGATCAAAATTTTTCTTTAGTAAAATTTTGATCAAAATTTTTCTTTAGTAAAATTTTGATCAAAATTTTTCTTTAGTTAAATTTTGATCAAAATTTTTCTTTAGTAAAATTTTGATCAAAATTTTTCTTTAGTAAAATTTTGATCAAAATTTTTCTTTAGTAAAATTTTGATCAAAATTTTTCTGTAGTAAAATTTTGATCAAAATTTTTCTTTAGTAAAATTTTGATCAAAATTTTTTATTAGTAAAATTTTGACCAAAATTTTTCTTTAGTAAAATTTTGATCAAAATTTTTCTTTAGTAAAATTTTGATCAAAATTTTTCTTTAGTAAAATTTTGATCAAAATTTTTCTTTAGTAAAATTTTGATCAAAATTTTTCTTTAGTAAAATTTTGATCAAAATTTTTCTTTAGTAAAATTTTGATCAAAATTTTTCTTTAGTAAAATTTTGATTAAAATTTTTCTTTAGTAAAATTTTGATCAAAATTTTTCTTTAGTAAAATTTTGATCAAAATTTTTCTTTAGTAAAATTTTGATCAAAATTTTTCTTTAGTTAAATTTTGATCAAAATTTTTCTTTAGTAAAATTTTGATCAAAATTTTTCTTTAGTAAAATTTTGATCAAAATTTTTCTTTAGTAAACTTTTGATCAAAATTTTTCTTTAGTAAAATTTTGATCAAAATTTTTCTTTAGTAAAATTTTAATCAAAATTTTTCTTTAGTTAAATTTTGATCAAAATTTTTCTTTAGTAAAATTTTGATCAAAATTTTTCTTTAGTAAAATTTTGATCAACATTTTTCTTTAGTAAAATTTTGACCAAAATTTTTCATTAGTAAAATTTTTATCAAAAGTTTTCTTTAGTAAAATTTTGACCAAAATTTTTCTTTAGTAAAATTTTGATCAAAATTTTTCTTTAGTAAATCAAAATTTTGCTTTAGTAAAATTTTGATCAAAATTTTTCTTTAGTAAAATTTTGATCAAATTTTTCTTTAGTAAAATTTTGATCAGAATTTTTCTTTAGTAAAATTTTGATCAAAATTTTTGCTTAGGCAAATTTTGATCAAAATTTTTCTTTAGTAAAATTTTGATCAAAATTTTTCTTTAGTAAAATTTTGATCAAAATTTTTCTTTAGTAAAATTTTGATCAAAATTTTTCTTTAGTAAAATTTTGATCAAAATTTTTCTTTAGTAAAATTTTGATCAAAACTTTTCTTTAGTAAAATTTTGATCAAAATTTTTCTTTAGTAAAATTTTGATCAAAATTTTTCTTTAGTAAAATTTTGATCAAAATTTTTCTTTAGTAAAATTTTGATCAAAATTTTTCTTTAGTAAAATTTTGATCAAAATTTTTCTTTAGTAAAATTTTGATTAAAATTTTTCTTTAGTAAAATTTTGATCAAAAGTTTTCTTTAGTAAAATTTTGATCAAAATTTTTCTTTAGTAAAATTTCTTTAGTAAAATTGTGATCAAAAGTTGCTTTTAGTAAAATTGTTAGTGAAATTTTGATCGAAAATTGTCTTCAGTAAAATTTTGATTTAAATTTGTTTTTTGTGAAGTTTTGATCAAAATTCTTTTTGATTAAAATCTTAATTAATATTTTCTTTAATTAAATTTCAGTTAAGATTACTCCTTAGTAAAATTGTAACCAATTGTTGTGGGGGAAATTTATTTCCTTTTTGGAACAAAAATTTTACCTGCCCTCGTAATCACCACAACCAAATCAATGAAATTCAATTAACAGTGTCATTGTGAAACCAAACAAAACAGATGAAAAATTGTAACATTAAGCCACAACTATTTAAAAGTCTCTTTTTGTAGGCAAACATATACATCGATATATATTTTATTGCACTACAATTACTTAATTTTTTGTTTTTGGAACCATCACCGCTACTGTCATTTGGTATTAAATGTTTAAAACAGTCTTTGGTCATCAATTTGCAAATTAGTTTTGGCAAACAAAGACAATAGCAACAACAACAACTAAGTATGAAAGCAACAAAGTAGTAAATGAAAACAAATGCTTACTAAGCCAACAAGCCACTCTCTGACACCCATACACTGACAATATGTTTGAAATGTGAAAGGAAGTTGTCAAGCGGAAGTGGTTACACGTAAATGCCAATGTTTGTCTGTATTTACTTTTCATTCATTATTTTCATTACTTTGTTAATTTTTTTTACTGGTTTTACTGCAGCAGTCGATAACAATCAATTTTCTCTTCTTTTTTTTGGGGGTATTTGTTTATTATTAATTTTCTTATTATTATTATTACTTTTATACAAATAGCAACTAAGTTAAATAAGAGAATGGAATTTTATAATTAATGACCTGTAAACTGAATAATTTTACTAATGTTTTACACTTCTCTTTGGTAACGAAAAACTTTATTTTGCTGTTTTTATATAAAATTTTAATAAATTGTTATAATTAATTAATCAAATAAAGCCAAAGTTTTCAGAAATAAATGAATAAAAGAAATGAATTGTATTTGCTCATAGAATAAACATGAAATATTAAACTTTTATTACTTTAAATGAATAAACTACGCTACCCTTTAATTGTTTTAATTACTATTGGAATATGCAAAGACATAAGTTTTTTTTTTGGGTTGAAATTTTGGTAAGCATTGAGAGCAATAATTTATTGACCATAAAACTTTTAATAATAAACTATTAATATAGTTAAGTGATTAATGGGGGTGATTATTCAAGTGAAACCAGCTAGAAACTATTACATTTAATTGTTAATTAAATCAATTAATTATTAAATTTTAATTTTTAATTTTATATTAAGTTTTTGAAGTAATTTATGGCTTAGGTGATAGCAAAATAAATTTTTCTGTAGTAACAAAATTGCTCAAAATATTCGTTTTTTGAAATTTAGTAAAATTTTGGCTAATATTCATATTAAAGTTATTTTAATTATAAAATTAAAAAAAAAAATTTGAAAATTTCTCTTTTAGGAAATTATTAAAAAATTGTTTCTTAGAACTTGATTAAAAGTTGGCTTTAGTAAAATTTTGCTCAAAATTATTCTTTAGGAAAGTTTAAATCAAAACTTTTCTTAAGTAAGATTTTAATATGAATTTGTCTTTAGTAAAATTTGGATCATAATTATCTTTAGTTAATTTTTGATTAAGTTGTGTCTTTAGTAAAATTACTCTTGGTACTAATTTCATGAATCATTTAACCCATTTCTTTTAAATAAAACTTATTGCTGATATCACAAACAATATAAATAAAATTTTTATTTTAACTCCGTTTACAAAAATCCCAACAATCTCGTTTACAAAAATCCCAAATACAAATCCTTTTTATAATCACAAATAAATAAATATTTTTTTCAAAAGTCACAAACCACTTCTTATAAAAAAGGTTATAAAAATCATATAATTTTCCGCTCTTCAAACTCAACCACACACATTTTGTGCTTATTTGGCAAATTAAAAAGAAATGAACAAAATTTGATTACGGCTGTAAAAATTTTAATTCAAATTATTGCCTCAAGGCTTTGAGATTAATGAATCGTAAATGCGGCGTAATTATAAAATCTTTAAAAATATTTACCAAATAATAAATATTTACTTATGTTTTAAAAAATGCTGCCCTAGTTCATTTTTCTTAATTGTTTCCCTTTTCTCTTGAAAATTAAATGTTGGTTTTTAATTTAATTCAGTTTAAATAGCCCTTTTTCTTACAAATTTTCTATATACAATTGTTATGTACGCCGTCTTTTTTCCTTAATTTAACCCTTTTAGAATCAAAGGATTTATAATGACCTTTTAACCAAAAAAAAAAAAACGACGAAATATTTGTTTATAGCAAAATTTTTATCAAAATCGTCTTCAGTGCAATTTTGGTCAAAATTTGTCTTAAATTCGATTTTGATCAAAATTTGACTTTAGTAAATTTTTTATCAAAATTTGTCTTTAGTAAATTTTTAATCAAAAATTGTCTTAGTAAAGTTTTGGTCAAAATTTGTCATTAGTAGAATTTTGATAAAAATTTATCTTTATTAAATTTTTGATCAAAATTTGCCCACAGTAGAATTTTGACTGAAATTCGCCTCCAGTAAAATTTTGGCGGAAATTCGTATTTAGTAAAATTTTGATCAAAGTTTCTATTTAGTAAAATTTTGATAAAAGATTGTCTTTGGTAAAATTTTAATCAAAAATTGTCTTTGATAAAATTTTGATCAACATTTTTCTTTAGTAAAATATTGATCAACATTTTTTTTAGTAAAATTTTGATCAAAATTTTTCTTTAGAAAAATTTTGATCAAAATTTTTCTTTAGCAAAATTTTGATCAAAATTTTTCTTTAGTAAAATTTTGATCAAAATTTTTCTTAACTAAAATTTAATAAAATTTTTTTTTAGTAAAATTTTGATCAAAATTTTTCTTAACTAAAATTTAATAAAATTTTTCTTTAGTAAAATTTTGATCAAAATTTGTACCGAAATTTTGCTTAAGTAAAATTTTAATCGAAATTTTTCTTTTGAAAAATTTGTACCGAAATTTTACTTATGTAAAATTTTAATCAAAATTTGTCTTAAGTAAAATTTTAATCAAAATTTTCTTTAGTAAAATTTTGATCAAAATTTTTCTTTAGAAAAATGTTGATCAAAATTTTTCTTTAGCCAAATTTAGACTAAAATTTTGCTTTAGTAAATTCTTGATCAAAATTTTTCTTTAGTAAAATTTTTATCAAAATTTTTCTTTGGTAAAATATTTATCAAAATTTTTCTTTAGTAAAATTTTTATCAAAATTTTTCTTTAGCAAAATTTTTATCAAAATTTTTCTTTAGTAAAATTTTAATCGAAATTTTTCTTTGATCAAAAATTTTTTTTAGTAAAATTTTGATTAAAATTTTTAATATTTTTATCAAAATTTTTCATAAGTAAAATTTGGATCAAAATTTTTCTTTAGTAAAATTTTGATCAAAATTTTGTATCTAGTCAAATTTTTTTGATCAAAATTTTTTTTAGTAAAATTTTGATCAAAATTTTTATCAAAATTTTTCTTTAGTAAAATTTTGATCAAAATTTGTTTTTAGTAAAATTTTGATCAAAATTTTTCTTTAGTAAAATTTTTATCAACATTTTGATCAAAATTTTTCTTTAGTCAAATTTAGACTAAAATTTTTCTTTAGTAAAATTTTTATCAAAATTTTTATTTAGTAAAATTTTTATCAAAATTTTTCTTTAGTAAAATTTTGATCAAAATTTTTCTTTAGTAAAATTTTAATCAAAATTTTTCTTTAGTAAAATTGTAATCAAAATTTTTCTTTAGTAAATATTTGATCAAAATTTTTCTTTGGTAAAATTTTGATCAAAAAATTTTTTTAGTAAAATTTTTATTTAATTTTTCTTTAGTAATATTTTTATCAAAATTTTTCTTCAGTAAAATTTGGATCAAAGTTTTTCTTTATTAAAACCCAAAAAAATTTTTCTTTAGTAAAATTTTGATCAAAATTTTTTTTTAGGAAAATTTTGATCAAAATTTTTTTTTGGTAAATTTTTGATCAGAATTTTTCTTTAGTAAAATTTTATTCTAAATTTGTCTTTAGTAAAATTAAAACTGGTCTAAGATTTTTTTTGGGTTCCTGGTGATAACGTGGTCCTGAAATGATCAATTTTACATTTATTTATAAACCGTGCAACTCATTTTTTAGCGGTGTATTATGCCGAAACATGTCCATTCAATATTTTATCATATTCCTTAAGCCCTTCACAAAAGTAAGGAGGGGAGTTCATAAATAACATATTTTTTCTACATAGTTTTTACTTAAAAGACTTTGTTGGTAGGACATATTTGTATAGATATTTTCCTATAAGAAATGAATTTAGAAAATATCTTCTGTTGATATAAAGGAAATATATTTATTAGACATAAATTTATTAATTGTTTCTAAGAATGGTATAAACTTAGTTTTCTTTTGTAAAATTTTAGTCACACGTTCGCCTTTGGGAAATTTTGTTTTGAATATTATTTCCTGTTTAAAAAAGTATCTGTATTTTCATTAAGGACCTTTTTCTTTAAGTATTTAAAAATAGCAACACGTGTTTTTAAATATTTATTTTTATTATGGTAATTTAATTACAAGTACATTTTCTTCACATTATTTTTCATTTAAAAATTTTCCTTTATAGTTTATTCCATGACTTCTTTTCTACAAATTTTTTACTTCCTTTTATTTTTATGCTGAAGGTCATAAAAAATTAATGACACTCAAATTAGTGGGAAAATTTGTAGGTACTAAAAATTTTAAATATATTTTAAGTTTTCTGTTTCTTTTTTACTATTTTAAAATGAACAAATTTTATGCGTTTTTTGGCATTCATTACTAAAATGCTGGCAATAATTATTATGGCAAAAAGGTTATGTATTTATAAGTTTCCGGCCAAATTATAGTTATTCTAAGAAGAAAATTGTAAAAACAAAATTACTAGTTAAATAAAGGCTTCATTGTATTTAAAAGTTTTAGAAACCATTATATAAAGACAACTACTACTATTAACTACAAAAAATTTAAATTTTGATAAAAATTTTACTAAAGAAAAATTTTGATCAAAACTTCACTAAAGAAAAATTTTGGTCAAAAATTTACTAAAAAAAAATGTTGATGAAAATTTTACTAAAGAAATATTTTGATCAAAATTTTATTACAGACAAATTTTGATCAAAATTTCACTAAAGACAAATTTTGATCACAATTTTACCAAATACTTATTTTGATCAAAATTTGACTAAAGAAAATTTTTGATCAAAATTTGACTAAAGAAAAATTTTACTAAAAAAAATTTTGATCAAAATTTTACTAAAGAAAAATTTTGATCAAAATTTTACTAAAGAAAAATTTTGATCAAAATTTTATTAAAGAAAAATTTTGATCAAAATTTTACTAAAGAAAAATTTTGATCAAAATTTTACTAAAGAAATATTTTGATCAAAATTTTACTAAAGAAAAATTTTGATCAAAATTTTACTAAAGAAAAATTTTGATCAAAATTTTATTAAAGAAAAATTTCGATCAAAATATTGCTAAAGAAAAATTTTGATCAAAATTTTACTAAAGACAAATTTTGATCAAAATTTTACTAAAGACAAATTTTGATCAAAATTTTACTAAAGACAAATTTTGATCAAAATTTGTCTTTAGTAAAATTTTGATCAAAAATTTAGAAAAATTTTGATCAAAATTTTACTAAAGAAAAATTTTGATCAAAATTTTACTAAAGAAATATTTTGATCAAAATTTTATTAAAGAAAAATTTTGATCAAAATTTTACTAAAGAATAATTTTGATCAAAATTTTACTAAAGAAAAATTTTGATCAAAATTTTACTAAAGACAAATTTTGATCAAAATTTTATTAAAGAGAAATTTTGATCAAAATTTTATTAAAACAAATTTTGATGGAAATTCTACTAAAGACAAATTTTAATCAAAATTTAACTAAAGAAAAATGTTGATCAAAATTTTACTAAAAAAAATATTAATCAAAAATGGAGGCAAATATTGATATAATTTTTTACAAAAATTATTTTTTTATCAATGTAAAATCAAATTTATGATTTATTTTGGATACAAATACAATACAAAGTATTCGAATAGATTAATTTTGGTGAAAAATGTTTTTAAGATAACAAAAATGTTTGTTAATTGAATTTCCTATTATTTAGTAAATATTTCATTTCTTTGAATATTTATGTTTTGCAAAGTAAATTTTACGAAGGAAGTGGACACACATCTATTTATAAGATGGATACATATTTGATGCTGACTAAATTCTTGTAACAGCTGTGACAAAATTCCGAAATAAATATGTTGGGATCACTTAAAATATGAAGATGTAAATGTTCAGTGACATCCATATGTGTATCCTTAAACTTATACACGTGTATAATTATGTGTGTTTTGACATTATGCTACAAAAATTAAAGTTCTTATAATTTATTAAGGACACCAACCATTAGAACAAGGAAATAGTAAAATATTATCATAAAGATGGTCTCTTAATTTATTATAATAATAGCAACAACTAATAGTTTTACAGATAAAAACACAAAAACCTTTTACTTTTTTCCCAGAAACAAATAGAAACATTAAAATGTATTCAAATAGATAAATATTAATAAAACTTTAAGTATGTGTGTGTTTGTGTTTACAGAAAATCTTTTGTTTCGTAAAGCCGGCTAGACAAAACAGAAATATGTATCCTTCGAAGTATTAACCAACAACAACTAAAAATTAAAACATAAATAGGAAATGTAAAAGTATTTGTTTTTCATATAAATCTACATATACTTAAATATATATCGTATAAATACAAATATTTCGAAAACTGAAAGGACAATGGTCACAGTTTGGTATGTAAGAAAATTTTGTTTTTATCTGATAAATATTCGACTTATACGTTTTTCTACTTTTATAAGTTTTTTCATAACTATTTTAAGATTATAATATTCACATGTTAGTTTTTATATTTATTTTACTGACAAGTTTATTTTCAGGCAGATGGAAATGTCCATTTGAATTGAATACATTTATACATAATATACATATATATAATACTTACATGTGTTTGCAAATGTTTTAATATTTATATGAATGTGTTTATTTGTTATATTTTTTTTGAATTTGTGTATGTGAGTGTGTGTATGTGTGTGAGTCTTTGTAGAAGTATGTTATAGCATTTAACACGTAACGGAAACATTGAGAGAAAACATATACTAAACAATAAAACTAACATCAACAACTACAGCAGCAGCAGCAATATCAACAGAAACGACAAAATTGTTGTAGCATTAACAACAAATATGTAACAAAAAAATTAAATAAAAACGTAATGAAAACATAAGTAATTACATAACAAAAGAACAAAATTGCCTAAAATGTAAAACAACACAATAGCAACAATTTTTAGTAGCAATCGGGCAAACATTTTGTCCACACACTTCAGATATAGTTGATTACACTGAAAGAAAATAGAAGCAGAATTAAGGTTGAAAATTTAACATATGTGACCTTCTTCGAGAAAAAGGGACCGTTTCAAAAAAAAAAAAAAAACAGGTTTGGACTTAAGAGTGGATTTTGGTATGTAAAAGGGTATAGAATAAGATAAAACGAGTAAGATTTCTGACAACAATTTCTTGACCTCACAAAAACGAACAATCAAACTTCGAAAATCGATAAAAATGAGAAAAACATTACAATTTTATTTTTCCTATCTAGTTTTCTTAAAACTTTATTTCCACACACTTGGTCCCCCTTTTTTTCGGAGAAGGTCACATGTATTAAAATTTGATTTTATTTATTCTTTAAGTAAAGAGCTATAATTGGACGAAATAAAAAAGGGTACGGTTTAGGTACCTTTTATTAAATAATTCTTTCAGTGTATTTGCATTAAAATTTAATTTTTGTATACGCACAATACTTATATGTATTGTATGTATTTAACAGTTATTGTTCCGAATACAGGATAATCTCTGTGTATACGTGCATATCTATTAGTGTGTCACAAAAAATTTAAATATAAATTATTCTTGATTTTGATCAAAATTTGTGTTTAATAAAATTTTGATCAAAATTTTTCTTTAGTAAAATTTTGATCATAATTTTCTTTAGTAAAATTTTGGTCAACATTTTTCGTTAGTAAAATTTTATCAAAAAATGTTTTTAGTAAAATTTTGATCTAAATTTGTTTTTTTGTAAAATGTTCATCTAAATTTGTCTTTGGTAAAATTTTGGTCTAAATTTGTCTTCACTAAAATTTAGATCAAAATTTGTCTTTACTAGAATTTTGATCTAAATTTGTCTTTAGTAAAATTTTGACCAAGTCTTTTTATTAGTGAAATTTTGATCAAAACTTATCTTTAGTGAAATTTTGATCAGATTTTGTTTTTAGTAAAATTTTGATCAAGATTTGTTTTGTCTTTAGTAAAAGTTTTATTAAAATTTGTCTTTAGTAAAATTTTGATAAAATTTTGTTTTTAGTAAAATGTTGATCAAAATTTGTCTTTAGTAAAATTTTGATCAAAATTTGTTTTTAGTAAAATTTGATCAAAATTTGACTTTCGGAAAATTTTGATCAAAATTTGTCTTTAGTAAAATCTTAATCAAACTTTTCTTTAGTAAAATTTTGATCAAATATTTTCTTAAGTAAAATTTAGATCAAAATTTGTCTTTAGTAAAATTTAGATCAAAATTTGTCTTTAGTAAAATTTTGATCAAAATTTGTCTTTAGTAAAATTTTGATCAAAATTTGTCTTAAGTAAAATTTTGATCAAAATTTGTCTTTAGTAAATTTTTGATCAAAATTTGTGTTTAGTAAAATTTTGATCAAAATTTGTCTTTAGTAAAACTTTGATCAAAATTTGTCTTTAGTAAAATTTTGATCAAAATTTTTCTCTAGCAAAATTTTGAACAAAATTTGTCTTTAGTAAAATTTTGATCAAAATTTGTATTTAGTAAAATTTTGATCAAAATTTGTATTTAGTAAAATTTTGATCAAAATTTGTATTTAGTAAAATTTTGATCAAAATTTGTCTTTAGTAAAATTTTGATCAAAATTTGTCTTTAGTAAAATTTTGATAAAAATTTGTCTTAAGTAAAATTTTGATCTTAATTTCTCTTTAGCAAAATTTTGATCAAAATTTTTCTTTAGTAAAATTTTGATTAAAATTTTTTTTTAGTAAACTTTTGATCAACATTTTTCTGCAGTAAAATTTTGATCAAAATTTGTCTTAAGTTAAATTTTGATCAAAATTTGTCTTAAGTTAAATTTTGATCAAAATTTGTCTTAAGTTAAATTTTGATCAAAATTTGTCTTAAGTAAATTTTGATCAAAATTTGTCTTAAGCAAAATTTTGATCAAAATTTGTCTTAAGTAAAATTTTGATAAAAATTTTTCTTTAGTAAAATTTTGATCAAAATTTGTATTTTGTAAAATTTTGATCAACATTTGTATTTAGTAAAATTTTGATCAAAATTTGTATTTAGTAAAATTTTGATCAAAATTTGTATTTAGTAAAATTTTTATCAAAATTTTTTTAAGTAAAATTTTTGTCGTTAGTAAATTTGTGGTCAAAATTTATATTTAGTAAAATTTTGATAAAAATTTGTCTTCAGTAAAGTTTTGATTAAAACCTGTTGTCAGCAACATTTTGATCAAAATTTTTGTTTTTTAATGTTTTAATCAAAATTTGTCTTTAGTGAAATTTTGATTCAAATTTGTTTTTAGCAAAATTTTAATTAAAATTTTTTCTTTAGTTCATTTTGTCCAAAATTTTTTTTTGGATTAATTTTTGTCAAAGCTTGTGTTTAGTAAAGTTTTGGTCACATATTGTGTTTAGAAAATTTTTACCAAAATCTGTCTTTAGTAGAATTTTGATTAAAAGTTCTTTTATATTTTTAAAGAAGTTAAACTTCACCTAAATTAAAAACATTTATTGCTGACTTCTACTATATTTCAAAATTACGTTTGAAAATTAACTTTTATGTTTCTGTAATACTCCAAATTATGAATATGCTCTTTTTGCTTGTACCAAATATATTAACGTTTGTATTTAATAGTTATCTTTAGGATATACATTTATCTGCGTTAATACATACTCATGTTCTAATGTGTAGGTAATAGTAGCAATTGTTAATAAATTAGTTTCTATGAATAATTGCATTTGTATTTGTTTCAACAATTTAGATTTCTATACAAATAAATAGTAGATGTATTATAACAATTACACTAATACTAACACATTTACATTCTTATTTAATATTTTTATATTTGTATGTGTGTATGTGTTCTTCTGTCTTGAAAACTAGAATTTTATATAGTTATTTGTTAAATGCACATGAATTTGATGAAATATTTTATATTGCAAATTATTTTAAGTCTTGTTATATATGTACTATTGTATTATTTAGTTGATTATTATATAAGTACGTGTATGATTTTCTGGATATTACGATAATTCCTGAAAATAGTTTGTCTTTTTTCTGGTTTAGAAATAATAATAATAATGATAATTCAGAAATATGTTTGTATAAGGATATAAATAGGTAGTTTGTACAAAATATAATCATAATAATGGCAAATTATCATAAGAAAAGAATTAATTTTGAATAAAGTAAGCACTTTTGTTTATGTTCTAATATTGTTTTCGATGTTGTTAACAAAAGTTAATATCTCACTTCATATTCTAGGGAAATTGTTATATGATTATGGAAGTTTTTGTTAAATATTCGATATCTAATCACATTTTTATTACAGTAGCAGTACGACTATTGTTCTTAGTTAACATTTTTTACAACGAAACGTATGAATAATGCAAAGTTTCAATACTTGTCATGGCGTATGAGTATTATTGATTTTTTAAACAATTGAATATTTATAAAGCTAATAAATTAATTATAAAAAACTATTATTACCAACATTTCATAACGAGTGCAAGTGACCTTTTTAACTATGTATGACTACTATTAGAATACAAACATAATTGGCAACAACTAGTAAATATTTACAAAACATTATAACAAATATTTATTATGTCTGTATAGAATTTGCCATTATAATTTTTTTTTATATTTTTGCCATAATTGTCACATTGTTCAACAGTAGAGAAAATAATTTAACAAATTCATACAAATTGTATAAACAAAATTAAACCAAAATTACATGTAAAATACCCAAATAACAAATATTTATTTAATATTAAATAAATTTTAACAAACAATAAACAAATAACCGAAGGCTAATGGCAGTTAAGCAGAAATAAGTAAATAACTACGCAAATGTTTTTAATTAAAATTATATGAAAAAACATGATATCTTTAAATAATCCTTTAAGTTTTCATTATAGGCTCAACAAAGAAAGTCCTTATGCGAAAAACATCACCAACAGTTGTAATTACTAAGCAGCCACAAATTATAATTCAATGCCAAGCCGAGTAATAATAACGCAATAGCCCTTTTTGTCAAAGAAGTCGTCAATATTAGTTTGATTTTCTGATTGTAATAGGGCACAAATGCAGAAAGTTTTAGATTAATGTATTTGCCTTTTACAATGGAGTTATAATCGAAATCCGAAAAGAGCATTGAGTTGGTAATTGCAAATTGTGTTGCAATGCAGACAAACGTTGAACGAACAACTGTAATTATATTATCACAAATGCACACGTACATAAACACAGAGTTATTGTTGGGTGTTCAAAAAAGTTACCTAATAAATCTTTTTAACAATGACTAAAAACATGAAATAAGGTTTATCGGCATATTAACTTTTCCAAAAGTCAAACTAAGTAAAAATTTATGTAATTAAATATTTCTATATATTCAAATATTGTCAAAAAATATTAGCATAGAAATTTTTTTCCTTTTAATATAATTTTTTTATAGAAAATATAGAAATATCTTTAGAACAGTTTTTTTCGTTATCTATAGAAAATAAATTTTTTGCTATAACAAAATCTTTCCATAGAAAATAATTCGTTATAAATTTTTCTGTAGATAATATTTTGTTATGACAAAATTTTTCTATAGAAAATTTTTCGTTATGACAAAATTTGTCTATAGAAAATTTTTCGTTATAACAAAATTATTTTTTAGAAAATTTTTCGTTATAACAAAATTTTTCTATAGAAAACTTTTCGTTATAACAAAATTTTTCTATAGAAAATTTTTCGTTATAACAAAACTTTTCCATACAAAATTTTTCGTTATAACAAAACTTTTCCATAGAAAATTTTTCGTTATAACAAAATTTTTCTATAGAAAATTTTTCGATATAACAAAATTTTTCTGTAGAAAATTTTTCGTTATAACAAAAATTTTCTATAAATAATTTTTCATTACAACATAATTTTTCTATAGAAAATTTTTTGTTACATCAAAATTTTTTTAAATTTTTTGTTGCAACAAAATTTTACGATAGAAAATTTTTTTGTTTTAACCAAATTTTTCTGTAGAAAATTTTTCGTTATGACAAAACTATAGAAAATTTTTCCTTACAAACAAATTTTTCTAAAGAAAATTTTTCCTTAAAACAAAATTTTTCTATAGAATTTTTCGTTACATTTTTTTTTATAACAACATTTTTTTATAGAAAATTTTTTGTGCTAACAAAATTTTACGATAAAAAATTTTTCGTTATAAAAAACTTTCGCTGTAAAAAATTTTTTTTTACAAAAGTTTTTCTTATAACATAATATTTATATACAAAATTTTTCGTTATAACAAAATTTTTCTATAGAATTCGCTATAACAGAATTTTCTATAGAAAATCTTATGTTTTAACAAAGATTTTTTATAGAAAGTATTTCTTTATACAACATTTTTATAGAAAATTTTTCGTTATAACAAAATTTTTCTTTCAAAAATTTGTTGTTAAAACAAAATTTTTCTATAGAAAATTTTTCGATATAGCAAAATTTTTTTACAGAAAATGTTTTATTATAAAAAAAAATTTCTATAGAAAACTTTTCGTTCTAACAAAAGTTTTCTATAGAAAAATTTTCGTTATAAACAAAATTTTCTATTTCTATTTTTTGTTATAAAAAATTTTTTCTATAGAAAATTTTTTGTTATATATAATTTTATTATTATAAAAAAATTTTCTATAAAAAATTATTCGTTGTAAAATTTTTTTTTTAAGAAAATTTTTTGTTATTATATAATATTTCTAAACAAAAGTTTTCGTTATAAAAAATTTTTCGATAGAAAATTGTTCGTTTTGTCCATAGAAAATTTTTCATTATAATGAAATTTCTATACAAACTTTTTCGTTATAACAAAATTTTTCTACAGAAAACTTTTCCTTAGATTTTTCATTACAACAAAAATTTTCTATAGACAAGATTTCGTTAAAACAAAATTTTTTGTAGAAAATTTTGAGTTACAACACAAATTTTTATAGAAAATTTTGAGTTACAACAAAAATTTTCTATAGAAAATTGTTCTTATAACAAAAATTATCCGTACAAAATTTTTCCTTATGAATAAATTTTTCAACAAAACATTTTTTGTTGTATAAAAATTTTAGGTTTTAAATTTTTTCTTTTATAAAATAATTTTTTAGACAATTTGTTGTTATATAAATATTTTTATAGAGAATTTGTTTATTATTAAAATCTTCAGTTATTAAAATTTTTCCGTAAAAAATGTTCATTCCAAGAGTTTCCTATAGAATTAAAACTTCTGACCGAAGATTAGTTTCAAAACTAACACAATTTTGAAGAAGAATTTATATAATATAAAGTAAATGTTTCCTTTGGCATTAGACTTATAATTTTCACAGAATGATCTCATTTAAGTGTAAGTTACATCTTTCTTGGACACCCAATAGTAGTTTCTCATTTTACTTCAAATACCGACAAACATAATTTTAACATCATTTTGCTGCAATACACACAAGTACACATGATTATTATGGTGTAATCTGGTAAATTAGAATACAATAAGTCTGAAGCCTTTAGGTCTCTTTGTAGATAAATTCCTTTGTTCTGTACGAGTTAGTTTCGGGGCTATTTAATCGAAATGTGTTTGTATTTGTGGCTAACAAAACACGTTCTTTGCTGTTGCAATTAAAATTGTTTGACTATATAAATTTGATTATAAAGTTTGAGAAATTTTAAAGGTTTCAATATAAAGTTGTTTATTAAATGAAAAAAACATTCATTTAGATATAATTAAACTTGTTACTAACAGAGTAACTTTTCTTAAAAGTTCACTGTGACGGATACGTATTCTTTTCTTATATTGAATAACAAAAATTAAGTATACGACACCTTTGCCTTTTAAGTAATTTAAAGAAAGTATACTCTGTGTCGTATACGTACACTCATGTATGAATTCCTATAGAATGGAAAAATGTTTTGAATATTTTTAAAAAACATTCAAAAAGGTAATTAAAAATCTTATCAAATTATATTGCAATAAATTTTTTTTCTTTTCTCATAGATATACAAAAATTCAATAACACTCAAAATCTGTTAGCAACAACACTCATTTTTAAAAACCATCATCATTTTATTTACATATTCTGTAAAAAAATATCAAAACAATAAATTTATCACTGGAAAAATATTTTCAATTTATTTTTTATATTTTCCTTGACACTCATACACACATAAACCTATACCTCAACATATACAACTTGATTAAGACTTTATCACCATAAAGATTAATGTGACAAAAGTGTCTGCTTATACAAGATTTTGCGAATAAAAATGAATTGCTATAAAAATATTAAGCAAAAAAAAAAAAAAAAAATTAGGATGTTGTTTTTTCATCTCTAATTTATTCATATCTTTATATATAAAACTTTACATGGTTTTACGTCTTTATTATTTAATATTTCTTGTTATGTGTAAGTGTGTGTGCTTAAGTGTAAGTAATCGTGTGTATGTTATAATATTGACAAGTGTCAAAATAAATTACATAAATTCAAAGTCATTAAATAACATGTGTCATGTAATCAAGTCTCAAGTAGTAACATCTTTTTGTGTAATAACAATTTATACAAAACAAAAATTATCTTTACATACAAATACATATTATAGAAAAAATTTATAAGTTTTAGTCATTTAAGGATAAATTTAAATTAGAGATTATTAGAGTTATTAGGACTTAATTGTTGGTTGTCATAAAGACAAAAATGTTGTTAAGTTTACATACGGGTTTTATTACATAAAATTTAATTTAAAGAAATATCTTAAGAGTTATTAGAAATTTATGAAATTTTTCATATGATAAATTAAATGATCAAATCTGGAATGTTTTATAATATACTTTGCCAGGGTAAATTCAGCCAGTCCAGGATAGTAAAAAGGACACATTATTTTTTTTTCTTTTAATTCTTTTATTTATAACTTTAATCTTAAAATTAAACAAATTTAAGAAAAAATTATAATTTTGGGTGGTTAGTCACTAGTCACTACCATGCCTGGGACCTTTGGCCACTAGTATCCCTGTGTACTACAACATCTGTACCTGGGATCTATGGCTTTTGAAGATACCAGTAGGGTCCGTGTGTACTACTACAATTGTTTCTAATCCCTTTGTACCTCTACTTGAGTTGGTCTTAGTTGTATTGGTTATATAGTTACCAACAAAGCCTTATAAACAATAGAGGCGGCTGCGCAATAAATATTCGCCTTACTCGAAAACTGTTTATTTTTTTTTGAAGTAGATAAAAAAATCTTAATTCGGCAACAAATTTATATTTCAGAAACACTTTTTTTATAATATAAATTTTTGTTTAGACCATCTCTTCCGGAAGCTAAACCAACCATCGAAACACGTCGAGTAAAGGTTTCCCCACCAAAATTTTTCTGATTTTATCAAAAAACTATTTATTACAATAATAAATAATTGTAATAAATTGGGATCTTAGTGCAATACACTATACTTAAACTTTTTAATTAAATGTTTGATGTCCGAAAATTTTTTTTTTTAATTTTTCATTGAACATTTTTCTTTTACAAAAAAATTGTATGTAGAAAATATTCCTATGCAAAAAATTGTGTATAGAAAATTTTTCCATTTAAAAATATATAAAATTTTTTCTTTACATACGAGTAAAAATTTATATAGGAGAAATTTTCGATAGAAAAAATTAAAAGTTTTCTATTACAAAAAAAAAAAAAAAAAAAAAAAAAAAATTATATTGAAAATTTTGTGGTAGAAACAATTTTGTATTAAAAATGTTTGTAAACAATTTTTAATGCTTATTTTTTTCATAAAAAAAATTTATGTTGATGGTCGTGGGTTCGAGTCGGGCTCAGGTTCATGTCATAAATTATTTTTTTTTTTTAATTTATGATTTTTAAATTAGATGAATAAATTTTAGGAATACTGAAAAAACTATGTGACACTTAGCAGTGTGGAATGCTGCATTTTCTGTCCCGCTACGGACTTCATCAGCACACTGTGTCACCAACTGTTAGATGCCAGTAGTTAAGATCATCTATTTAACTGAATTCTTAAGCGAAATTGAAAACGAGAATTATATTAACACTCATTTCTATTTCACCTATGACCATATGATCGATTCAGTTAGACGAACTTATCCACCATAGTTTTTTCCTTTATGTTTTGTATTCCTATCCTTTATTAATCTACATTTACTTTGTACTTTAACCAACTATCAGCTGGTAATGAAGACAAAGATTTTTTTTTTGACAAGTTTCTGTTTATTCTTTTACGTTAATGCAAATTTGAATTTAGTATCAACTTGAAAGAGTTAATGAAAACATGTAAATCGCGGTGCCCATGCACCGTCTAACTGAATCGATCATATGGTCATAGGTGAAATAGAAATGAGTGTTAATATAATTCTCGTTTTCAATTTCGCTTAAGAATTCAGTTAAATAGATGATCTTAACTACTGGCATCTAACAGTTGGTGACACAGTGTGCTGATGAAGTCCGTAGCGGGACAGAAAATGCAGCATTCCACACTGCTAAGTGTCACATAGTTTTTTCAGTATTCCTAAAATTTATTCATCTAATTTAAAAATCATAAATTAAAAAAAAAAAAATAATTTATGACATGAACCTGAGCCCGACTCGAACCCACGACCATCAACATAAATTCTGGTTCAACTAAAATTAATTTCTTTCAAAAAAATTTATATTAAAATTTTTTTTGTTGAAAAAATTTTATCTAGCACAATTTTTTCTTAAAAAATTTTATTTTGTTCCCAAAAAGTTGTTTTATACAAAAAAATTGTATATAGAAAATATTTCCTTGCAAAAAAAATTTTTTTTAAAAAATTTTTCCATTAAAAAATTAATATTTGAAAATTTGTTCTTTACATAAAAATTTATATAGGGGAAATTTTTGATAGCAAAAAATTTAAATTTTTCTACCAAAACAGAAAAAAAAAAATTAATGTTGAAAATTATTAATATATTTTTTCATAAAAAAAATTTTAATTAAAATTTTTTTTGTAGAAAAAATTTTATATAGTTTATAATTTTTTATTAAAAATTTTTATTTTGTTCCCAAAAAATTTTTCTATACAAAATAATTTTATGTAGAAAATATTTTTTTGCAAAACTTATATATAGAAAATTTTTTGTTGTATAAAAATTTATATATGAAAAATTTTTTCTTTATATAAAAATTTATAAGGAAAATTTTCGATAGAAAAAATTTAAAATGTTTCTATCGAAAAAAAAAAAATTATTGAAAGTTTTTCGGTAGAAACAATTTTGTATTAAAAATGTTTGTAAACAATTTTTAATGAATATTTTTTTTTATAAAAAAAAAATTAATATTGAAAATTTTTCTGTAGAAAAAATTGTATATAGTACAATTTTTATTCAAAATTTGTATGTTGTTCCCAACAAAAAACGCCAATTTTTTAGTAAAAATCTTCATATCGGCACTTTACTATTTTTTAGGTTAAAAATAGCTAAAATGCCTATAATTCAGCAAATCTGGCGAGCCTGGTTGTATGATCAACTAGAGAATCTATTACAAAGGAATGTAATCTCGTTGAAATACTTATACTGCGACTACTGCAACTGTTTAGCACGTTTGTCCGCTCTTGAACGAGGTCGAATAGCTCCAAAATTGACTATGAATTACCAGACAATACAAGAAAGTTATATTGAATTTGATTATGGAAGTAAATTTTACTTCACTTTAGATGAAGTGAAGTACATTTTACAGCATTTTAAATAATTGAGATATGCGAGTGCTTCTTTTGATACATCAGTTTAATGGACAAAAATTTTTGATTTTGAATTTGTACCACCCATTTGTATCACCCGTTCCTACAGATAAAGCAACATTGGCTATTTAGCCCTTGTGTATTAGCTTACCATACGAGCATTGAAATCTACCCTATTAGCATGAGTTCATTTAGAAATAATCCTTAAATCTATATATAGTGTATAATGAATATTTTGCCTCATGTTCCTAATATCGGATATATCTATGAATGGCAATAGCTGCTGTCATCTATGAGGTATATAGGTTTAGAAGCTTCACATAGAACGTCATTATGAAATAGAGAAAGAACCGAGCTTTGTGGTATCCCTAAATCAATCTTAAACTCCCTTGATAATATTCTATCTATAGTAACTCTTATAGTGCAATCTTTGCGAAAGCTTAATGTAAACCAAAAGAAGTCATTGTCGCCACAAAAACAATAAATTTTGATATAAGTTCATTAAGCCACACTCCATCGAATGTCTTGGAAATATCGAAAGCAATAACTTTATTTTCCTCTAAACGGTGTTCAGAATAGCACTATTTTTCCCATAGAGAAGTCCATACTACCCATTGTTTAGTATGTTGTTAAACTACAGATATTTGGAAGTTGACTTTAGTCTCTATTACTTAAGATTGAAAAGTGCATAAAAAATGCTATTAAGCTATAAATTTCGTGGTTATAATCCTCCCCTTTTGGGCGATTAGTATTACATTAGTAGCCTTCCGGCACTCCCCCAATTTACAAGGTGCTGAAATAACTTCCTGTATGTCAAACTATCGATTGTAATTTAAGTTGTCAGATTCTAAATATTTTTGCAAAAAGTAGTTAAAAACATACCCTCAACATATGGAAAGTGATGAGCAAATTAATTGTGTAGTTTTAGGGGTTTTTGACTATCGGGTGTTTGACTATCGTTTTTGGGAATACATTATATTAGAAACCTTTAAGTAAGATAATTCCTTTGAAATTAATGTTGAAACGCAATTCAGCCTAGAATAATGTTGGGTTTAGTGGTCATTCTTTGCGAAAGTAAAATATACTAGAAAACTCGTTTAATGAATGATCGAGAGCACTTACTACCCATTAGAGCGTCTCGACTTATATGGGAAAAAAATAAAGTTCGCCGTACACCATCGAATATAAAGCATTGCTATGAGGCAGTTTCGAAAAAAAAAAAATTTAATTTTTTTTTGTCGCACATTGGGGTCGCCAAAATACATTTTTCATTATATCTTCGGCATTTAAAGTCGGATCTTGTAGTGTGATATATCGATGTTATTGTCTCGAGAAGGCCAACATTTTTCTTCAATAGTCATTATTCTCAGGTATCCGGTTCTGGTATTTATTTATCGGACCTCTGTTCCTAACACCCTAATATCAGAAAATTAAAGCTCTTAAAAAATCGTTAAACTTTTACTAAGGAAGTTTTTCGATTCTTCAAACCGTTCTATTAAAAGCAAGGAATTTCTTATTTTGCCGCACATAGGGATCGCCAAAATACACTTTTCGTTATATTTATTATATTATATATTTATTTACTGGCGGATCTTAAAGTTTTTCGATGTTTTTGTCTAACGATGGTCAATGTAAAAATTGTATTCAATTATAGTTTCTTTTAGCATTAATATTGAGGACTCGTAGGTCAAAATTTGTAGTGTGACTACAAATTTGTAGTGTGACTCAGATTTTGTAAGAATCGTTAGCATAAACTCTTGACCTTTGTTTTAATGAATTTATTCATTAGTATTTTGCTATTTCATTTTTGAATTTATATATTCATGTGTCTAGTATATTTATTAGCATATGCCATTTTAATGTTTGCCAACAATTTATAATCGGACAACTAAATTAAAAAAAAAAAAATAACATCCCAACAAACAATCTTAAACAAATAGGACTGTTTCATTGATTTTTTTACAAAAATTATTTTAGATAATATTGTGGTTAGAGAATAAAACTCGATAAAAACTCATTTAATATCCCTTCAATACATTTTTAAATTTATAGAAATTTATCAAAATGAACAGATAATATTTCTTTACAAAAATTGTCCTAACTAATTTTTTGTTGAAGCAAACAAGGAAATTAAGTACTTAAACCATATAAGGTAATGAAAGCTTATTAATTTTGAAATTAAATTTCTAAGTTAATATTTTAATTTTATGTTTGCTGGGTATATAATGTCTGGTTTTTATTTATTCCTAATTTTTTTTTAGGAATTTTAACATAAATTAGTATAGAAACATTTGAAGTCCCAAAATAGTTAATAAAAAAAAGAATAAATATAAATGTTTTTAAAAATCATGTATGCAAAAACAGAAAAGGTCATTATTGGAACTTGTTAAATTAAGCAAATTTTAGGGATACACTTAAGCCCAAAAAGTGGACGAATAATGAATACAAATGAAGTATTTAAGTGTCCACTAGGAAAGTGTAAAAATTCGACTCAAAACAAGAGGAAAATGTAAGAAATTTATATTAAAAAATGACAAAAATTAACCCACTTAAGCACTTAAATTTTTAATATTTAAGAATTTTACAAACACCAATAACCCCAAATTTAACTAAAGAAATATTTACAAATTTACTTTCGAGTTCAAGCGTTTTTTGCAAAACTTTAAGGTAATCTGCAGTTATCGTACAAAAGCAAAGAGACTAAAGTTGAAATAAAATCAATAGCAATTACAGTCAAATAACTTGATTTTGTTTTGGTTGTTGATGCAGTGATTTACCTTGGCAGAGCAACAACTTGTACCCGGGAATCCATTAAAATAAATGCCGTCACTTAACGAATTTATTTTTTTCCTTCTGTTGCTCATGTGTATTCGATTCAACATTTTTATACTCAATTTATACACATACATACACAATTTAGTGTGTTAAATGAATGCTGGGGATTTATATAAAAGTGTTTATACCCAGTAGTTCTATATATAGAGACAGTTTCATCTGTTATCAACTGAAATGGTGTCTAGCTTTCACATTAAATGGAAAATAAGCAACTTTTAAAAGCATTAAGAATTTCATTAGTTTTGACCGGGACAAACTGCATGTTTGTATTGAGGGGTTGTTGTAATAGTATGTGGAAAATCTTTTTATTTTTAGCTTTATATACAGACAAGGTAATAAAGATGTAATATGTGTATGATGGTATTTGAAAAACTCTTTAAAGTTAGTTTTTTTTTTGTAAAATTCTTTGGCTAAAGATTAAGTAGCTTTTTGGCCTGAGAAGATAACAAATTCCAAGAGTTTTTATATGCATTAGTATTTATTTTATATTAGTATTGCTATTTTGTTAAACATTTTTCATAATAAAACATTTTTCTATAGAAAATTATTCATTATAAAAATTTTACTATACAAAATTTTTATTTTAAAAATTTTTGTTTAGATAATTTTTCATTATAAAACATTTTTCATAATAAAACATTTTTCTATAGAAAATTATTCATTATAAAAATTTTTCTATACAAAATTTTTAATTTTAAAAATTTTTTAATATAAAAATTTTTGTTTAGAAAATCTTTTATTGTACAAATTTTTGTTTTAAAAATTTGTCATTATAAAAATTTCTGGTTTTAAAAATTTTTTATTAAAAAAATTTTCTATCGAAAATTTTCATTATAATTTTTTTTTACAAAAAATTTTTCATTGTAAAAATTTCTAAAATTTTTCTTTACAAATCTTCATTATAAAAATTTTTCTTTAGCAAATTTTTGATTGTAAAAATTTTTCATTTTAAAAAATTTTTAATTATTAAAATTTTTCTATAGAAATTTCTTCATTAAAAAAATGTTCCTATTTAAATTTTTTCATTATAAAAATTTTCCTACAGAAATTTTTTCTTTATAAAAGTTTTCTTTAGAAATTGTTTAATATAAAAAATTTTCTATTGAAAATTTTCATTATAAAATATTTTCTATAGAAGATTTTTCATTATTAATTTTTTTTTCTATAAAAAATTTGCATTATAAATTTTTTTCTTCAGAAAATTTTAAATTATAAAAATTTTTCTGTAGAAAACTTTTTATTATAAAAACTTTTCTATAGAAACTTTTTTATTCTAAATTTTTATAAAATGATTTTTTATTATACAAAAATTATTTTATAGAAACTTTTTCATTATATAATTTTTTCTATGGAAAATTTTTCATTATTAAAATTTTTCTATACAAATTTTTATTAAAAAAATTATCAATATTTAATTTTCATTATAAACATTTTTCAATAGAAAATTTTTTATTATTAAAAATTCTATAGAAAATTTTTCATTATAAAAATTTTTCTATATAAAATTTTTCATTATTAAAATTTAAAATTTTTCGATATAAAAATTTTTGTATAGAAAATTTTTCATTATACAAATTTTTCTGTACAAAATTTGGCAGTATTAAAATTTTTCATTTTAATTGTAAAAATGTTTCTATTAAATATTTTTCTATAACAAATTTTTACTATTAACATTTTTCTATAGACAATTTTTTACTGTAAAAACATTTTGTATAGAAAACTTTTAATTATTAAAATTAGACTATAGAAATTTTTCATTAAAAAATTTTCTAATGTAAATTTTTTCATTGTGAACATTTTCCTGCAGAAATTTTTTTATTATAAAATTTTTCATTATAAAAATTTTTCTAATGAAAATTTTTCATTATAGAAATTTTTTTCTATACAAAATTTTTATTATAAAATTTTTTCTATAGAACATTTTTAACTGTAAAAATTTTTCGGTAGCAAATTTTTTATTTTAACAATTTTTCTATAGAAAATTTTTTATAAATTTTTTTTTATTATAAAAAAATTATTCTATAGAAAATTTTCCATTATAAAATTTTTCTATAAAATTTTTCATTATAAAAATTTATCAATGTTAAATTTTCATAATAAACGTTTTTCAATAAAAAATTTATTATTATAGAAAATTCTATAGAAAAATTCATTATAACAAATTTTTCAATAAAAAATTTGTTATTGTAAAAATTTTTGTACAGAAAAGTTTTTATTATATCTTTTGAAAAGTTTTCATTTAAAAATTTCTTTATAAAAAATTTTTCTATAGAAATTTTTCATTACAAAATTTTAAAAATAAAAATTCTTCTATAAAAAAGTTTTCATTACACAAATTTTTGTATAGAAAGTTTGTCATAATAAAAATGTTTGTATTGAAAATTTTCTATGGAAAATTTTTCATTATTAAAATTTTTTCTAGAGAAAATTTTTCATTATTAAAATTTTCTTTGAAAAGTTTTTCATTATAAAAATTTTTCTATAAAAAATTTTAATTACAAAAATTTTTTTTACAGAAAAATTCTCTATAGAAAATTTTTCATTATAAAATTTTTCATTATGAAAATTTTTTGGTACAAAATTTTTTATTATAAAAATTTTTCTATAGGATGTTTTTCCTTATTAAAATTTTTCTATAGAAAATTTTTCTAAAGAAATTTGCTTAAATGTCGGTATAAGTAAGATAATGTAGCATTAGAAATTGTAGTAGTATCAGAATTAGTACATTTTCAATAGCTTTTTTTTTATCTTAGTACTCCTATGGTGTACCATCAATTATAATTTAACGTATGACCATTACAAACGAAAATGTATGGAATACGAAAAATCTCAATGATTCACTTTTGTACATAAAATCATATAACAACAAGAACAAGTAACAAAATGTGTATAAAAGTTTCCATTTTGGATCCTTTTGTATGTATGTGTAAACGTTGGAATGAATGTAATATAAGTTGGCTCCATATGTTTGATTGGATATAAAACATTTTTCCAGCTGTGAACCAAAATTAAATTATTATTTTTTAATCCTTTTTTTATGGATCTCTTCATCCGACTCTTTTTCTCTCATTTTGAAGCCAATATAACTTAAAGCACGTTTATTTATTTGTATTCGAGTATTTTCTTTGGTTGTTATAAGGAATTTTTGTTTGTTTAAATGTTTGTATGCAGAACCAAATACATTTATTCCTCGTTTCTTTCTTTTTTTTTTGTTAAATATTTTTTTCGTTTATTTTATTTCAATTCGTAAAATTTATTTGTTTTAAGTTTTTCCCATTAAACAGTATTTTTGGCGCATTTTTTCATGTTTTTGATGTGTATGAGTGTGTGTTTGTGTGTATGTTGGAATCATAGTTAAAATGTAATGTATTTTCTTTCTGTTTTATACTTTATATGGAAAATACTTGTTGTTCGCTAGCATGTTGTTGGTATTTAAGCGGATTTTTCACTATATGTTAAAAATAACTATATTTATATGAGATTTTTTTGTGGAGGTCTTTTGGTGTAATTTTTTAAACAGTTTTTTATAACTGGCGCCTGTCTTGCCACTTAAATTTTATTGACTTTGTAATTTTTAAAAGAGTGCCATAGAATATTTATGGTTATATTTATATAAGAAGGGGAAAGATAATATTAGTTATGTGCTTGACTTTATGTAAAAAGTTTAAATACAATTACATTTAACTCTTTGCTTGTATTTCTACGATATTTGGCGAAAAACTTAATTTTAATTCTAGTATTTTTAGTATTTCTTCTTCTGCTATCCTTAACTTTCAGTGGATCATAGAGCCACTATTATATTAGTATTTATATTTTCCTAATTTTTGGTCGTTTGGGCTTATATTGTTTAATTTGCAATTTAACGGGTTTGTATTGAACCAACATCTAATATAGGGGGATTTGCATTGTCATAGCTTTCAATCGTTGTAAAATGTAATAACTTTGAATAGTCGATTCTTAATATTGTCCTTATTTTTAGCCATAGGGGTTCATATTGTCCAAATTTTTAATTGTGGTTCCCTTTATACCAAATTATATTTTCGGTCTTAGGTCTTAATAATGACACGATTTTCAATTATAGGTCTTTTCAATCGTTGTTTCTTATATAGCCCTATTTTCGATTGCTGGTTCAAATGTTGTACTAAGTTTCAATCGTAAGTCTAAATATTGTTCTAAATTTCAATCGCAAGTGGGTCTTAATAAATATTGCGTTAAGGTTCAATAGTGCATCTAAATATTGTCTTAGCTTTCAATCGTGAGTCGTAATATTGTTCTAAGTTTCAATCGTCTGCCTTAATTTTGCTCCTATTTTAATCGTGATTCTTAATATTGTTCTAAATTTCAATCTTAGATTCTAATATTGCTTTAATTTTAGTCGTGAATCTTAATATTGTTCAAAGTTTCAACAGTGGGCTTTAATTTTGCTCTGTTTTGAATCGTTAGTCTTAATATTTCGATCGAGGGCTTCAATATTGCTCTATTCTTAATCGTGAGTCTAAGCATTGTTCTAAGTTTCAATCGTGGATTTTAATATTGCTCTAATTTGAATCGTGAGTCTTAATATTGTTATAAGTTTCAATCCTAAGCCTTAATATTGTACTTAGTTTTAATCGTGGGGGTTAATATTGCTTTAATTTCAATCGTGAGTCTTAATATTGCTCTTAGTTTCAATCGTGAGTCTTAATATTGCTCTAATTTCAATCGTGAGGCAATCGTGAGTCTTAGAATTGTTCTAAGTTTCAATCGTGTGCCTTACTATTGCTCTAATTTGAATCACGAGTCTTGATATTGTTCTAAGTTTCAATCGTGGGCCCTTATATTGTACTAAGTTTTAATCGTGGCTCTTAATATTGCTCTTATTTCAATCGTGGGTCTTAATATTGCTCTAAGTTTTAATCGAGGGCCTTAGTATTGCTCTATTCTCAATCGTGAGTCTTAGTATTGTTCTAAGTTTCAATCGTGGGTCTTAATATTGCTCTAAGTTTTAATCGAGGGCCTTAGTATTGCTCTATTCTCAATCGTGAGTCTTAGTATTGTTCTAAGTTTCAATCGTGGGTTTTAATATTGCTCTAATTTGAATCGTGAGTCTTAATATTGTTCTTAGTTTTAATCGTAGGCCTTAATATTGTACTCAGTCTTAATCGTGTTTCTTAATATTTCTCTAATTTCAATCGTGAGTCTTAACATTGCTCTTAGTTTCAATCGTGGGCCTTAATATTGCTCTTAGTTTTAATCGTGGGCCTTAATATTGCTCTAATTTCAATCGTGAGTCTTAATATTGCTCTTAGTTTTAATCGTGGGTCTTAATATTGCTCTAATTTCAATCGTGAGTCTTAGTGTTGTTCTAGGTTTTAATCGTGGACCTTAATATTGCTCTAATTTCAATCATGAGTCTTAGTGTTGTTCTAGGTTTTAATCGTATGCCTTAATATTGCTCTAATTTCAATCGTGAGTCAATCGTGAGTCTTAGTATTATTCTAAGTTTCAATCGTTTGCTCGAATTTGAGTCACGAGTCTAGATATTGTTCTAAGTTCCAATCGTGGGACCTTATACTGTACTAAGCTTTAATAGTTGCTCTTAATATTGCTCTAATTTCAATCGTGGGTCTTAATATTGTTCTAAGTTTCAATCGGGGTCTTTAATATTGTTCCTGTTTTCAATCATGGGCCTTAACATTGCTCTAATTTAAATTGCGAGTCTTAATATTGTTCTAAGTTTCAATCGTGGATCTTAATATTGTTCTAAGTTTTAATCGTGGGTCTTAATATTGTACTAAGTTTTAATCGTGGGTCTTAATATTGATCTTATTTCAATCGTGAATCTAATTATTGTTCTTAGTTTCAATCGTGTTCCTTAATATTGCTCTAATTTCAATCGTTAGTTTTAAAATTGTTCTAAGATTCAATCGTGGGCCTTATTATTGTTCTAATTTCAATCGGGAGTCTTCATATTGTTCTTAGATTTAGTCGTGGGTCTTATTTTTGTTCTTATTTCAATCGTGGGACTAAATATCGTTCTTAGTTTTAATCGTGGTGCTTAATATTGCTCTAATTTCAATCTGAGTCTTAAGATTGTTCGAAGTTTTAATCGTGCGTCTTAATATTGTTCAATGTTTAAATCGGGAGGAGGCTTATATTGTTCTTAGTTTCAATGATGGGCTTTTAAATCAATAAAATCACAATTACCCTATATTTTTTTCTGGGGGTTATATTGCAATATGTTTTAATCCTAAAGGCTAATATTGCTCAAATTTTTAATCCTGGTTTATATTGTCCTAATAATCAATTGTTTATATTGCCCAATTTTCTATTAAAAGAGAAATATTGTCCCAATATTTTAATTTCCTAGTCCCTATTAACTTTATCAATAAACATATTATCAAGGAAATTAAATTAAACAAAAACCTCTGTTATTTCTGAGCCCTTTAACAATGGAAATCTATTTCATATTTATTCAATTTTCATAGTTAATCTGCTTTAAATTAGGTTTGACTTTATAATATAATAATCATATTTTCCTAACTACCAAAAGTTAATTAATATTGATTTTTTTTTTGTAAAACTTCGTATAAATTATTACAAAATTATAAATTCTTTCATTAACTAATTATCAAATTAAATCTGTTTTATGATTTCAATTAATTAAACAATTTTTAATTAATTCACGTTTTAAAAATCCTTTTTATTTTATTAGATATTAAATTAGATTTTAAAAATCCTACGAGTTTTTTTCTTGTTTGTGCTCATAAATTACAATTCCCTGAAAAGTATGAAAATCACAGCAAACTCTAGTTGTCAGAGAGATTAAAATGTCAAAAGTTTTAGTTTGTTTGTCACACCGAATAAAATTACGATTTCTCGCTAATAACATTGAAAGCGTGTGTGTGTGTGTTTGGATATGTAAGGCAGAGAGTTGGATAATAATGTAAAACAAAAAAGTAAAGTATACCTCAAGGGATTAAATAGTACGATTCAAAGTTGTTTGCATGAATGTGTTAGTGTTTAAATAGTCGGTAATAATAATGATAATAAAAAAAGGAAGAGTATAAAAATAAACATAAATTGATGGCATAAAACGTTAAGTTAATTTTTATTTGGGAATAAAGGCGAATAAAAATAAGAACAAAGCGAAAATTAGAGAAATGAACCAAACGACAAAAAAACTCACATACTTTTAGGGTTAATGATAAAAGTTTTATGTCATAGTTTGGGATTATATTGTACACAAATGCTAAAGCTATTAATAAAAATTTCAAAGTTTTTAATGTTTTTCATATTACAAAAAACATTTTAAATAAAAAAATGATAAAAAAATTAAAATAAAAATCGATTAAACTTGTCTTTGGTTACAGATTTTTTTATAAAATTTTATTAGAAACAAAAACTTTTTTCTATGTATTTGCCTCGGTTGGATAAAAGTTTTAAATTAAAAAATTATCGCAAATTATTTATATATTTACTTGATTTTTGGAAGATAATAAGGAAAAAAAATTTCTTGGGTTAACATTTTTTCTTGCTACAAAAAGAAAAAAAAAAATATTAAATGACTGAAATTGAGAAGAACATTTTAAACTTTTTTCTTATTAGAACATAATTTAAATATTTTTTTCTATGTATATGAGAAACACCAGAAACCATAATGTTTTGTAGTCATCTCATATTTCATCAAAATGTTTTTTGTAATTTTTTGTTCGTTTTTATCTTGTTAAACAAAAAATTGCCAGATTGCTATAGTAACATTTGGTGAAATGATTTTGTATGTTAATTTTTTTAGTTTTGTTGAGAAAATCTCTATATTCGTATTTGTTTCCAGGCAGTCGAAAAAGTTTTAGATTTATATTTTATAGCTTCAAAACTTTTTGTCAAAATTCATATTAACTATTAAATAAAAAGGTCGGAAGCCTTAACCGAGTAAAATTTTTTTCATAACTTTTATATTGATGATGACCTATGATGACAAAAGTGTCCCATATGATGTCTATGAATGCTTGAATGTTGATGAACTATTCACCAATTTTAATAAATTCATGAAATATTTCAATTCGATTCAAAATTGTTTTAGAAAATTTTTCGATTTGATCTATTATATAAAATATAGGGTCTTAAAGCCGTTTTTCTAAGAAATTTTTCAATATTATAATTTAAAAATGAATATCTGGGAATACAAAAACAATCTTTGTTTTACAAATTATTTGTTTTTAAAGTATGTTAAAAGATGGCGCTATTTTTAGGTTACATACGAAAATCGAAATTTTTTTAATTTATAAACTATTTCCTAAGGAATTTTTCGATATAAAAAAGATATTTAATTTTACTTTTTTACGGTATAATATTTTGTTTATTAAAAAATTTTTCGAAAGGAAATTTTAAATTATAACAAAACTTTTCTTTAGAAAATTTTTCCTTATAACAAAATTTTTCTTTAGAAAATTTTGCTATATAACAAAATTTTTCTATAGAAAAATTTTTGTTATTACCAAATTTTTTTCTAGAAAATTTTTCCTCATAACAAAATTTTTCTATAGAAAATTTTTTGTTATAACAAAGTTTTTCTATAGAAAATTTTTCGTTATAACAAAATTTTTTTTTAGAAATTTTTTTTTCCAAAATTTTTCTATCGAAATATTTCGTTATAACAAATTTTTCTATAGAAAGTTTTTCGTAACAAAATTTTTCTATAAACAATTTTTTGTTGTAACAGAATTTTTTTATAGATAATTTTTGATTATAACAAAATTTTTCTTTAGAAAATTTATCGTTATAATAAAATTTTTTGTTAGAAAATTTTTTTTATAACGAAATTTTTCGCTATAACTAATTTTTTTTTAGAAAATTTTTTGTTATAAAAAAAAATTTTTCTATAAAAAATTTTGCATTTTTCGTTATAACAAAATTTTTCTTATGAACATTTTTCTTTAAAAAATTTTTCGTTATAACAAAATTTTTTTCTAAAGCAAAACTTTTCTATTGAAAATAGATCGTTATAACAATTTTTTTTGTAGAAAATTTTTTGTTATAACAAAATTTTTCTATAGAAAATTTTTCGTTACAACAAAATTTTTCTATTGAAAATATTTTGTTACAATAAAATTTTTCTTTAGAAAAATTTTCGTTACAGCAAAATGTTTATTTAGAAAATTTTTCTTTATAACAAAATTTTTCTTTAGAAAATTTTTCGCTATAGCAAAATTTTTCTTTACAAAATTTTTCGTTATAACAAAATTTTTCTTTAGAAAATTTATTGTTACAACAAAATTTTTCTATAGAAAATTTTTCTTATATTAAAACTTTTGGTTATAACAAAATTTTTCTGTAGAAAAGTTTTCGTTACAACAAAATTTTTGTATAGAAAATTTTTCGTTGTTTTAAAATTTTTCTTTAGAAAATGTTTTGTTATAACAAAATTTTTTTTGAGAAAATTTTTCGTTATAACAAATTTTTTTTTAGATTTTTTTTTTAGAAAAACTTTCTTTAGAAAATTTTCCTATAGAATATCTTGTTAAAATTTTTTTTATATAGAAAATTTTTGGTTATAACAAATTTTTTGTATAGAAAATTTTTCCTTGTACAAACTTTTCATTATGAAAATTTTTTTTCGGCCTTTAAAAAAAGCCACAAATTAAAAAAAAAATGCTATAAAATTTAAATATTTGTTTGTATACATTTAAAATTTCCTCACTTGGTTTTAATTGCAATATCAAATCTTTTTTTATTTTATTATTATCAGCAATTATATAAATTCCTTAAACATCAAAGCAAAAATATTTTTGTCAATATCATAAATTGGTCTTTAAGGTTTTAATTATCAAATTAAAGAATTAGTCATACATATTTAATGACTTTGAAGAAAAACTATAATGAAATATTTAAAGAATTTTTCTCATTCCTCTGAACTCATAAGAGATAGTTTAATTTAAATTTTCTTTTTGTATCGACTGAAAGTATTTATTTGAGTTAAAAAGAAAATAACCAGAAAAACTATTAAATAAATTTTTGCAATCAATAAAACTGTGTTCAATTCATTGAAATTTAATCTCACTTTATTCTACACATACATATGTATATGTAAAACTAAATACATACATACACATACATATAAATACATAAATACCATATTCAAACATAAAATGAATTGAAATTATTTTCAAAGAAGGAAAAAATACGAATAAACACAAGGAACTTTAATACATATAAGTATAAAAATGTATAATTTAATACCAGCATGGAAAATAAAAACTTATAACACATCTGTCTACAGTGAAGAGTAAAACAAGAAAGTTTTGGTTTTTAAAGTTTTTGGTAAAATAAAAATAACAGAAATTGCTTCAATATCTAGTCCCATTAACTCGTATTTTATTATCTCTTTAGCATTTTATAAAAGCAATACAAATTTTATTTACCAATTTTTTCCCTCACAGTTTAGTTTTCACATAACCTACACACACACACATACACCCGTAAGCTTTTCGCTTAAACAATATTTTCTGTTTATGTATTGAGTCATATGAAAGCAGAAGAGAGTCAGTCATCAAAGCAAAACAAGTTAAGCGCATTACGTCCATTTAAGTGAAAAATATTTGAATATGTAAACAGATTTAAAATTATATTTTAATATTCTACAATACTTACATTCTCCCAGATCCCCCAGTCCTTTTCGTTTTTAATAACATCTTATTTTTTCTTGGCCACCCTTGAATTTAATTTCAAATTTTGTGCTTTTAAGTACATACATTTAAGCAAACAAATATACCTACTTTGGAATGTAATAAAAAAATAAAAATTTAAATTATTAGATCCTTTTGCGTATATATTAAAGTGGCTCGAATCCATATTAATGAAAATTGATTGCTCTTATATTCCTTATTGTTAAGACAGACAGACACACAGGCAGGCAGAAAGACAGACACACAGACAGACAGACAGAAAGACATCGACATAAACCTAAAAATATGGGGCCAAATCGCCTCATCGATATCGATAGAAATTTGAGATATTTCAGAAACATTTGTATTGCATACTTTAAGGATAATCTAAATAATATATAATATTAATTCTGTGGCTTGGTGCTAAAAGGGCCAATGTCAGTTTAGCAGTTAGATTCCCTTCTTTATCTTCTTTTACTAAAAGCTAATCTCTAGCTTATTTCAGAATATATTTATAAGAGGTTTTCTAGGCAATGTTCCTATGAATTTATATGGAAAATAAAAACTTTAAATCTAATTTTCTCAAAACTATGTTTTTTTTGACATTGGCCCTTTTAGCACCAAACCACAGAATTAGATCAAATATAATAATATTTTTATTACAATATTCACTTCGTTGTAAATTATTTGTCAAAGTTCCCTGATACTAAAAGATTTTCACTTAAATTAAATGTCTTGAAAAATAAACTGATGTTCCCATGAAAATGGGATCTACGCCCTGTAGCCAACTGAGTACAACTCGGCCATGGATTGTCAAGCCAGCAAATGCTGTATCAAGCTGAAATTTGTACCCTAAGAAAGAACTTTCATCAACAGCAGAACTTTCATCAACAGCAGAACTGTTACAACAACAAACAAACGGATTTTTTTCGATATCAAATTTTTTTAAACTTTTAGTAAAATAAATTATTTCAAAATCCCTAAGGTATGCTACATAATATTTGCTTAAAAGTTTGAGTTTTTGATCGATATTGAATGCAGAGATTTGTCCCTGATTTCCATATTTTCGACAAGGTCATAATTTTATCGAGTTATAACATTATTTATATAAATGAACATTTCATTCACCAAAAAATCAATATGTTTAAATTTCAGCTCATTTAGACGATATACTCCATGTGGCCAGCCAGAATAAGGGAATATTTATATTTCAATTCTTTTTTTCTTATTATTTCAAACAAATTTATGTAAAATTCATAAATAAAAATTCATCAAAATAATATTATAATAATTTGTTGAATGTCTGTTGATGAAATGTTTCTGAAAGTTAATGGAACAATATTTAAATGAAATTTTATTTAACATATCAAACAAACAAACATACAAAAAAGGGAAGGAAACTGTTGCTTGTTTGTTGAATAAAGTTTTAAAATTCCCCTGAATTCCTATTTCTAAATCCTAGAGCTTTTCGAAAGTTTTGTCAACAAACAAGCAACAGCTTTGTTCCCTTTCTTAAAAAGAGATGACTGATGATGAGTGTTCTTTAAGGGATCCATTTACTCATATCATAAAAAAGCATCTACTGTATACGAGAATGTGAATGTTCTAAGCAAGTTTTAATGTACTTATAGGACAGCGAAAAACAATAAGTTGACTCCCATTTGGAACCTAATATTATCATATAATTGTAAATTTATATAAAAATGCTATTTTAAGGGATTTTAAAATTTAATATGCAATTATAAAAAATTTTTTTCTGTCCAAAATTCTAATAAAACATTTTTATTCTAAAATGAATTTCACATATGTATAAATTCTTCATTGCGGGCTTAAAGTAAAATTTTAACTCCGACTAATAGTCTTTTAAAATTTTTTTATAACCTTTTACATTATTTATGAGTTTTGCTTTTTAACTTATGATGTCTGTCAAGTCTCTGCATAAATAATAAGAATTTTTAGGTAAAATAGATTTTAACTTTTTATTAAAAAGTGCAAAGTCAATGAACTCTTAAGTGATTTATTTTAATTTAAATAAAATTCATATGTTACTAACTAGAAAAAAAGATCAGATTAAATGAAAATATGGAAATTAAAAATTTAATATAAAAAATAAACTGATGACATTTTTGGCATTTGCTTAATAGGTTTTGTCAAATACCAACAAAAATAAAAAAAAATATTTAAGGATATAAAAAAAATGTTTCATATGCATAAAAAGAATAAGTCAAAGCGACTATTGCTAAGGCCATTTGCATAAATTGTATAAAAAAAAATAATAACAAAAACATTTTAAAAGTAAATTTTTAACAAAAAATTTCTAGAGAAAAATTTTGTCATAACGAAAAATTTTCTATAGAAAAATTTTATTTAACGTAAAAATTTTCTTTAGAAAAATTTTTTGAAAAATTTTGTTTTAGTGAAAAATTTTCTATAGAAAAATTTTGTTTTAAC